>VUYV01000519.1:268094-389070 GCA_008711295.1 Anarhynchus alexandrinus
GGGAGAGAGAGAGAGAGGGAAAACCCGTCAAGGATCTGCGGACGGGAGCGGCCGCGGCGGCCCTGCCCGCCGCCCCTGCCCGCCGGCAGCGCCTCCGCCGGCCGAGTCCCGCCCGCGGCCGCTCGCCTCAGGGCGGCGACCTTCGCTCCGGAGGCGGGGGGAACACCGCTCCGTCGTCCCCCCCCTCCGGCCCGGCCTGACCCCCTGCCCAGGGGAGGCCCGGGCCAGGGGCCTGGCGGAGGTGGTTTCACGCCCCCAGGGCAGGGTCCCGCCTGAAGTGACTCCCGCCCCTCTCCAAGTCCCCGCCCGAGGGAGGCTGAGGTGCCACAGCAGGCCTGGCACCTCCTGCCCCGGCCTTGGGCACCCCGAAGTGCGCTCCTGTATAGCTTAGGGGTCCCAAAACTCAAAGCACGGCTGGATCGAGGCTCAGTGGGAAGTCTGAGGGCTCATCCCTTTACCCTCTTCTCCTCTTTCCTTGGGCAAACCCATTAAGTGAAGCAGGATGGTGCACCAGGCCAAGCGCTTTAAAATGCCAAGGGCACTGAGGAGCCTACGCTCAATGTTTAAAACTGACCGTCACTTAAAGCTTGGGACTCGTATTCATAAGTCACTTTGGCAGGTCCTTGGGAAAAAAAAAAAAAAAGTGACCATAGGCAAAAATTGGTGACTCCGTTCTCCAGCTCCAAATGGGGGATGATGTATTGCTGCTTCTCCCCTATGCTGTCTTCTCTATTTAGTGATCAGCTCTTTATGTGGATGTTATTTCTTACCCTGTGGTTGTGGGCTGCCTGCCGCATTAGTGTTCCAATTCCTGTTGGGACCTTTAGATGTTAGTGTAATACAAATAATTAAAAATGCTATTTAAAAAAAAAAATCTGGGTAGCACAAAAGTACTACACAAAGTGAGAGTTAAACAATTAAAATATATGCCAGGGAGTGTACTAGTTCATCCCATTTAATTTAGATTTTTTTACAGAAAACCCAGCCTGCTTAAAGTCACTAAGTTGTCAATACTTCCAAAATCTTTTGTTTGGGTCAACCTCAATGAGAAAAAGGACCAGAGAATGACAGGGCTCAATAACTCTGAAAGCAGTGGTAGTAACATTAGTTGGTGTGAACTTTGGAGTACAGGTGTCTTACTCATTCCTGCAGAATCAAGAGTTTTCTGTTACACTTTAGCCAATTAAACCTATAGAGGTTTTTGGGCATGTTGGATGTTCTTCCATGGTTGTAATGTTGGGTTTAGCTGGAGTCTGCTGTTAGCTCTAATCGCTTCATCAATGTTCACAAGAACTTTCATGTTTCTGGATGCCTGGAGTAGATAAGATATAAATACATCTTGTTTGCAAAGCCATTCTCTTTTGCTGTGATCTCACTGTCTCACCCTAGCTAAAACAGGGGAAAATCTTTAGTTAGTACTTGCAGGAGAATTTTGAAAAGGATCCCTGTTCATACATGTGCAGGTGCTTTTATTTAGACAGCTGTGACATCCTTGGATGTCTGGTGAACCACCATACCACTTGTGAACGAGGAGGTGCCATCTGGTCTGTCTGCATCTCAAAAAAAGTCTTTAATTAACATGATATGCTGCCAGGGAGGGGTGGTCTTACCATTGTCAAGGTTGAAGCAGATCCTAGCTTCTTCCAAGTAAGGGGTGTCACTCTTAGACCGGAGTCTTCTGATGGGTCTCCGGTCTATGTCGTCCTCAGAAGATGAAGATGCTGTCATCAGAGTGGGCACGGTGAGAAGAGTTGCCCGACGAGCTGATAAGAACGAACAAATGAAGAGGAGAATAGCAGGAGAAATGGAAAGGGGGAGGAAGAGGGAGAAAAAGAAAAAAAAAGAGAAGAGAGAAAGAAAATCACTCAGTGGAAAAGAGGATCTGTAGCAGGTAGTTAGTAGAAAAGGCAGTTTGCTGTAAGGTCTCTGCCTCACATGCTGGAGAATTTAAGGGCTGCACCTAATGATGCCAAGAAGAGAAAAGATTGCTGTGTTGTGTGCCCCAAAGACACAGGTTGTAGCTCTGTTCCTGCCACAGCTTGCTTGTTCAAAGTTCCTACTTTTGCCACTTAAACCACTCTTTTCACAGCTTCTCAATAGCTGCAGTCTCTCTTTTTCTGAATACCGTTTTCGAGGCTGTGATGCCTGAGTAATGGAAGTATTAAGTATTCGCTTAGTTTGCAGAAATCCGTGGAAGCTGTGCTTGGGACACATGACGTGATGCCTACAGCAGCTATTCCAAAACTCAATTTCTTGTCTTGATTTGGGCACTCAAAATTAGCAACTACTTTTTGCTCTTGGTCACTTTATGTCTTAGTTTCTCAGTTGTGAAACAGGGAGAATCATCATTTTCTTTCAGTAGGGATTTCCTGAAGATATAAATTCATTAATATTTGTAAAGTATTCGTATACTTTAGTGAAGCACTGACGAAAAGCCCATGAGGAAATTAAGATTTCTATCTTCTGAACAGGGTTTAAATGGCTTGGGGCCATGCCTTCAAGGAGAAGAAAGCAAAATATTTAATACTGGCTCATTAAGTGAGCACTGCCCACTCCATGCACTGATGAAGCAAATGGTAGGATAGTAAAAAATTACTGTGTCATCGTTCAATTAGAAACCGTACTATAATACATATGTATAAGGAGACTGAATTAATGTTGCAGAGGCAACCTTCAATCTGGCGTTGCCGAAGTATTTAGCACTTGACCTTACAGCCTAGATAATGTCCCTTTAATGTAGGTGTTTTTTATGTGTAATATAATTATGAGTGGCTGTTGAATGCTTTGGGTGCTGAGCCTATAAATTACAAATCACAAACAGAAGAGCCTCTATAAATATATCCACCTCAATTCTCTCTCTGAGTAGATAAAGATTATCACAAATGCTAGATGGGATCTGGCTGATCACTGAAAGCGTGAGTATCATGCACAAGTACCTTCTGAGTGTGTTTCTTTCTCCTCCGCCTCATATATAGCCAGAAAGAGAATTCCAGCTTGAAAGCCCGTCCTTACCCTTAATGTGGGACTATTAACATTAACTTTCATGTGGGACCCTGTAAGAGCCTAGGGGCCTAAACCCTGGATGTTTCTTGTTGCTTGGGCATTATCTGCATAACAGTCTTTATCGTAGGGCTTTTCTAAGCCACCACACTTCAAATACCTAATAATGAACTATATTTTCCTGCTGGGACTGGAGAGCATGACTGATAGTGACTAAGAGCATATTCTGCAGCCTGCTAACTATGATACTTTCTTTGAAAAGTTTTTTAGAGTTCCAAGTAATACCTGTCAATCAGCAGCCTTCAGATGCCTAAAACCTGACTTAGGTGTTAGGTATGATGGCATATAATTAGTATGAGTTAACAAAAGCTGTCACGCTCTATTTTTCAATTTGCAGCATTATGTAGTTTACTAAACAAGCATATCTGTGCTGCTGGAGGTAGCGGTTATTTCTGGTCTATATCTGACTTGTTTTCTGGTTTTAAATAGATTTCTTTCAAGTTTTTGCTCATTTCTAACCTACCATTTGAATTTGAAGAGCTAAGGGCAAGAGTTGAAATTGATTTAATGAGGTCAACTATTTAGATTATGCTAAAGTAAACACTGTGACTAGGCTGTAAACCATTATTCCCTTGTAATAGGGATGTACGCTAATGAAGATAAAAGAGAATGGAAAATTTCTGCTACAGAGAATTTTGTGTACTGCATCATCAAATTTACACTTAAGGAAGATTTATCTGCATACAAAGTCAGCATTGTAAAAATCATCTCATAAAACAACCATGTAAAAGATTTATCTTTTAAAACTGGCATGATCTAGCTGTAGTTTAAGTCAGTGAAAGGGCACCCATTCATTGCAGGGCCCGCTGGATCACAGCACAGGAATCTATTTGGAAAAAAAACAACACCAAATTGCATATACGTTTATGGTAAACAGAGAATAAGAGTGAGCTTTTCTGTATAATTGTTTATAAATCATTTTTACCTTTTGGGTCAAAATATTGGGATCTGGCTTGTATTCATTTTGACTAGAGGTAGGTGGATGCTGGAAAATGTTTCCTGGAGTAATCATTATATATTACTTTGACAACCATGATTATCTCCCCTTTGTGCATATTACCAAAAAGGAGTTTTCAAGAATGACTGGAAATTTTAAGTAAACATTGGAAAAATTTCAGAGAAAGCTAATAAACATTAAAGCATTTTGCAATAAAAACCTAAGACCAATTCTTATGCAGCCACAGAACTGGAAAGTATAGCTGATCACATTCTGATATCCATACAGTGATGCTGAATATTTATGCATGCCATGAATATACCTGTACACATGCTTTTCCTAACTGCAATCCATAGCATTCCTTATTACAAGAATGACTTGCCATATATTTTTTAGTAAAGCTGTCAACTTTAAAGCTGCCCAGTGTGACCATTGGTCACATGGTGTGACCATCACAGATAACCTACTAGTATCTCTAGCTTCAGCTGTTCTCCACAAACCAGCTCAGTCTCCGGGACACATCTTTAGGAGATGTTTTTTTCAGGAAAATTAGAAAGTGTCCTCTTGAAGGTCTTCGAGTAAAGGAACGACATTATAATACACGTTAAGGGGCCCCGCTTACGCTGCAAATGGATTTGAGACCGGTGTCCGAAAACTCATTTTAAGGAGCCTCTCTAACAGCACACGGAAGGCAAATCAGTCATTTTGGTTAAATTCTTTCATTCTGTTTGCATTGTTCCTTATAGGGTTATGCCATGATTGGCACATTGCGGCAACATCTTCTCTGGTATTTCTTAGAAAGGGAAAAGGTTTCTTACAGAGGAAAAATACCTTAAAAGTAGAAATGCCTTAATGTATGTAATGACACCTTAGAACTGATTATATATAATCTCACATTTGTTGTCTCAAAATACTGTATGTTACTAAAGTATGACAAAAGTATGCATTTGGGAGAAGGGAATGTGAAATACGTAAATGATTATATTACACGTTCAGAGACATTTTGAACATATAATTTCAATATATTTAGTTACATCTACAGGTGGTCCAATTTTTGAAAGCTGTTTGAAATTACTGAAAACGGGGGACAGTTTGCAAAGAATTGTCAATGGCTTCTAGTTTTTCCATTAAAATACATTTCCACATATTTTAATAAAAATATTAGTACTAATTTTTGTTTGCCAAGAACTAGCTTTATATTTTGAAGAGTTACAATACTGATTTTTTTTAAGACTTGTGGTTTTTAGAAAAATTTTGGACGTTTTTAATTGGAAAAGTTTCAGAGGTAAAAAACCATCCTCCTAAAAATTAGTCAGAGAAAATGTGAAATATTCATCTAGATTTCTCCATCCACTTTT
Source organism: Anarhynchus alexandrinus (assembly GCA_008711295.1). Taxonomy (NCBI): domain Eukaryota; kingdom Metazoa; phylum Chordata; class Aves; order Charadriiformes; family Charadriidae; genus Anarhynchus; species Anarhynchus alexandrinus. The sequence continues at coordinate 273,450 of VUYV01000519.1, forward strand.
ATCAATCAACTTTTATTAAAATATCTCATTGGTGACACAAATACCCTGGTCATTCTTGGCTCAATAGGGTTTTCATCTAGTAAACCCTAATTTGCATAGCAGATTTTTACCTCAACATGGTGAAAACTTTTGAGACCTGATGATTTTAATCTTAGTACAAGCAAAGTGCTAAAATGTTTCTGTTGGAGATGTCTAGACCTGGATGCATTGGACAGGGTATGTTTGTGATGCATATAATCACAAGCAACTTCAGAGGACATGGAAATCGCCATAAAGGAATACTGGTTTACGTCACAAATCTTTAAGACTTTTTGGAGGAAAACCTAATTTCTCAGGGCAAATTCTGAACAACTTTGTAGAATACCTGTGAAAATATTTTAATTGCAGTGCTGCTGTTGCTGATTGAGTAGGATTCTTTCTTGCTACTTTTTTTTCGTCAGAGAAGCATATGAGCTTCTTACTCAGTTCTCCTCCTTCGTCTTCTGCGGAAAGGGCTCACCATGGTGTAACATGTAGATAACGTACCCATAAATGTGGTTTTGGCTAAATGTAAGCTTTTAAAACTGAAGTTCAGGTACATTTTGATGCATCTAGAACATGATATTCCGTCTGCGCTAAAAAAAAAAAATTACTAGCTTGTGAATATTCTTCTTTAAAAGACAGACCAATGGGTCCAAATGGATGTTTACCAGGAAAAAAATCTTTTGGTCTGATTAAATGGCGCTTCACTTTTGTCTTCTTTTAAATGCAACTGATAAAGAACAAGGTTTGAAGGATTAGAGATGGGAAATGGGGTATGACTTGCAGGAGAAGAGCGTAGAAGATGTGTGCAAGCACTGGAGAGGACATAATTTGTCATTTATGAAGAATGATTTATAGGCTTGTGTCTCCTGGATAAATGCAGAAGCACATGCGTATGGATTTCTGCGTGTCTCTAAAGCAAAGCTGTTAAGATCTTTGACACCAGTTTGATGCACATCAGTAATCTGAAAGAAAGTACTTAGATACATAGTATTCAAACACAGGCCTGAGTGTTGCAAACAATAGTACACAATCAAAAGGACATCCACTTTTACGCACACGCTCGTTATGCTGGTTTGTGATAGCTGGGTAAACATACGCACAGTATGCCTAACTAGCATTTTTTTGTGCATTTTAGAGGAAACATGCTTGTTCCTCTGCCATTGTGTCCAAAGGCACGATGAAAACAGACTTAAATAAATAAGCAGCTAAATTATTATGAAATAGGGGCAAATAGAGGCTTGGTTATTTAAAATTAGTTTGTGATAGAAAAAAAACTAGATTTAATTTTCAGAATCAATTTTTTCAAGTGTGATCCATGCATAGGTTTTCTAAAGTTTTCTGTATTTAGGGGTATAGACAACTGGATCTCAAGCATCCTAGTTTTATTCAGATATGCTGCTGAGAATTAGAAGATCCTTATTTCTTCTGACTTTAATTTGGCTGACTGGATATTGAAATAAATGAACAAAAAGTAGCTGAAGTACAGTTACTGCAACTCACCCTGAGCTATTTTTGTACAATTGGTGAAGGTAGGCTACCTAACTCTGCAAGCCAGAGACTCTGATCATGGCACTCTGTTGCCTATTCCTAAATAATGGGGACATGCCACAATAGGAGGTGGGAAAGGGAAAAAAAGGAGTTTAAAAAGGATGAGGGAAAGATTGATGTTGATCAGTTACTTCCTTGGATTTAAAGGGAGGGAAATTACATCAGGAATGCACATTTGCCGTTACTGATTCTTCTGTTATTAATGTTATTAGTCTAAGAACTAGTGAGAGCACACAAATGAAAAAAGAAAAAGACCTGCTAATTAACATAACATTGAAAAGATCTTAATCTGCAGGATGGATTAATCATAAAATTTTGGTGGATGGACTATCCTAATGTTACTTTACACAAGGAGCATCTGCAGTGGAATCATTCTGGATTAGGATCTGGGGATACTGCAGCAATACGCTTTTGTAAAATATTGGACATAATTTAATATGCAAAAGCAGAAGGGAAGGAGCACTGTGTAGTCAGCAGTGGTTAAAGTCAAACATCTAGAATGAGTCAGCACCGTATGAACTAAAATAAATGAGCAAAAGTGAAGCACAGTGAAATAAATAAATTGTGGAGATGAAGTGCAAGGGGAAAACGTGGAATTAAAACTGTACCTGGGAGTATTTTATTAAAACATGGAAAACTGATCAAGAAGAAGTATTTCCTGAAATCTTTTGATCAATCATGCCCTATGTGTCTATACAATCTTGTGCAATTTTTATCCCTTGGCCCCATATACTATATTTTTATTTCCATATTTTTTCTACTTTACTTTTTTTTTCATTCACTCCTTACATTTGTCAAGTAGATTGCAGGAATGTTGCAACCAGTAAAAGCACACCCAATGTAAGTGGATCTATACATTATTTATAGATACAAAAGATAGTTTAAGGTAAGGCTTCAAGAGCGTTTTGTTCAGTTATTTAAATATGCACAGTGTATCCTGCCAAATGGACTGGCAAGCAACTTCAAGGTATGTAGGAGCATCTTTGAAATACTGAATTAATGCAGTTAATGTTAAGCTTCGTGCCCCCTGCTGGTGTGAAAGGAGATAAGATTGGAAAAGTGGAGGCACAGGTCTCCAGGAAATCAGAAACAATTATATCAGAAGTTGCTTAAGAGCGGAACCCGGACTCCCAGCGAGGACCAGAGGGTCTGACTGTAGTGCAAAGGTAGACTCACGCAGCCCAGAATGGCATCCTGACTGCACGATGTCCAGCCTGTCCCACCAGGCTGTGGTGTGCAGTTGCTAGAGGCACCGAGAGAGGGTGAGTCTTAGGACCCCTTCCATCAGACTGATGGCTGCAGAAAAGCGCTACGCGCAGTCTGCGGTAGGCGACTCTCCTTTTATGACAAAGCCTTCATCTATAATGTACTGAGCGGAAGTCATTCTGTTCTCTTAAAGTTCATCCAAGGGGCTCCACCCCTTGTATGCAATGGGGTACGCATTTCTTAATCCTGAACAAGCCTAGGTGAGAACTAGGTACCAATAGCCAGGGCCCTGCACGCACTCCCTGCACACAGTGTATTTGGGTGTGCTCAAAGCAGGCTCTCTGACGTGGCACAGCTGTTGGAGACAGCAGCTTGAGAAGCCCTGACTAGCTTTGGAGCAGTCTGAGAAAGTGGCAAGAAGCCTCAACAGCTGCTCGCTCCCTTCTTTTGGGAGCTACGTTTACATTGAGGCCGTTGCCCACTTGCTGAGCGAGGCTGCGGCTGTGCCTGTGGCTGGCTATGTTCCTCACTGATCCACGTCCTGACCACTGACTTGATGTCCTGCTTGGCCTCATACCTACCTCATCACCATGGTCTTGTCTGATGATCTGGACTCTGGGCTGAACCTGGTGACTATCACGGGACCTGCCTTGGTAGGCGAGGCCACTGCCTCTGCCCATCTTGCTGCCTCTTGGCTCGCTTCCCCTTATAGAGCACCCTGCTTCTGCTGCTCCTCAGCATCAGCCTGCTCAGCTCTGTCAAATACGAGGTCTTTCTTTGTATGCCCTGAAGCATAACTTTTTCAAGTAGAACTTCAAGATCAAAGCTGACGTCTCTCCAAAGTAGGCTACAGCTGAGATGGGATCTGCACATTTACAGCTTTGGATTGCAATTTGACTTGTTTTGGGGAAGTTACTGCCTTTCATGTGTTAGGTCCTATCTTGCCTATCAACACATGATTCCTCTATGCAAACAAATGCCGATAGCACAGGCATCTTTCACCACATTAGTGGTCCAGGCTTTCATAATCAGTAGAGAGAATAAAGCATGATTTATAGTATCCCAAGGAAGATGTCTGAGATTAGGTGAACCCTGCTCTTAAAATGACCATTTCTCTCCACTGACACATGCCAGGCTAGTCAGAAGTCTTAGGTGGACACATCTTCCCTGAGGACACCTAAGGAATAAGTGAGCTGAATCCTATTCCAGGGCCCATTATATACTTTCAGCTCTCATGGCTGAAAGCCATGGTAGATTTGTATTTAGAATACATTTACATCCAAGAATGACTAATATCTTCCATACACTTCAAAGGGAAAAGACTGTTTTGAAAATTAAAGTCCAGCTCCACGCTTCGATTTCAGATTCGGACTTTCCTAGGGCAAGGGGCTAGATGCAAGGGATCACAGTCCCTTCTTTCCTGCTTCTGATTTTCAGATGCGTCACCAGGCATTACGCACTTGGCAAGGACACCCCCCGTCTCCTAGATCCCAACATACGGCCACAGAAGAGACAGTCAGGGAGGGCTGTGGAGCTTAGGATATTTCTGGCTGGTATCTGAAGACTACAGCCAGCTGGCTTCATTTACCAAGTTTTCTAAATCTAGCTAATCCTACTGTCAGATCCAGCTTTTGTGACTTTTCCATCCCTTCTGCTTCACTTTCCTTGGAGGAAACAGGGAACAGCTGTTTGAACAGTAGATGCAGCCCGAATGGCCAAACATCCTCTGTTCTGCACTCAGCCCACGGGAGTGAAGTGATGGCTGCTTCTGCAGGAGAGGATGGGAGACGAGGCAGCTGATAAGGTAACACCTCTCTCCTACTACCCTATAGCAGCAAAGGCAGTTCTGCAGCTTTTTGCAGGAGTAGAGATGAGGTGGGGGCGTTAGTGCAGGCAGCAAGGGATAGAGAACTGGTTAGTTGCTGAGGGCCAAAACCCTGTTTCAGTCTGTTTGGTGAGGTCAGAGCATCCTATATTCAACTACACAAGACTAAGGTCAGCTGGGATTTGATATCATCTGTTAGCAATGGCATCATAGCTCTTTGAGTTCCTTCCCAACATTTTTGCAGTCCTATTCCTTCCCTTCTCTTCCATCCACAAGGAGTGGGTACAGATGAGAATCGGTGCTTTACAGCTGCCATTTGTAACATTGTCATATCATTAATGTGAAAACATTGCAAAGGAGTTTTTTTCTTGATCTGGAGGATCAAAGGATTAAAAGGCAGGAATCTTCAAATCTCACAGAAAGAGTAAGTGGGTCATAAACCTCCATTCTACAGTCTGTAAACAGAGCATTTTGTAATGCAATAACGAATAATATAACTGAAGTAATAATAATACATATAATGTGTTCTGATGTTGTTTCTAATTAAATGGCAGAATACTGTAGTCTTCTTTCACTCAATTCTGTCATAATGCCGTTTTAATGCCTATACACATACTGTTTGATAGCATGATTTGCTAATAGCATCGTGTTATTATATTAACATCAAATAGTTACTTGCAGTCCCATAAGGTAGATCTGTTGATAATGCTTTCTTGCAGACCTTTTATTCAGTTCCAAACTAGCTACTTGGGCTATGCCATTTATGGCGGATGAGTGCCTCACATTAGTCTATTTCTTTTTGGGTTTGTTTTTTTTTTTTTCCCCAGAAAGTTATAGCTAACACAGTTTAACTGTTTCTCAGAAGGCGAATAAGGGAAGAAATATGTTGGGTTTGCCCATGTTTGGAGAAATCATGCCATTATCTCATATAGAAATGCCTGTTCTGTGGAAGACAGCCTTAAAATTTGGCACAAGGTACAAGGACAAGAAGAGTTACCAGAGCTGTACGGGCAGCATCAACGCACGCTTGATAGGGTTGAGTTCCTTGTTGTCTACAGGGGGTAAGATAGCTCAGAGGAAGGGGATGCTACCATTAAGAAGTTTGGGGCTAAGGATGGTGATAAAGGCATTTGCTACAGGAAACCTTGATGATGAAACTCTTCCAGAGATTTATTGTTTGGCCTGCTGAAGCCACCACTGTCACCTCAGAGATGCTCAGTGCTACCTCAGACAGTGAAAGCTTCCCAAAACTTCTCTCTGCACAGGCCACATTTAGTCTCTCACACCTATTGCTAGTGGGGTTGTCCATCCATCCTTGCCCTCAAGCACCTCTCCTGTCGCCAGGGGGCTGCTGTGTTGCAGCATTTGAGAATGTAGAGCAGAAGCATTGTCACTTCTGTGTGCAGAGTGATTTCCCTGCTGGCACCCAGCTCGTTGGAAAGCAGCTGACCTTAAACACAGAGAGATGAAGAGAGGGGAGAGTACTAGAGTTTGGGGAAGAGGTCTCACAAGCGTGTGAGGTAAGCAATGTGAAGGACAGGAGCTGGGGAAAATGCAGTAAAAGGAGGAAAGAGAAAGGTGAAGAGTTGAAAGGGACAGATCATAAGTGCGTCATGGCTCGTATCAATGTACTGTTTCCAGTTGTGGAGGTGATTAGGGTTTGGGAGCTTCTCTACTATGCTGTGGTGCACAGTGGAAGCATGTCGTTGGCGTCTTTCATAAAATGTTCGCAAGCAGAGGGACAAAAAATCCCCAAGTCTCAGTGCTGGTTCCTACTTGTTTTGGCCAAAGGATAGAAGCTCACATGACAGATGTAAAGGTCAACCCCCTGCTGATGACTTTTGTATCAAGGAATACAGTTCTGCATGACGGATTTTTTTCCTCATTTTGCATTTTAAAAAAGCAAAATAATTGCATTAAAACAAAGAATTAACCAGGTGCTAAGGTTAAAATTTCAGTTAGGCATCTAACTGATCAGCACAAGCATTTCTATGTCTGCTAACAATATAATTTCTCCAAGTATGGGTAAGATAATGGGTTTTTCCCTTGCCCTCTTGGAAATACTTACAGTGAAGGTTGCCTGTACAACCCTTATTGGTCACCTTGTGCACGTTACTGTAATAGACTTGCATTGCATGAATACATATTCCTTCTTCCATAGTCCCCTCCATACCTTGCAGTGCACAGGGATGTTGTTGACAAATTGCTGTAGCTTGTAAAGCGTTAAGCTGTAGGTTCCTGAATTTCAGTTTCTATGGAATAGCAAGGGGTTTGTTCTCATAGGGATATCGAAGAACTTATTTTAATATTACTTCTGTAGCAATGCTCAGGTGTCCATTGCATTTTAGAGATGGAGAAAAAGCCAGCAAAATCAGTCATTGCCCTTAGCCAATTTTTCCCTGATTTTGAGGTGCTTAGCATTTGTTTCTGTTGTTCAATGCAGAAGGCTGTGTTGTGACAGGAAAGGTTTTCTGTGACTTGTAGAGATGAAAATGTATCACAATAACTGGGGCAGCATCTGGGCAATGCAGCACGTGTTAGGCAGCAGCCCCTCAGCTGAGCCAAAGATTAAAGGTGGTACTGACCCCCATGTGTCCTGGAATGATGGCATCCCCTGGGTGGATTAGGTCTTGCTCTGGGAGAATGACCTCCAGAGGGAAGGCAGAACTCTGTTGGCCAGACTTTGAATTTGATTAGCAACTGATGAAATTAATGGTGGAAAAAATCTGGATCGCATTTTCAGAAAACAGGCAGTATGTAAAACCAAAAAAGGCTGATAGAGCTAGTTGGTTCTTACAGTTTTCTTCAATTTAATATGGTGTTTAAAGTTTAAGGAACAAAAAACCCCCTTCTCTCTGAAATTGCAAGTTTTCTCCGAAAATAGAGCTGGTGAGAAAAATGTGAACTGACTTTACCAAAAATATCATCTATGTTGTGAACAAGTCTCAACTACATTAAAGCAAAGAAGCTTGATTACTCCTTCCCTCTCTCCCACTGCTGCTGCTCGGTGGGGACCTGCATTTCACAGGGAAGGATGCAGACCCGTGAGAGCCTGCTGTTTGCGTACAGTGTGCTGGACTGCCTCAGGGCTTTCCCAAACCAGTTATTCCTGCAGCACTGAATAACACCACATTATGATCCTGACAGCATCGATAAGCAAGGAGGAAGGGGAAGGACACCACAGGCTTACACAGCAAGCAGTGTGCCATTTCTGTCCCCTCTGACTTGTCCATTTCGGTTCTGCAACACCAGGGTCTGGATCTTGGCCGTTCCTTTTGCTCCTGCTGTGCACCCAACAGCTCTCATAGCTTTTCCTTGTCCTCTGAGAGGGCACATCAACCCTATCATTACTCTTCTTGTAATCCCTTTTACACCCCGTGCATTTTGAAGGCCTTTCCCCGTGGCCTCTGTACACTTCAGTAGGTCAGTCACAAGGGCTGGCCCTTGTCCGGCCCTATACATCTTTATTGTACAGTTCAAATAGTAATTTTCTGCATCAGTACCAGAGTTTCTTACCTTGAGCTCCTTGACTGTAAAACAGTCTGTGAGCAGACTCGACATCCAGAAAGTAGTCCATTTTGAAGGAACTTTATGTTTGTGTACAATATTCCGGTATGGATGATCAGTCAGATTCCTGGGAAAGATTACAGAGATGTCAGACAGAAAAAAGCTGGTGAGTTTCTTTGTGGAAGGAATTGTGTAGGCAGTCATTGAAGTACTTCGTATGGCATATTAGGGTCAAAGCATTTTCAAATCACTATTCATAGAACTTCATAAGTATCCTTTTCTATTTTGGTTTAAATCCTTGCCTAAATACATAAAAGAAAAGTACTACTGCAGTATTAGCGATATTCCTAGTACCTTTCTAGTACAATCACCTTTATTTTAGCCACGATCTCCATTTCTTACATTACATAGTTAGATTCACCTGCCTGTTATATTCGCTCTTAAAAAGAAGATCAGAAAGGCTTGGGGCAGGGACCTCCTTTAGCCAGATCCACAGCCAGCACCTCTCAGTAGCCACTATTGTAACAGACTACGTTAAAAATAGCATTCGTGCCACTTACGCCAAAACACTAGACTAGAAAGGTAGATGCAGTATTCTGGATATTTCGTTCCACCTAACTGACCAGAGGCCAGCCTTGCCTTTCCTGTCCCCTCTTACTGACCAGAAGCAGCAACAGAACATCCCACCATCAGTTTTAAAAGATGTGACAAAAGCAATCATTAGGAAATGGTAGACTATTCCTAGCACTGCTTCTTAGCTAAGGTTTATATTTTTGTCATTCTTCCGAACCTCAGATCTGTCTAGATCCTAGATTACAACTGTCTAAGATGTACATTGAATCAGGTTTGCCTCTGCCGGGCAGAGTTCCCAGGATTACGCACATTATTGTGACCCTTCTCCAGCCTCCTTGCTACCTTCTGCATTTTCTTCTACTCTGAACAACTCACATTAAAAACCAGGATTTACAGAAAACACACAATCCAGTTCTCTCCTCCACGCCTCAGTTAGCTACGGCATATAATCATAAGCATACAAACAGCTCTGCACAACGTTTATTTTCAGACAGACAGACAAAAATACCTCTGGTCCTTTTCCATGCAAACCTAACAGAAAGGTTTGGGGCAAGGAGTCTGACCCTCGCTTCAAGCAATTCCTTCGATTATGTTGGCAAAAATCAGGAAACCAGTGTTCCAAAGCTTTCCCTTTTTCCTTCGGTTCAGTTTTCATCGATCAACATGCAGTCCTTTCTAAAATTCAGAAGCCTATCCTGACGAGAAAACTTTTAAAATTCCTCAGCAATTCACTTTGCTGGAGCACTCCCAAACCAGAAACGATACTTACTGCAGAGTATCAAGAGCTGCCGGGCAGTGGTGTAAGCTCCGGTAGTTTCAAGGAGGGTTTCTTTGATCTTACTAAATGTCCCCAGTGTAAGCAAACAATTTTGATTGTTTGATTGGAACTCTGATGAATAATGCATAACGTCAACTGGACTTCCTTTATCAGATAAAAACGGCCAGGAGATGTTGTTACTTAGCAACAGGAGGTGACACTACGATCATCTCCCCCACTCCCCCTCACCCTTCATACTGAAAAATTAAGCCCCTGGTTTTGATTTGATAAAAACTTTCCCAAGGGAAAAAAAAAAATCTACATCAAGTTTCCTTAAGAATTTGTTTTTCACTCTGATCTTCCTTGTTGCATCTCATATTCTGAGATATTTTTCAGTGTTTCATAATGATTAACTGTAACATCATGTTTTGTCTAATAATTTGCTTTCAGTAAGTAAAATACCTACTTTCTCCATCATTTACTGCAAGGGTAATGGGATTGTTAAGCGTTTTGCTATGAATATAATGCAAATAACATCTTGAAGAGATTAATTTCTTATCTGGTACTGTTTGTTGGACAAGGCAGACAGAAAAAGCAACACACAAAATGTTCTAGTGATGCTACAAAATATATAGATTATCCAGAAACCTTTCCTATTACAGAATTCCTACTTTAATTCATTCATTCATTCATTCTTGAAGGAGCTCTAACATCTGATACAAGCATTCTCGAGGAATCATTGCGTTTCTGCTTAAGATACAGCCTTTTAGAAAATACAAGATGTAGCTTTTTTCAGGAAATACACATTGATAAAAAGCCAAAGCACTGTGAAAGATTTTAAAAATAAATAAAGAAAATCAGATACAGGAGATAAGTACTTACCAGTGTTACTGACCTCTTTCCATCCTACTGTCATGGAATAAGACTAAGCAAATGCAACCCAGTCTGTGAGCCAGAATGAACAGCTTCTAATTTTCACTTCAACCTCGAAATCAAGAGTACTGAATAGAGAAAGGTGACGGATCTGCTGTTTTATATTATGATGAAATGAAAGCTCTTAGCACAGATCTGAGTAGAACTGCTTTTTTTTATACTACATTAGGCTGCTAATTTGAGGAAAGTGAAAGGCTTTGTTTTACTGTCTTTTATCTGTTCTCTTTGCTACCCCCACAATTTCATTTGCATTTAAAATTATTCTTATGTCTCCACTGCACTCCAAGGTATGGAGCATTTTCTAATCACGATGAATGTTCAGTGTGGTTTTTGTGCAATGCCACTTTTATTCTGAGCCAGAAACATGGTGAGTAATTATAATTGCCAGCTATTTTCTAGAATGAAATACAGAGTGGTTGTCTGATGCAGTTTCTGATTTTTCCTCCATTTAGCAGTACATTGCAACAAACTACTCAGTCAAAGCATCAGTAAAAACATAAATCAAACAGCACAGTGTCATGGCATGATAGCTTAAACATGCATGCCCATAGACTGTGAAAGCAGAATATGTTTCTACTGAGATCTTTTCAATTATAATTTGCCTTTCCTGAGTTTGAAAGTGGGCTTAGATGGTTAATAAACTGAAATATAGCACAGTTATCTCTCGGTGGCTTCCAGTTCATCTAGTTTAGCATTATTGGAGCTGCACATGGTTCGGAATCTTGATGAAGCCAGGCACTAAGGACTGACAAGGGCCATGCTATTAATTTGCATGGTCATCCCTCACAAGAGGGCCAGGACCCTGCTTCTTCCAGCAGGTCTTAGTGTAGTTCCCCACAGTCTGATTTTGGAAGAGAATCAGAAATTGAAGGCAGCAGTGATAAGGTGATCCTTTGATAAATTTAGACTCAGAAGTTCTGACCGAGAGAAGTGTCAGGAAGCAATCAGGCTTAGTCTTCCCGTATATGCAGATACTCTGCTCAAAAGATCAGGTATAAACTCCCTCTGAAATCCATTGCCACCAAACATTACTGGTGCTCAAAACAGTGGGTTCTGAAAGGTTAGATTTTCATTTCAGTATCAGAAAACTCTGTATCAAGTAGCATAGGATTTTTCTGGCTTTTAAGAAGAAACCCAAGAAGATAAATAAACCCTCAGAGTACAGATTTTTTTGGTGTAGGTTAGAAAGTAAGAATCCCCTGTGAGCAGATTACTCCATGGGTTTCCACCGTTAAGATTTCTTACATGCTTCTTCAAAGCACCCAGACAGTATCAAAGATAAAGATGAGCTATATGAACTCCAGGTAGAATCTGGTATGGCTGTTCCTACACTGGCACCCCACTAAATATGGTTGGATTGAGTAGGCGTCTCACAGTGCCACCTTAGTGGTGGATCTGGCTTGTGCAAACTGTGTTCCTGTTTTCAGAGGTGTGACAAACATTTTCATTCCTAAACACAAATTAAAGCAAAAACAAGTGGCAAGAACACTGCAAGCCGCCTTCTTTGCATTTTGGAGAATTGCTAGCACCTTCCTCTTTGCATTTTGGAGAGTTTGTATTTGCCATGATGACTACTGAACAACAGGTCTTTCCGAGCTGTCCTCTGATAATTGTCAGATCATTAACTTATCGACCAGGGACCAGTTGCTTGTTTAGCCCAACTGATTTTCTTCCACAGAGAACCAGAAAAAAAGAAGAAAGGCTGGCAACACAGAGACACAGAAGGAAAAATGGAAGACAGAAGAACACTATCCTTCACTCTCTACAAGGATCATATCCTGCTTGCTTGCAAGCAATATGGAATCCTTTTTTTCAAGGGGTGCTGGATCTCCCAGTCAGAATGAGGCTGAAAAAAATGCAACATTGCATGCTGGAGAATGTTTTATAGCACCTGTCCTTTAGCCTTTGGTGTGTCCTTCTGATCCTCTTTGCCATCACCCTTTCAATCTGCATTGTCATCTTCCACCCTGACTGACAAGCGTAGTCATTGAAATCACCAGCAGCCTCTCTCCTGACCATTGCAAGATCATTCATCTTGATACCTTCATCCATCTCAGGGATTTACAGTTCACTTTAAATTATAGTGCAGCAGTTCTGACAGCTGCTAAGAGCTCTCTCTGACTAGGGGGTACTTAGCAACAAGAAAGATAACAGTGCCTTTATATTTATATGCTTCTGTGGCATTCATCACTATGAGGGAAATCCTTGCCTGCCTGGTTACAAAGTCTTTAGGATGGTAGTGTGGGCTCAGATTTGACCTGCAGTCCAGAGAGAGCTCTACCCTCAGAAAGGGAAATCCATTACCTCCACTTCAGTTGAAAAGCCTACGTGTCTAGAAAAATGTTCAGGTTAAACTGATCTGTTTTGAGTTCAGTATGATCCCCAGATCAGGCTTCACACATCCTCGAGGCTCACTCTGAAAGTTTTGCACAGCTCTTGAGCTAGTGCACTGTGTGTTGAGATGTGTACTCTGACTTGGTTCCCAAAGAACAGCAGAGCACCTCAGGGGGCAGGACAGGGAAGGACAGCAGTAGCCAGAACCAGAAATTGTACTCTCCAGCTCTCTGAACGCTTCCCCGTGCTCTATCAAGCCCTGAAGCCAAACTTGCAAACCCTCTGCTGTTGACTGGACATCTTATCAGCACAGATCCCTGTTCAGGATAACGGGTGCAATGGTTTTGTAACATACAGAGATAGCCACGGAGGACTAGACTGAGACCGAACTCTTTGTGAGCTAGACCATAAAACCAACCAACCGATCTCTGTTAAGGAAATACTTAGAAAAAAACCTGTCACGCTTTGGGAAAAATCAGAAGCTGGCTTTCCTCATCACGAGCTTAAGTAACCTACTGCATCACATTTGACTTTTTCCCAAATTAAAAAAAGAAAACCAACCAAAAAAAAAAAAAAAGCAAAAAACCAACCCTCAAGAGGAAAGTAATTGAACACTTGGCATTTAAAAGGAGTGAGTAGCCTTCTGGTTTTCTAACAGTCACATACATGGAGGCATAGGACTGGGTTTTTTTCCTACCCTGAACTCTCTATTGAGAACATAGCTGTTACTGTAATGACTCAGAGCTTTGGAAAAAAAAAAAAGTCTGCTGCTGACAAACACTAATATTAACCTGAAAGAAAGTGGGAGAGAGAATGTAATGTGTGACTGAAGAAGTGTAGGCAAGGTGATTATTACAGAGAGTTGTTTCCTGAGGGATACATTCAGAATAAAGGAAGAATATAAAAGTTTAAGCCCCTAAGCTGTGAAGAATGGGGTTTTTTTGAAATTATAATTATCAGTCTTGTGCTTAGATATATTAAAAAGAGAGGATTGCTAGCAAAATTAAGACACAAATATGTTCTCTATTTCTTATTTGTAATGCAAGACAAATATTATGATGCACACAACATACAATAAAACATAAAAATATTCAAATGAGGGTTACAGATGCTTTACAGTCATAGAGACTAACATTGATGCTTTCAGAAGTTTCTACAAATTTTGTACAACTCCATCTTGGGGTCCTCAGGCTGAAACCGTTTAGGAATTTTGAAAGAGTTGTGCAGAAGAAGAGGCACTCCCAGTGTAAAGGTATTTATTTTGGATGCTTCTGCCATAAAAATTACCAATATCCAGAAACTCTGACGAGACTGTAAAGGTAGCCCTGGCTCTTGAAATCATTGGAAGGTTTGGTTTGGGCTTTCATAGCATCAAGGTCATATTCTTGTTATTTAGCTCCGAAGCAAGAACTGCATGGATTCCAGTGCAGAAGAGATGAGCCTGAAAAGAGGCAGCTCCAGCATCCTGTGTCATGAACAAGAAGTTGAAGAAGTTGCTAGTTAAGAAAATCTTAAAAGTGCTGTCATGAAGAACAAAGGTTAGCTATCCTGCATAGAAAAAGTCTATTCTAAGATGATATATGGCAGTTTGATACGCCTTCGTTTGAGGGAGGAGAGGTTGAAGTCATAATTATATGATAAACATATTACAGAAGAGAGGTTTTGGGAGAGCATGTATGTTAAAGCCTAATCCTTCCATCCTTATACAGGCAGAAATTCTTCTGCATTAATAGACCTTCGTCATCCTCCTCAATTACATGACCAGATTGGTTTTTTTTTCTATAACAAACTACGCAGGAATGGAAGAAGAGGAACTTTCCCTAATTCATTACCAGGGGTGACTTGGTGGAAGTAGAGAAACGCAGAGCTAACTGTGGCAGGGGAAGTAGATAAACTAGTAGAATAGATCTTTGGGGTAAGCCTTCCTCCATTGCCCCACCAGCACGCAGCAGTCGTGGCGGTGGAGGCATCCCTTTTGGCTTCCTACTCACTTTTCAAAGAATCCTGGCAAAGGAACTTTGAAAGGATTCAAAGGGGCAGCTGGAAATGACGACAGACAGACAACAAAATCATCCATCCTCTGTGCCTTCCTGAGACTGAGCATTCACCAGCTCTTGAGCTATCCCCTGCACAAGGGACAGTGCGACTGGCCAAAGATGTAATAGGGAATGCCTCTAATTTGCACTAACACAGGTACCAATGATCTCAGTCTTAACCTTCACTGAAAGAAAGGGAAAACCAGCACAGGGAAACTGGAAACAAATGTATGCTTATGGTCTCCTGATAGGCTTTGAGAAGTTGCACTGATAGTGGATCATTCCTAAATCTGGTTTCAGTTGGTTGCTGGTTTAAATGGGATAAACAATTCTGAAGCAACTGAGTAGCTGGACATAAATACAGTAATGTGATTGCATTTGATAAAAATCTAGGAATTGCAATCTGGTTAGAACAAAATCAAATGACTTCTTGCCAACTCACTTTATGTAAAGCAAAGACGTAACTATGGAGTATTAATGAAGTTACAAGGTGTAGTCCTCAAACAAGATTATGAGATTTAATATTCATAGAGCACCGCACATACATAGATAAATAATGCATATGAATGCCAGTCTCTGAATAATTTACATAAAAGTCAATCTCCTTTCCTGTTTCTACATTGTGCTATCCTCTAAAAACTGCAACAACTCCTAATACAGTTTTCAGAAGTGTTTGGCCTGTGGTTTTTTTTTGATTAACTTCCCCAGGAAGAGAAATCAACAACGAGACACCTCAGGTATTTCTGGACACACATTACTGTACCTCACTACTGGAGTTATTCCAAAGTTTGCTTTTATCTTTAACTTAGTTTAGACACGCGTTTTTTTATGCGCACAAGTTGGATATTTTTCTGCATTTCAAATATGTAAGCATATGCAACTACATATTGCTGTGCTTTCCATACTTTATCGAAGGATTTGATCCTGCATAATGCAGGTCTATGCAATGTCAAAAATGACGAGCAAGATAACAAGCCAGAAGAACCTAATTCTCTCTTAATGATAGTGAGAGTGTAGAGCTGTCAAGTTACTTTGCCTGGTAGCAAAAGTATGGCCTAAAAGAGGAATCTGTATTGCAGCTACGTGTTCCATTAGCATGATGGGGGCTACACTACTTCTCGTGTCTCCTCAGACATGCCTGCGTTCTGCCCACGTCCTCCTCCTTTTTCACCATACACTGCGGGCTCAGGAGAGTACTTCAAACTCTGCATGTTGCTGATGATTTCAAAGAATTTCTGCTTGCCTTTGAGCAAAACCCCTTTGTACCTTCAGTAGGAATTTGTAGGACTAACACCAAATTTGCATTCCACCATGGAACAGCTAATGCAGATCCTCTCCTCCAGTTTCTTCAGCATGACAGAAGATCAGGTCTTTTAACACCACCAGACTGGAGATGGTTTCTAAAAAACCACCGTCAGCCAAGGACAGCTCCAGTGTTTTATGTGGGTTGCACTTAATTTTCAGTCAACCCCATTAAGAAGAAAAATACTGCATTTATTCTGTTGCCCAAGTTTCACTAATTATTAGAGACACTACAGTCATATTCGTGAGGTGTATCCCCATGAACTGTCAGAACAGCATGTACAGGCAGACTGCAAATAATTGCCCTGACAAATGACATTTCACAGTCTATGGGTGGTCTTCTCAAAATAACATTCAATGTTTACTCTGTGCCCCCCAGGCTGATAAGTAATTTTAATAAAACATTGTCTTTGGGAGAATGAAGGAAAAAGGCACTTGTGACACAGCCTAGAAGTTAGATTTTTAAAATAAAATTTCACTTCACGGGTGCTTGTTTAAAAACTTACTAAAAATCAATGGAAAGTCCAGTGAATTTAGTAAGTAAGTAAGTACAGTGCCTCAGTTTCATTCCTTATGGAGCGGATCCTTCTCGTATGGACTACTTCAGAAATGCTGAAAGTTATAACACTAAGGCTCCTGATTAATTCTCATTTGCATATTGTGCAGTAGTAATTTCTGAGCCATTTACATTTTTTTAGTTAGTAAAACCAGCAAGTGTCCCTTGTGTGGCACACATACCATCCACACAAAATTTCCAGGGATCCGAATGCCAGCAAACCGCACTGCTGGCCTCCTATTCCTGGTCACGCTTGGCATGAATGATAGTTTTAACGTCAGATGGCTGTAGGCTTTGATCACGTGCTGAGACACACGACTCACACCTTTGACTTTTGACTCGACCTCGCTTTTTGACGTGATTGCGTGGGAGCTCATAGCGTAACTATAAATCCAGAGCTTACTCTCTGTTGATTTCCAATATTCAAGCCAAGTGATGTTAAGGTGAAGAAACAGAAAAGCCCCATCTGACAACCAGGTCTCACCAGTTCTGTTGTAATTGGGGTGTGCACAGCAGTAATTGCGGGACATGGTTTTCCTTGGGTTACTACTGCAGCAGAATTACAGATACTGCTCAGGAGGAGGGGTTGCGGTGATAGCTCCCGTGTTGCACAACAGAAGAAAATGTGAAGCTCAGAGCCGCTTTGGAATTACAGCCCTGAAGCTACAAAGATGCGTGTTTTGTAGAGGTCAGTGTCTCTGCAGAGAGGTGAAGGTGATGCCGGGTCTGTTAATGTAGCCCCACTGCATTTTTTTGAGAAATATGACTTTAATATTTCCCCCTCCCCTATAAAAGACTCCCAGGGTAATAATAACAATAAAAAACCCTCCCCCCAATGTTTTCTTTTTAAACACATCAAGCATCAGAAAAGCTGTCATTTCAGACCAACTTCTGCCCATCCCTATGGCAACTAATGGAAGCATTTAATACTATATATACAAAATGTAATTTGCTCCCCCGCCATCTCTAGTTATACTCTTCTTTTTATGCTAAAATTGCTCTGTGACGCCTACAATGTTTGGAAAATGCTTCTGAAATGACATGCATCAGAGGTTCAACGTCACTGAAAAAGGCTCAAGTGACCAATTAAAAAATATTGATTTTGGAAAAGCAGTTGAAGAAATTAGCAAAGGCCAAAAATATCTTGTCTGAACGGTCATATTGTTAGTCTTGGAATGCCCAGTATTAAAACTGTCTTCAGAAAAGAAGGGGGGAGAGGAGAAATAAGGCACTGACGATCAAACCAGCAGAATGACAGTATTTAATATCTTTGCAGGCTGCAATAAGTGGTCCCTGTCACAGAAAGAACTTTAAAAGCTGCGAAGCAGTCTCTGGAAATCCTTCCTTTGCCTAGCCTCTTATAACTTTAGAAGTTGCTGAAAGTCAGCTTGAATTCAGGGCTTAAAATATTAAAATAAAAATAATGAAAATATAAAAGTAATACGGATTTTTTAATCTCCTTTTCAGAAAGGAGAGATATAGAGTATTCATTGCTTACAGCTCTGTGTTATGAAGCTTCTGTAACAGAAAACACACAGTTATTATTTGGCTGTCCAGATCATCTACTTTGCTGTTCTCTATTCCTTACATCTTTTATCTATACCTGTTCCAAACAGAGCTAAGTACCACACAGTAAAAAGCATTATTAAGTACAAGCATACTAGGACATAACTTATTTCTGTTATCCCCTTTGAAGTGGTCAAACACGCACAAAAAGCATCTCAGTTTCGTTAGGCCAGATTTAAAGAAATATATAAAGATATTTTTATAGTATGTAAACATATAAATCCACATATATGTTTATATATATATAAACAAATAAGACAAGCAAGAAGAGAGCTATTGTGTGATAATACACCACCTTTGTCATTTTTATAACTGTAATAGAAACTCCCAGGTTATCAGAATGTCTCCCAGGTATCTCCAGCAGAGATTTCAAGTGTGAAAGGGGGTCCACTTCATTAAACTCGAGAGAGAGTAGCTCTGCCATTGCCTGAATTTAGAGTATGGTGATCTGCAAACAAGAGGTCTTGTAACAATCACCAGTCAGCAAAGACAGGTATCGCTTACAAACTAGGCTGCGTACCTTTATAGTAGGCTTAGAGAAAACATGAAAAGTTATGCAGAATTTTGCGCCTCTTAGGGATGTCCAGCACAGGCAAGAAGGAGAGAAATACCAACTGACTGAGGAGAGCGTTTTCTCTACACTATTTCTTTTGGGGTATACAAAGGAAACTCAGCTTCTGCAGCAGAGGTGAGTAGGCACAGTGCCACTGCAATGGTGACTGAAGCCAGACAGTGCCAGCTGCTTCCTCTAAATCGTTTTTCATGCACCTTCCTTGTGCTAGTCCTCTACAGGCATAGACCATTGGCAAATACCTATAGCCTCCTAACATGGTTCAATGAGATGAAAGTCTAACCAGGTACCTTTCCAGCAAAGGAACCACGTAGAAAACTAAAGTTAAGAAGAACTGACCATGACTTTGCAAGGTCCATCCCTGAAACACTGTCTATCTGGAACTACAAGTGGTGGGTAGATGGAAATAACAATGTCCCAAAAAGGAGCAGGACAGAGTCTAGAGGAAGGGGGTGACAACTGCTCTATGGAGTGAATATTGTAGCATGCTATAAAACAGCTGGCTGTAACCCTGCAATATGGGGTGTTTCACGTATTTGATATTTGGTTTGTATTTTTGGCTTGTGTAGGTACAGGAGTATAAGCAGCTCAATCCAAGCTGTGTAATGCACACAGATAAAACTGGTTGCTATTTAAATCAGGTCCTAAACTGAAATTCACTGATTAAGACAAGGATTTGGTATTGAAGATGCTTTACTATTAGGATAAAAAGGGCTTCTGCCAGTAAGCCATGTAAGAAACACACTTTATCACAGAGTTCTGTGAACAATTTCCCACAAAATCATCCAGCAACAGATTTCTCATTAGGGCTGGACCAGGGATACAACTGGAGCTCTAACTGGGCCACCACCCCTCCTCCTGCTCCAGGTTCTCACACCTGAGGAGGTACTTTAGCTGGGAAGCTCTTCTCCCTGAGCTCTGTATGTAGTCAGCAGCCAAAAAAAAACCAATTACCCCAGAGCCCCAGCGGTTACTTGAGAGTAATTCTTCCTCACTTTCCTCACTGTTTTTATGAAGAGCCTACAGAAATAAGCTCTCTGTGAAAATCCTCCTTTTCCCCCTTCAAGCCCAAAGGGGCTCTTTGCTTGTTCCTGTGGTGGCTCAACATCCACAGCTCATGGGGAGGCTTCAGTGGGTCTCATAACAAATGAGAATGAATTGTCTGGCTGTAGAAATAAGGGAGAATGCACTGTACTTGGTTTAGCTTGTAAATGGGGTATGGTGTATGACTAAATTAAAGTGTCTCTAACCGAAGGGACTAGTCGGACAGTATCTATACCAGCTCTGTATTGTATACGACAGGCTCCTTTAGCCAAATGCTGGCACTACTGAAATCAAGCTGTGTTTTACACCCATCTTCTGCAAGCCCACCGTTTGACCCCATGTGAACAGTGCACATTGGGAAACATTAGCATTTTTTAGTTATGTGAACTTTCACTACTAGGCTGCAATTTTCCTCTCAATGCCTGAAGCCTATGAAAAAAGGCAATTTGCTGGAAACAATTGTAAAAGCCTGAGGAGGTAAGGACTGGAACACACAAATAGTATGTGTTTAATAAGAGAGAGATGTAGCATGCTCTCCAGGAAAAGGATTATTGGAGAAGGAAAAAGTCTTTGAAGGCAGTACATAATACAGAGCTGCAGTCTAAATGACAAACAGCATAGTGTGATAGATCAATAAAAGGACAGCAAACAACAACAAAAGCACAGATTCACAGAAATACAAGACAGAAGGGGACCTCAAGAAATTATCTAATCCCTGTGCACCGAGGCAAAATTAACCTCACCAAGCTCATTCTTCACTGATGTTTCTCTAATCTACCCTCTAACACCTCCCTTGAAAGACAGCACAACCTCCCTGGTAGGCCTTTCTACTGTTACAATACCCTTAGGGTTATAATTTCTTTTCTTAAAATCTGCCAGTTTCTCTGCGTCAAATTGAACTTTCCCCCCCCTTTCTTCTGGTGCGTATCATGAATAACTGAGCACGATGGTGTAACTAGAATGTCTTACATAGAAATAATGTATTCAGTTACTTTACTGATGGAAGAATTATAGTCCTCTGTAGGTGACTAGAAAGCCACCATGATATTCTGAAATGTGAGAACCTTTGAAGAACACAGTTGACCATCTTCTCCTTGATGAAGAATGCATTTGAGAAGCTCAAAATGAAATATTTGTCTAGCCCTTCAAGCACTCTGCTCTTCAAGCCCCTTTTGTCTTCTGCAAAGGCTTTTTTTACTAAGTTTTGTCACCTCAGAAAAGGATGCTGTTTAGTTAATTCATTTAATAATCTCTTGGACTTCCCAATTATCTGGAGAATTGTAACAGAGCCAGATATTGTCATTATTGGTAGAAAAAAAAGCCTATTTGTCATTACGATTCCAATAAGATGTCCTTTCATTTTCACATCCACAACTTCTTTACTCTTACAACTCATATGTATTTCTGTAATAAATAAATTCCTGTCATCTAGTCCCAGACTTCTCACCATATTCTGTCTCTAAGGACTTGAATCACTACCACTTTGATTTATTCCTTTAAATCACATTCACCAACTGAAGTTGGACTAGGGCAATGGTGAGTCTGAGACTGAGCAGCTGATTCCAAAGTGAGAAGATAGAAGGGCTCCGAGATGACAGGCAATCACAGTGGAAAGACCCTCCCCCTCTCCTCCCCCAAAATGAGAATTTATTCAAGAGTAACCACAGTGCTGTATATTCAGATTGGGTTGGCTAATAAATACTCTGAGCAGGATAAAAGCTAAAACTTGCCACTCTCTTTTTCACTTGACTTGAGGTCCCCCCTTGCAAGGCAAAAGCAAATGCCGCTGCTCCCAAGAGCGGCAGCCACGAGCCGTTCTTCTGCCACAGTAGCTGGGCTTGTGTCTCTGCTGCCACTGGGGGAATTGGAGGGGCTGGGACAGCAACTGCTGCTTCTGAGAGGGACTGAACCTCCCTGGCAATAGCTGCTTGGCAAAGCAAACAGCCGGAACAGAGCTCTGGCAAAGAGTTCTGTAGCCACTGCTGTTGTACGGGCTCCCTTCCTCCCTGGCAGTCTGCTTCGCTATGAAACTCTGCCTTGCCTAAACCTACGGCTGGCTGCGAGAAGGAGCGTAATCATGGCCTGGGGTTGAGCAGATGATATATCCAAGACATAATGGACTGAATGGATTCCTTCTACTGTGATTAGAAGGGACAGGTCTATCCCAGCTGCGTTTTGTTCCTCAGTTCATTGCAGATCTGGATTTTGCTGAGAGATTTAGCTAAGCACTGTGTACGTCTGCTTTAAGCAATCTTCAGGAAATAAATCATTTACAATTTATGCTATTCCACTACTATTCTTCTCCATAATTTGCTTTTTGGAGTCCCTAATGCCTGTAGTCATAGCTCAAAAGTCCCACTGTGGCAGGCAACAAAGAAATAATCCCTGCCTGAAAGAATTTACCATCTAAATATTTTCTCATTGAAATCAGTAGCAAAAGCTGCTGAGAGAAGGGCCTCTTTGCTCCATGACAGAAAACAAGGGAATAACAAAGCGAGCACGAGGAAAGGACAGACCGTTACCATTAGTGGGGCACCAGGGCAGGCCTGCTCTGTCTTGCCATTGTTTTAACTCATGGGCAAAATACACAAGTGCTCCCTACTTTTCAGTAAGGTATAACCACATTGGATTTCTTCCTTAGGTGACCATGTGTCATTTTCCCCCCTTCCCAAGACTTCCTTCATTGATGCTGCTCTTCTGGGATTTTTTTTTTTTTACATTACATTTCATCATTTCTGCAAATTTTCAGTTTCTATTGCTCCTCCACGCACAAAACCCCAACCATGTGAGATTCAGGACACTAACTTTTGATGATAAGAAGGGGCAAAAAGATACGTCAAGCCAAAGGCAAGCAGCATAAACAGCAGAGTGAGCTATTTCCTTCAGGACATAGCTGTTCTGGCTCCAGCACACAGAGTGGCACCCTAATTAGAGGCAGGACAGTTTCTCTCAAGTCTTGATCTTTGCCACACATCAGCCTCTGCTTTAGAGCAGGGGTCGGCAGCTATACCATGGGTGCCAGACAGGGTATCTAAAAACATGCTACAAAGGGAGCAATGGCACTGAGGCATCATTAGGAAGCAGCCATCATCAGCTTCTGGCTCCCGAACCAGCTGCTGCTAATGTGCTACACAGCATTTAAGTTTTGTGGGTTTCCAGTAGCACATAGGCAATCTAACTTGGAAAAGAAAAATAGAAGCCAGACAATTCTCTGTCTGATCTATGTCTTAGAAGTCACTAAATAAGGCTGGGAAATATTGGGAGAGATTCTCAATTACAGGTTCAAGTAAATAATTAGAGAGGTGTGACCCCTAGGAACTGGATAAGATGGAGACACCATCCATGAAACAGACGGAGAAAGCAGAACTGTTCCCATCTGAAATCACGACAAGCATAAAGCTTCTATAGGAAGTACATACACACACAGAGATGCACACAAATATAGAAAAGTATGTAAAACAAATTTAGGTGATAGGTTAAAAATGTTTCTCCTTTCTGCACAGTTTATTCATCTCCAGTGGCTGTAGACCCCCTGTGAAATGCTGAAATAGCTGCCCTGACACATACAGACTTGCTAAAGCTGCAGAAGTGTGCTTTTTACTCAACTAGCTTAGGAAAAAGGCACTTTTTTTCCTCTAGTCGTTCTCTGGCAAAGTGCAGTATATATCTAATTTTGTTAAATTCCAAAACACACTGTGCACCAAAGTACTTGTAGGTGTAAAGCAGAATGTCAAGGATGAGTCAAAGATTAATACCTAAATTATAGAGTGTGAAACGGGAATTACAGTCTTAAATATCACGTTAAGAACTAGGAAGTATTTACCTACCTAAAGCACTGCTTGCATTGTAATAAGCAAAATGCTATTCCCCTTAGTTAAAGGGAATTCTTCAATAGTGCCAGGCTGGAGCAGGAGAACTGCATAGGATGGAGTGGCAATTCGATGACAGACTTTTACAAACTTCAGTGTAACTCTTATTCAATACAGTGCTCACTTATATCTAAGGCAGTCCTTCAGTCATACCTACTTCCACTGCTCTGCAGAGCCAGGATGAATTTAAGACTGTACGTAGGTACTTAGAATAACAGATGCTTGACTAGTTTATTTCCTTCAAACATACTGCTTCTTCCATTATTGCGCTGTAAGATTATCAGGCAAGAAGTTTTCTGCTTTCACCAGTCACTCAAAAATCTTCAGTTACTTCATTGTCCTGTTTTCCATCCATCCTTACAAAGCTTTCTTTTGCTTTCTTGATAAAAAAAAAAAAACAAACCCTTGGCTACCTTAACAGTAGTCTTAACAAACCAAAAACCTGTTAGTGATGCTGTCAGCACTTCCTGCTTTCTCATTTTCACCCTTTGCCTCTTATCTTCAATTGTCAACTCTTTGTAGCAGGATCATTTTTTTTTCCTGTGTGCGTACAGCCCTATAACCATACCTGGAGCTTTTAGATGCTCTGATTAAAAAAAGAGAACACATAGAGTATAAAAGATTAGGGTTTTAATCAGCATGTTAATTTCTCGCTGTCATTAAGCACATGGTAAAGGTCCAATTATTTCTTTATTTTTTTTTAAACACAGCTGAAGAGATAGTAATGATAGCTCATGCGATTTGTAGGCTAACACATTGAAGTGATCCTAACAAAGCTCAGAAATGAGTTTCAGCTGCTTCTCAGAGCTTTACTTACTAACTTCTGGTTTAGTACTCAGTGCTCAGCGAGTCCAGTGCTGTTCAAGCCACACACTTCAGCAACTGATACTTTGCACTGCTCATTAGCTGCTGAAAAACAGGATACAAAAATAAAACTTTGGGAAGCAGACTTAAATAGACTTGTGAATTGGTTATAGAGAACCTTGCCAAAAAGTGATTTCATTTTTATTATAAAGGAAAGGAGGTTCATCAGTGAAACAGTTCCAGAGACTAGACTTTTGAAAAACTTGCATTTTTATGAGTTTAAAATACTGAATAGCTACATACACACACTTATTTTTAGTAAAATCTATTAAATATCACTTCTTGACATCAGCCAGCTCAGACTCGCTGTACTTCAAAGTATCTATTTCATATTTTAGCATCTTCAACAAGTCTTAAGATGACTTTTGCTCTATACTTTACCATTCAGCCCTCTTCTTAGCGCAACATAATTGCTAAAGAAGGAAACCAGAAACAGAGAGAGACAAGAAATCTACAGGTAAGCTATTATCCTTGTGCTTCCCAGAAATTCTTGATCAAGTCAGGGATATGTTTATGGCAGAAGGACCAAGATTTCCTTCAGGCATTTTTTTCTCTATGTACTGTCTTGTTTTCCTTCTAGCTGTTTCTTATATGGAGACTCAGGCACTTATTTTGCTGTCTCTTAATGCAACTCGCTTCGTCTAATATGTGGATGGGTCAGAGAAATAGCCCTCTATCTCTAGATACAATTCTACTGCCAATATCTCTACTGTAAACACTGGAAAAGCGATTAAACAAACTGAATTGGCACTTGGTACGTGTAAATGAAATAGAGTAAGTAAAGCTAGCTGAATGCCTGTAAGGATGCGAGCTGCTGCATTTTGAATATACTAAAATACAGAATGCTTATGAGAGTCCTGGCAAGGGAAGGTATTGCAATTCTGTAAACTTCAAGATATAAAAGCTTTCATCATGAGTTCAAAGATGTTTTGCTGAGCACTGGTCTATGATTTTACTAATCGACCTAGCATATCTATCCATCACTGCGCTTGGTGATGTGTATGATAGTCAGTCCTATATAGCCTGGTAGAACAAACGTATTATAGAACAGAATCACTGTGGTTGAGTAATCTAATGGCAGCAGCAGCGATGGTCACTAATTTAATTTTTGGGATTCTGCTTTAAACCTATGCCACAGTCACCCCTGAGCATCTCACAAATGAGACAATTCACCGTATAACGTTCCTAGGAAATAATGAGGTAGCACCTATATAATTACACAAAGCTCAAATTGTTGGGTTTTTTTTGTGACTGTGCCAACTGCAAGCACATAAACGGTATGAAAGCCTGTCAGCATGTTACTGAGGGGGCAATCCACAGAGAGAACTAAAGAAAATCAAGGTACTCAAGGTTTATTCAGGTGTTGCACTAAATGATGGTAAGATAGCCTCACTAGCGTGAACTATCGTGTTGAAAGGAGGATCTTGCAAAATCTCTGTGGCTTATTTCAATTTTATTATTTTCAGTTACAGGAAGGAGATTGAGACACCAAGTAACTAAGAAAAAGAACATAGGCTGGAATGTAATGTTAGTAGTTTTAACAGCAGTGTCAAAGGAAGCTCGCATCTCTGAAAGAGGTCAAAGTCACTAAGATAAAAATTTCAACCTGTGAGAAATTCTTGCTTAAAAAGTGACAGAAATGACTCCTGCTGATTTTTTTTTTTTTTTAATGGAAAGGGACATTGCAAACAATTAGGCTGGTTATGTGAAGTGTGACTTCTAGTAAGATTTGGAGAAAACAAAATGTACCTGTATCATAAAAAATGCCCATAATGAAGGACCAGAGAGAAGACCTTTAGCCCTATTCTTACATCTGTAAGTAGGAAACGAGAAATCCCAGGCTAGTAGAACTGCAAGGGAGTTCACATGCCCTTTTGGATATAGGCTCTTGCAGATACATAATTATCTATGTGAATGTAGGCAACATTTTCCTGCATGTGAGTTGATCCCACTCTTTAGGCAGACCCACAGGACGGCTCTAGTGAAGTAGCAATTCACTCTGCTTTTTGGCTTTAACTATGACATGTAGGGAAATTTGTTGTTCATCTGCAGCAAGCATATTTGTAAATGGTCCCTACCATTTTTAGTAATGGGGAAAAAAAACATACTAGAATTTTAAAGCTGAGAGTTTTGTGTGGCTCTGTATACCTCCTTCCTTCCTATCCCCAAAATACCAAGGTTAGCAAATTGGGGACAAAACTTTAGACAAACATTCAGAAACCCATTTTGGCATTAAAAGAAGAGTATACCTAACAGCCATTAGCAAAAGCTTGCCTCTGCTGGTAACTCTTAGTATATGTTTGGAGTAGTTAAATTAACCTTCAGGACAGGACTTCCAGACCTGACTTAAGTACATATCTTCAAGAACTGAATTATCCCCCCCACAAACACACACTTCTTTTTGCCCTTCTGCTTCCTTTTTAGCATGCTCTCATCATCAGACACTTCCTGTCTACAATAAAAGGAGAGCTCCAGATGGGTAAGGGTCTGTTTCAGATGATTTGCCATGTTAAAAAGAAGAAGAAAGTGTTACTAAACTGTTCCTAGTAATGGAAAATTTGATTTCTTGGGCACAAATCAAAAGCAAAAGCATGCTGAACAGTATTAAAAAGGAGAAACAAGATTTCCAGTATCTCATACTCTGATGAAACAAAAACAACGTTCATAGAATGCTAGTTATGTATAATCTGAAAGAAAACAGGAATGAGAGCATGAAAGTAGAAGTGGATAGAGTCCATGTTAATCACAATAGAAACATGAAAAAATAATATATCTGTGGTCTAAGTGCATCTCAGATTTTGTATTTAGTTACAGAAACTGATCTATTACTGGAGTAGCACTGTTGACTTGCTTCAGAATAACGGAGAAGGAATAGAACCAGAAAGAATTCTATGCATTTCACTTCCCTGACTCTGAGTTTGGTCTACATACCACTTAATTTCATTTTGGTCTGAAAAATATATTAGTGTCTGGAAATGTGTTGCCATTTATGAGAGCCTCCTTTGCTTTTGTCAAAGTAGGTTATCCCTCCTTTTTAGCTAACAAGTATTTTTGCTGCATAAAGGATGCTGAGCCTTGATTCAAAACTTGTTCTCGTTTCCACTATATCATGCTGGTCTGTGACAGCTCTCTACTAAATGTCCCTGTTTGTAGGATTCATCTTGGTAACACCAACACGCAAGGGAGATGTATAGCTGAGTGGATTCCTTCAAACCTGTTATTAAAACAGCCCATACCAAATGTTTGAAGTTTTAGGCAATTATTTCAATATTTGCTACATTATTGTTAGGATAATGACTAAGAACATATTCAATCACTGCACTGTTTGACAAACACACTATTTTAAATTGAATGTTGCTTTTTTTTTTTAACAAGATGTCATAAAATATGCATACAGTGTCTCTATTACCAATATTCCTGCAGCACAACTCTTCTGGTTCTCCCCTCCTTATTCTAAATTCTTGCTTGATATTACTGAGAAGCGTCAATACTTCTGCAAAGGCTGATTAGCATGCAGTGACTTGATACACATGTTGGAAGGCAGAACTAACTGAAATTTCCAGCACACTACTAGATTATGCATTTCTCTGTGCATGCAAAAAGACATACTCGTTCACGTAACTCTGATACTTCTGTTGATACTTCTGTCAACATCTGTTCACAGAAGTGGCTATTGGCATGCACTTATCTGTGAATCACTATGCAAATATATGCAACTGCAGTGAAAGAAGGCCCTAGAAGATTTGAACAAACCCATTTACTTTTTGGAAAGTTAAAATATAGAGGTGACTGACAGGTCCATTGTCACAGCCCTTATGGGAGCTGGTTGCCTGCTTTTTCCACTGATAAAGCAGAATATTATTTGAGTACAAGAAGCATTATGGTGACATTTCTGGTAACATTTTGCTTGATCCTGTTTAATTGCAGAATGGGAAGGTATGTCCTGAAAGGAATCAGGCCCTGACAATGAAGGGGATATGAAGTGAAAGTGATAGTGCCGTTTACCAGAAAGGACGCATCCTCTTTTGACAGACAGTGTTCAGGACACCATAGAAGAATCCTATGAACACACCTTTATTAAAATCAATTCTCCATTTGTAGTCATAGAGACATACAAAAGACAAATTGGTGTGGTCAAACTGATGTTCTCTTGGCTACTTGGTGGTGGTGCTGGTCAGATGCTCGTGATGAAGGCCCAACCAGGATAGTCCTGACTGAGGCAGACATGATGCTGCTCCTTCAATGAAATGCAATACTCTCTTCTACTGTCTGACTGATCAGTTTGGGCTAGACTGTTCAGAACAAGAGGCATTACTGAAGGTATTATTTTCAACAGTGGCCTTCTCAGGTATAACCCCCTTCCTGCAGCCATTCCAGGAGCCGTGGACGTTAGCAAGAGAGTTTGAGGCTGGAGTGAAAGCTTAATATGTTATCCCCTTCCCTCACTTGACATAAGAGCAGAATGAACTGGTGTACTATATTCTGCAGCTGTCTACCTTGAAGGTTTTGGTGGCTCATTCCAGTACAGAGGCAAGAGGGCAACAGATACATGATTTTTACTACATCTTCCTCCCCTGCACAATGCATGTAACATAAAGCACAATTTCTTTCCCTGCCTCTCATCTTTACCATGGTTGCAACAGCCAAAGTGAAGAAGGAAATTGTACAATTTACTTTGAGAGATGGAGGGAGATGTGCTGAATCCAGTAACACACAGAATTCCGTACCCTAAAATGCCACCTGACTATTGCAGACCAAAGAGTAAGCAATTCCTTAATCCCCACTTCTGCTTTATCTTTAAAACTTTAATTTTTCATTTAACACACTCTGCATACCTCAAAGTAACCTTTTTCCCCTATCTCAAAACAAGTAAACAATTCTACCCCTCTCAATTTCAGGAATAAATATCATTCAATGTGAAGGGCTCCTAGCATGGATCCTACCTTTTCAGGACCAATGTTAAAAGCTTTAAAGAACCTGTTTAGAGATATCGTTTAATAATGAGTCAGCTGCTTCTACACTGCACGTTGTACAATAAGCACGAGTAATCTTGCCCTCCAACCATGCACTGTCAAACAAAAGGGGGCTAAAACAGTAGCTTAAGACACAGGCTTAAGCAAAGGCAGCCCCCCACTTTAAAAAAGCAGATTAAGCATGCGACAGATGCTATGTGATAATTTATGAATAGTATATGCTGACCTGGTTTTATGATGTTGGTTGTACGATTATGTTGGTTTGATTTAATTAGAAGACAGAGGCAAAGCCTGAAATACTTGGTAAATATAAGCTACCCAACTGATGAAAACCCTCAGGTCAGTTTGCGATAAAACCTGAGTGCTCAACTGCGGAGACCCTATTTCTGGGCTCCAGCCAAGCTGCTAGAATTTCTTTGGTCAGTTTGGAGACTAAAATTAAAACAACGGCAGTGACTATGCAAAAGGTTCACAAGCAGTGTGCTAAAAAGCCAAGTAGATTATCATAGAGGTTCAACTGGTGAAGGCTGAAGGGAACTTGTATCACC
Source organism: Anarhynchus alexandrinus (assembly GCA_008711295.1). NCBI lineage: Eukaryota > Metazoa > Chordata > Aves > Charadriiformes > Charadriidae > Anarhynchus > Anarhynchus alexandrinus. Next base: position 303,486 of record VUYV01000519.1, read on the forward strand.
TGGTCCCCATGACATGCTGGAAAAAAAAAAAAAAAATCTTCTGGTAAGATAAAACACCTAAGGTCAATTTCCCCCACTTGCTTTCCTCTCTATTGCTCATATTGTTTTAAGACATTTGGATGTTTAGGATAAATTGTAGGTGCCCACAAGCTGAGCTTGAGAGACTCATGAAACCCTTGGCTCTGAGGGTATGGAAATCACACTACCCTGCAGCAAGTAAAGACACTAACCCTTGCATGAAGGGGCTGAGCTCAGAGACACCAGATGTAGCTAGCTCTAGTTGTTATAAATAGCAGCTTAAAGTTTCACGATTAAAATAATCTGCCCCTCACATATGGAAACTTTAAATGCATTCATACAAAGTGAAATAATCAACATGAGTTGGTTTCCTTGCTGTTGATATGTTATTGTAGAAGACTTGCCTGTAGACCACCTGGGGAATCCTGCACAGGTGCAGGAAGGAGGGACTTGTGGTTCCTCTGCTTGCATCCACTCCTTCCCACTGGGGAGATGATGTTCTACTATGGCATATCATAACATTTTGATCTCCTGGTCACCCAGGAGAGGACCTGTTAGGACATGATGAGGTTTAACATCCCTCATAGCTGGGCTTCTGTGTGAAACAGCCTATGCATGGGGCAGGGGAGTTTACACAGGCAGAGAAGAAAATTAAATATGTGCCCAGGTGAGTTCCTATTTGGTACACAACTGGGAAACACAGACTCACAAACCCAGAAGTACCCTGGATCTCATAAAGATGAAGGCAGTGGAGTACATCATATGGCAAAGTTCCCAGCCAGTTCAACGGGGTCAGGATTTCCCCTGGGATCTCTTGATATTTCTGCTATTGCTTCTTCTAGCTGACCTCATCACAAGATAGTTATGCCTGCATAGTGACGTTCAATCTCCCACCGTCAGTGAACATGTACCCCTTGTACATATCAGCAATTTAACCTTCACCTTTATCCAGACTTCGGTGTTCATCACTGCATTAGTACATGACAAATAGCTCCATTTAAACATTTTCTTGCTCTGCCATCACAGACTGATATCTTACTGCTGACACCAACAGACTGCCTATCTTGCTGCTCTGCTCACTTGTGAGTTACCTGTTTGCTGGGGATAACCTCTCTAAGCCAGTATATACCCTGACATTTGAAGGATTATGCAGGGCAGTAGGTTGTAGAGGTAAAGTGTTATTAATGTTTCCTGCAACAACCAGATCATAGCTGGACAAAATTTTTTTGTCTGAAACAGCAAGTGAGAAAGATTCTATATGGAGTTACAGAAATATTTTCTTTTTAATTTGGATCAACTTTACCAAAGTGTGTGTTCTTAGAAATAGCTGTTGTTGTGCTGGGGGGAGGAGGTGTGCATGACAAACAAACATGAAAAAGTAAAAACATTGTACTCTGACATTTTTGGTAGTGATGTATTTTGCTTTTCAAGTGCAAAACAACTTCTCTATTTGAAATGACTTTCAAAATGTATTTTAAAATTATTCAGAAAGCTCAAATTGAAAACACTACTCTGTTTCAGACCAATCAAGACACTTCTTCACCACAAGTGATTCTTTTTAGTTCTTAATTCTGTGAATTTTTGTTTAAATATTCATTGGCTCAAATCAAAATTACTTCTTTATTTTCCTATGACTGTCAGCAAATCATGAAACCCTTCTTCACATTCAGCTGTAATCCTGGACCCAATTTAAAAGAATATTTAAACTTAGCCTCAGAATTAAGGGCCTGTTAATTACCTGTTCAGATTCTGCACTGAATAACTATGAATGCCAGGTATGCTAAACTGCCAAGACTAGCAAGGCATCCCCAACCCTCCTTTCTTCTTTTCAGTTTTCCTAGATAGGATTTTTCTTCATTGCTCAGTAGAAAAAAAGAATGACTGCTTTAGAAATTATAAGAAGATTCATAGATTTCAAAGATGCTGTTCCTGACCCCTTTTGATCATCAGAGAGAGAAAATAAAGCACCATCTCAAAACTTCTGTGTTTGCAGATAACGTGAGTTCTCTTGGGCACCTGAAGGGTTATTCCCTTCCCATCTTCCCAAACAGATCTTATTTCTAGACCTAAAGACACAGAAACAAGGACTGAGTCAAAAACAACAGAAAGAAAATTAAAAGAAGGGACATCATTCTTACAGAAGGCACCTGACCAATGAAGTTACCATTATTCCCTCTTCCCCCTCCTGTTTTACTCTATACAAATAGAATAAGCAATCAAATTCACACTGAAGTCCAGTTCTTCATTTTTCTGTAGTTCAAACATGTTTTGGAACAGATAAGACTCCATTTGTATATACATATATTAAAAAAGAACACATTTCAATTAAAAAAAAGACACATTTCAAGCTGCTTATATTTTATACATACACATACATTTCACACATCAGGGGAACAAGTGTGCAGAACCAACCACAAGCGGTTAAGTTAACAAACTCCTAGCACCCTGCCTTTGTTCAGCTCCCACAAATTTCTGCTGCTGGTGGGTGTAAGTCTTTTGAACTTCTTGAAAGCAACAAAGAGAAAAATGTAGATCAACATGTTTAACTATGTATTTTCCTGGGCTGAAGGCAGAACTGCTCCTGACTTGAAGGGGAGCAATATGCACACATCCAAGGACATGCATCCAAGGTGAGCAGCTCACATGATTCCCTGGGGCTTTTCTGTTTATTCTGTATTTGCTTATTGGTTTCAATGGGACACTAGTATCCAGAGTATCCGAGTGCCTCAGATGTTATTCAGTTTACTTTCCTCATCAGCAGGAGAAAGAGAAGTACCTTGAGCTTTTCTCTCTGGGTTGAAAGTTGAGATGAGTTGTTGTGACCAGAGGGATGCCGGAGAGTTTGCCCACCCCTCCACATGAGGGACATTGCCTCTCTGTAAGAGGTGCCAATTGTATTCCTCATAACCATCCTAGCTTCTGAATGCCACGGAATACAGCTCTCTTGTTAACTTGTGAGGCCATACCTTCTACAGATAGTGAAAAGCTGGTCTAATACCTTGTGAAAATATTGAGAGGCACAGTCACAATGAAATATTTCAAATCTATTGCATTGCCAGAAAATGAAAGGAAACTGCTGTTGCAAAGACTGCAGTATAGCTTTCCAATATTTTAGATAGTTAAAAGGAAGAAAAAAAAAATAGTTTGGAGAAGGAAGGAAATTTGAGGGAAGGGGTAGAAAACTCTAAGGAGGCCAGAGCCAAGAATCTGGATGGGAAAGGCTCCTTAGAGGAGAAGACAATACAGAAATAGACTACTATCCAGCAAGGTAGATGAGAGCTTGAACTCTAAATATTCTAAATACTCTAAAATATTTGCTACTATTTGTAGACTCACTCCCAGATGTAGCAATAAAATAGACAGTTACCTACCTCATTAAATCAGCTTCATGATGCACCCCAGAAATCCTGCTTGGTCAGAAAAAAACACATGAAATCTTTGTAACATGTTTGCCTAACCCAAGATCAAGCTGCTAAATTGCTTAGCTAACAGAAGAAGCAGAATCTTCAGCACCTCTACCTGCCCTGCTCCTGTAACAGACTAAGGGCAAACTCGCTCTGACTGTGTGGAGACCATTTCCCCTTCCCACGGGGAATCAGCAGGGCTCTGACCACACCTGGGTAGCCTCGTTCAGGCTGGGCTCACCGTGCTTCACGGCAGCTGAGAGCCTTTGGAAGGTTAGGGGTTGCTTAGAGGCCAACTAAGTGAAAAAGGAAAACCAACATATGCGGCACCCTCAGTAAGCATCTTCCCGCTACATCCCAAGGTTGCACCTCCCTCAAGTCAGGAAGAGAAGAGAGGTTTGGCCCTGCACCGCTCCCCAGGGAAAGGCTGCTCTGCCAGCCTGCCTCTGACTCACTGTTGTGACACCCAATATTAAAGCTTAGGCAGTTTGAAGATCGGTGGAATAGAGGCATTTAAAAACCCTGTTATTTCACCTGTACCTTTGATTTTTAAATAACTGTGCTAATTCAAAAAGGTTCGTCGTTATTTACCACATCAGCCCCCTGAATATACCGAGCGTTGTTCCAAGTTATTGTAACCCTCCTTTTTAAAGTGGATTTAAGCCATTATGGTCTATCACATAAATCCTTCTTAGTTTGTGGATTAGTGACCTGATAGGCCCAAACAGCTCCATCTGTCCATTTAAATGGGCACGAATGCTGTGAGTGTTTATTGCTTTCAATCCTATTATTTGTAAAGTGCTTTCTTCCTCCGTCTCCGTGTACGTATGCTCGGTGTTCAGGGACAATTTATCACTGAGTTCTTGTCTAAACTCTTTTAATTTTCCAGGGCAAACTGCCCACATACAGTAGCATAAATAAGTGTACTGCTACTGCACTTGGGAAGTGAAGCTGTTGACTTAGAGCCAGCCCTTAGAGTGATGTAAAAGTTGATAGACTGGAGGAACGTTTGAAAGTGAAAAGGGACTCCCTTTTGAAATGTTGATAAGAATCAGTCTTAGTTAATGAAGCTTTTACCGCCATAGAGAAAGCTACTTCCAGATATCTGCTCCAAGTGGTTCTTATGAATGAGCTAAATTGATGCCCTAGGGAATGTTCGTTGAAGGGAAAACAGGAATAAAATAGTTTATTACCTGTTGATATGTGTCAGGGGTCAGGGTGAGAGTAAGCAGAGAAAAACAGGCATTTTTCATTAGTCGGTATTTGTCGGTCAAATCATTTACAAAGACTGAGTTAATCATCCTGACGTGTTGAGTCAAATCATTTCTGATGGAAGTATTAAAGTGCTATAAAAAGGCTCCCTGTGCAAGGAAGCCTGTTCTCCCGCACCACGGGTATTCTACGCACAGAGTTATTACTGTTGGGCGATGTACCGAAAAGGCTGGAGAACAAATACAAAGTCTGCAGAATTTGGCTGCCACCTCAGCCTGATGGGTTTCATTGCTGCAGTTTTGTCCTCTTCCTACGGGTGAGCCTCTCCACCTGCTGCCAGCGGGCCAGGCCACGCAGAACGCGTGCATGTAGCTTCCCTCTACGCAGAAGGCTTTGCCTCGGGCGCGGCTGGCTTCTGTTTGCAACAAGAATTAGTGGGAAAAAGAAATCTTAGCAAGTCAGTCCTGAATAACATTTAAAAAACTTACAGAGACTACAAAAGGACCTTGCAGATAATCTGTGATAGTTTTTGTGTACATAAATAGAGACGTCTTAGGTCTTACACTTGGAAGAGAGTGGTTTGTATCCTGCTCGTACTCTTTTCAAGAAGCTTCATGTTTTTGATGCAGAGCTATATATAACTTATGTATGCACTGGACACACGGTTCTTTTTTTCAGGGATGGGCAAACTCCAGGAAGTGGGAGAATATGTTTGGCAACCTACATTTTCAGAAAAGAAATGTCAGGTGCCAGGACCTTCTCAAATCCAGAGCTAAGGCCAAACTACGAGTGAAGCTGTTGAATACATTTGATCATATTGTTTCATATATGATGGTGTTAATGTATGTAAACTTGTGTGAAGATTCACAGCCCAGTGCACTTACTGCTCTTTTTTTTTTTTGCTTATGTAAGTGATTTCATGTATTTCTTTAAGTTATCTGGATCCTCTGAGCCATTCTTGTGTCTTTGACTCACTGTAGGATTTACACAATACTGGTGACAAAACCTTGTCCTAAGCATAAAGCTTGCATGAAATATTTCCTCCCTGAGGTGAAAGCAATTAACTTTTTTCTAAAAATGTCCCACTTACAGAAGTTAAATTTATGTATTTATTTATTTAAATGTATTGCATCCTAGGTGCCCACACTTTGCTTTGGCAGAGGGAAATGCAGTGGCCTCTGAAGACAGTCCACCTAGCAGCTTTTAGGAGGGAGCAGCAGCCTCCCTGGCTGAAGCAATTTGAAATTCTGCCCATTTATACAAATTCAAAGCAAAAGTTTGAAGTATTTAGGAACCTTTCACTACCCCTTTGGCATCTAACTGAACAGTTATTTTTTGGGATGAGCACATGTAATTTTTGCCGTGCTGGATACTCAGCTAAATGGAAAAAGAGAGTGATCCAGATGTTTAGCTGCACCTTGGGCAACTGTTTTAGCAACACTTGTGAAATGCTGATATGCTTGAAGATACAGAAGACAGTGATAAAGAGCACCTCTGCAACATAAAAAATTAAAGCTTTGCTCTCTGAGATGTAAGCAGAACACTGCCTTGCATTCTGCATATAGCATATCCATCTGCTTTGGGATGACGTCTAGAATTTCCAGTGAATATTGGTTTGCTTACTGTGTAGTATTAACTAGCATTTTTATCGTACAGAAATAGCAGCTGAGCATCTGATAGAGGAGCACCTAGGAAATAAATGTGTATATATGTATTTTATTTTTATGTATATAGTATGTACGTACACACACACAAAAATTGCATGTAACCCATTTTGGCCAAATCCACCTTAGGTATCAATAGAATATGTTTAACCCTGAGATATTCCTGTGAAAAATCAGTAAATTTATGACAGCGTTATGTTTGTCCCAGCTTAGTCTCATTGAGTTGCTGAGATGAAATTACCCAAAGCTCTTTTGCAAGTGGAGGGAAGTGAGCTCTCTGCACGTGACCACAACCTCTCCACCAGGGAAAGGAAACCAGGCTCACTAAAGAAAGCTCAGCTCCATCACCCCGAATGAACGTGGAGCCAGAAGGGAACCTCTCAAATGTTCACTATTACTGCTCTAACGTTTCAGTCACCAGGAGGAGGGAGAAGGTTTTGGTATATTACTGGAAGCTATCCATTTAATGAACTGTACTGATAATGTGGCTTATATTCCACATGGCAACTAAATTAGTTTCTGAGTTTATATTCACAGTAATGACGTTTATTTAATTAGGTTATAAAATTGAACTTATTAATCAGGCACTAGAAAAGATGGGGTTTGAACAAGCTTTTGAGCTATTTTAGTGTCTAGGATACTGTTTTAGTGATGACTTTAATATTGTCTTAAAAATCTGATGCAATGAATTATGGAGGCTGAGAGAACACAATCACTGCTGTAATATTTTAATAAAGCAGTTCACATTATACTGAAGGCATGTAAACTGACCTATTTCTGTGAAAGCCACTCTTCTGACACTTGGTTTGATAGGCTAATAAAAAGAAGGGACATATTATAGGCTTTTAGACCTTATATTTCAGGAGACTGAAATGTAAGGGGTAAGACAGTACACATTTCTTCATAGGAAATTTTGATCCTTACATGGATTCATGTATTCTTCTTATGATAAAGGGTATGAAACAAAATAAATTGCTATACGTAAGTCATCATGAAACAGAGCAGTAAAAATTTAGAAGGTTATCAGGTTATGAAGTTGATGGTTATAGTCTCAAAGTATACCACTAACTGGGAACATTACAAGTACAGACAGTACAAGTCTCATTGCCACCTGGAATTCTTTTAAGTTATACAATGCTTATCGTACGTCATTTAAAGGGGAAGGAATGACGAATGCTCAATTAATTGTAAAATCAAAACCACATCTGACTATTTCAGTATGCTGATATGAATGATCTTCATGGCTGCATAATTCATTTTAAGATGAAATAGCCAGTTGTGCAATAAACCAGTTCTTAAGGATGGGCCAGTTCTGCTAAGACTGTTTCATCCTGAGCCAGGTGGGAAGACTGAGGCCAGTTAAATCCATTGAAAACCATGGGATGTGGTCACAGTGTTTGAATCTTAAAGTGATTCAAAGTGGAAGTGACTGCGAATAAGCACCAGGGTGGTTGAGGAACCCTAGCCAGACTGGTAGGGGATTTCAAATACTGGTATGGATTCTGCAGCACCCAGCTCCAGTGAACCTTAACCTCCCTGAAGGTAAGTTAATGGGCTGCGGGCTGGGCAGGTTTGGCAGCCTAGGATGCACACGCTTGCTTAGTTCAGGGCACTCCCTCCTCTTTTCTGCTGAATTTGGCTGCTGGTGCAAAATAAGGCAACTCCTGGAATGGCTGAAGGGTGCAGCCCACCTCCTGGTCCTCCAGAAGGAAGGTGCAAAGGTGAAAAAACTCTCTGGGATTCCAGCTGACCCCAAATCACAAAGCCAAAGCCATGCCCTGGCCTGATCTCTGCTCGTAGCCAGTGAGCAGAATGCGATGGAGAAGAAAACATGCAGAGGAGTTTTAGCAGGGGGACTTCAGCTGGCCTCGTACCTTCTTTGTGCCAGGCAGCTACTGTGAGTGGTCCTAGGACATAGTGATGAGTCTATGAAAGCCAAAACAGGCCCTTTGTCTCCAAATAACTCTGTTCTTTCAGTTTTATTTTTTTTAGAGACTGTACAAGTAAACTCAGCATGACTGAACAGAGCTTGCTTTTTTAGTAGTGAAGGCCAACACACTGTTCTGAAATCACAGTGAATATCAAATACCTGACAAATTGATGGTGTCTCCAGATGCTGAGAAGAAATGATGCAGTGGAGCATAGATTATCTGATAAATATCTAGATCGATCCCAAATGGTCCCAAAGGAGGAATGTGGTCTAGCTTATGAGGACTTTATTGTGTTGCCCTCTACTCCCTCGAGAGATGTGGCTGCCTATGAGCTCTGTGCAAAAAAAGAGCACTGTTTGCAGAAAGGATCCTTCTCCTTTTCGCCCTGCAGCAGCTGTAAATGGAGACAGTAATCAAGCTCTTCTTTGCCTCAGAGACACCAGAAAACCTTTGTGGCAGAACTGTCATAAAGCTTTATGTTCATATAACACCTATAGGACAGCTTGTCAGAAGAGGCCTCTGTGTGATTACCTAATAAAAATAATGAGTGAATAATCATTGGCAATATACATGCAAATTGGCTTTCCAAAGCATGGAGCCACAAGACAAAGTTTATCAATCAAGGACGCTGAAGCAATTGTGAGCAGTCCCCAGAGACTGAGTCCTCCAAGAGTGCATGAAATCAATCTGGCAGCCTGTGAAATATATAGTCCAGTTGCTTATGTCCGTACAAATATTCACCCTCTCACCATGGAGGCACTAAGGAATGCAGATTAAAAGGACTGTTTCGGGACTGAAATAGTCACTCCACAGTGAGAAGCCAAGTAGAGGCTGATCATTATTTTATCTGTGCTGAACAACATGGGTAAGCAAATTGCACATAATTATGACAAAATACCGTCAACAACATGACAGTCTCCTGTCGTGCACTGGGGCATTTGGCACACAGCGTTGCCGAGTCAGATGTTTGTTCCCTTTTTGATGCTTGGTGTTTGTGTTTTGCTTTGACTCACACTCTTGCTTCAATAAAGGCCTGTTATACTGTCGTTGTGTGTGCAGTGTTCACTGATTTATGCCAGAGGACTGAACTCCAGTAGCCAGAAAAGTCAGCTTCGTTCCTCACTGCAGGAGCTGTTCTCTGCCAGAAGCTGTTTCCATTCCCTGGGAAGAGAAGTGAACCCAACCAATAATACCCCAGAAGGAGAGGGATATGCATGGAGGAAGGCAGGTGGAGATCCCTCCTCAGGGGAGGGGAAGGTCAGTTTGGTGGGAGAACCTGCTAACAGCTTTGTGCTGTCAGCCTCCAGCTTTTGACAGTCGTGGCCTGGACTTGCTGGGGAGTCTTGCACCACTGCTAAATCGCGTGTGCCTTTTGGGGGACTGATGGTCTGTCCCCAATTCAACCTTGCTAACAAGAGCCTTTCTGTTGACTTCGGTGGGAGATAGCAAAAGCTGCAAGAGTAAAGGCTGAACTGACCATGTAAGGAGGTGCTGTACAGCAAGTGAGATGATCTCATCCTGTTTGACTAATCTAAACCAAATGCAGATGAACTCCAGAGGTTTTCAAAGCTTATAAAATCAAGGGAGAATCACTAGTCAGAATAAATGGCTTCAGCTTTTAAATTGCTTGCTTTGCAAAGCAATCCTGGCTGTTTATCCTGCATTAGGATAAAGCTAAACGAATGGGCAACACAACTGCAGATGAAATCTAATGCTGACAAATATGCTTGTAGTTCACAGGGAAAGTCACGAGAATGATGGTGCTAACAGTGTTAAAGCTGCATATTCACAATTTTCATTACAGGTGTAACTGCTGCCCACAAAAAAAGAGTTTTAAAAGTATGCTGTACATAGTTAGCAACTTGTCCTGGAGAAGCAAGACAGTCCTGAAAATCTTCCAAGACTTTGCAAGTGTTTGGAGATATAGGTCCATCCACCTGACAAAGCCACCAGAAAGCACTGTTTCCCTGTTTTCTGGGGAAACCCCTGTCTGGGTTTCCCCTTTTTCTGATAAGAAATTTTGTTCAGATGCAAAACCTGGTTGTGGCACTCATCTTGGATTCCTATGCTTCTGGCAGCCCATCTCGAGGAGCAGGACAAATAACCCCGGCACACAGCTGCGTCAGCTCCGTAGCAGAAGTGCCGGCATGAGCAGATGTGGGGCAGGGTTTAAGTGCAATGGAGTGCAGCATTTGATGCCTTGAACTTTCACAGGGTTGAAGGACTCAAAGGGAATGTGGTGGTGCAGGAGGTGGGCAGGCAGTGGCTCCCTGTTGCCTCCCTGATGGGGAGTGTGCGCTGTACCCCTGTGACGCCAGAGTGAGGGCATACAGACCCCCCGCACCCTGCGTCTTCTGTTTTGAGGTCAAGCCACTGGGGATTTTGGTGGGAAAAAAGGGAAGATTGAAAAGCAGAGCGATGCATGAAGTATTTTCCAGGCAGCGATGCTGTGTAAAACGGGAACAAAGGCTGCTGCCTCTCCAACAAGGCAATGAGCCCTCTAGAGGCAGCTGCAACATAAGCAATCCCTACCATGGTGGTACACCATGGAGAAAAAGCCCAGCCTGGTGTCCCAGGCCTTTGCACCCTCTCTGAGCCCCGGCTCCCTCATCCACAGCCCTTCCCTGCATCCCTCTCCCCTGGCACCCACCCCCTGGTCCCCCGGCAGCTACTCCCGCATTAGCTGGCGGGCTGAAGAAGTCCCCGGGGGAAGGGGTTGCAGCTGGGCACACAGAGACCAGCTCTTTTTCTTTATCAGGCCACTTAAAAAATGTTTGCAAACCATCTGCTCGTACATTTTGTATAGACCATTGAGCAGTCCTCGTCCTACCCGGCATTTCTTTAAAGATGTGGCAAGAACTGAGGAAAACCAGCTTCTCTCAACTACGCGAAAATCCTTTCGCCGTCGCTTAAACTATGAGCAAGGTGAATCTAATCACACTGAATCTCAGTCCCGGTAAGGGTCATTAAGCGCAGCGTGCACAACCTCCCCTGCCTGTGGGAACGACCAGGGCAGTGCCGCCCCCGCGGCGTTTCCCCCACGGCAGCAGGGAAGGAGGGCAGAGCGAGGGGAAACTGCTGGGGAGCGGTGCAGGATGACATGCAGGCTGCAGAGCAGGTTCAAACATAAAAGGTGATTAATTTCTAACTGTTAACGGGTTAATTAAAAACATAGACTCCTGCCCTTTCTATCCTGGGAAAGCAGGGGATGCTGTGGTTATCCCGTGATTTTTACGGGGCTGTTTTTCCAAGGGGTGCTGGAGCAGTACAGGTGACTCATCTTTGAGTCCTCTGTGTTGTGGGTGAAGCAGCAGGGGGGACGCCCGGCGCGCAGCCTCCCCGCGGCAGGTGCCGTGACCGTGCCCTCATTGCGTTTTACCGCTCTTGCTTTGTTTTTAAGTATTCGGAACTTATCAAAAGCAGCACAGTTTACTATATGAGAGAAATTATTCAGGCTTTGGAAAAAAAAACCCCAACCTTCAGGCACTTTTGTACACCTGTGTTAACAAGACAGCATAAAAACCTTTCTGCAGTCCTTCTCAGGAATATGTTATGTCCCGGTCACGTGGGTTCAGCTTGCTCCAGAAAAGAACCTTGCATCCTTTCTCTGCCTTCTCTTCAAAGCTCTGGGTGATTCCTACCTACCTGCTATCAAACCACAATTTCTCCCCAAGGACAACCTTGCCTTTTACTCCCTGATTCCTCAAAGAAACCACCCTGTAAGCTCAGCATCAAAGGGGTCCTCATGACGATGTTTGTGGTATTAATTGCTGACTGATCGTACTCAGGCAGTCTGCAAGAAGCAAGAGCAAAATGGTTCCAGCAATTTCTCTGCTAAAATAGCTAAGTCTAACACTAGCATTTCCTATGTCCTTACTTTTCTTGACTAGATCTTGATTAAAAACCTATTAGAATTCCATATTCTGAATAAGAGACAGTGATAATTTGAAACACGTAGTTAATTTCTCTGCACCACTGCCAGGTTCACCCATCCATCTCAGATAAAGAAAAGAAAAAAAAGCTACAATGTTAAATGGAATTAAAAAAACCCCACTTTATATAAGTCTCTCACAGGATATTTGTGGAATGATATGGCAAATGGCATATATTAGTCTTTTCACTGTAATCTATTGTGCACATTATTTTTAAATGTGTGATGGCTGATTTGATTCAGGTAAGAAGATATGTTAGTTAGCCCTCACCTGCCTGCTTTTGGAGAGTAACCAGGGGACATGTTCTTGAATTATATTTTTGGCTCCAAAGCAAGGCAAATATTAGATGCATATGTTCTCAAAAAGAATGCAAACATGTCCTTTCACTTAATCTCTTTGTTAATATTTGTTTTGGTAAACTGATAAGACTTTTGGAATCAGCATTTTTAAGTGAGATAAGTCTACAGCTTGATGCTTGGGCTGATATGTTAACAAGGCAGGGGAGGGACTATTTATTCTTGGAAGTCTGTGACAGAATTGATGTAAAGCCTAAAAAAGATATGTATCTTTCATAAAGATGTTGGTGCTGTGTAAGCAACAGTCCACACATTTCATCTGCTTGTTATGTTGTTGGTCTCTCATGAGCTACAAACCCCCACTGCTGTAAGCAGTAGTAACAGCAATCCCTAGCCCACTAGCATCAGATCCCTAAATACTTGTAATGCAGCCTAGTCCTAAACTGGAAAACACGTTAACTGGCTGATTTTTTCAGTTTGATTTTGAACTTTCAGCCAACAAAAACAAGGGTTTCCTGCATGCATTTTTGAGGGGGGAGAAAGCTCCGATTTAGTTAATGCCATTTTAAAGGAACTAAAAATTTACTTTTTACTCTGGACTTTGTCTTTCGGGCAACAGAACTCTAAAGATCAGGATTCATTTCTGTCAGGATGAAGAGTAGAAAAGAATATCTTGGGTTTTGTCAAGCAATTTTCTTGCCTCCTTTGAGAGCTCAGCCTTTGGTGGCTGCAGCGGGGTTGGACACATGGCTGTATCACGAGCCTTTTGAAGAAACCTGTCAGTAGGGAAGGAACATGGCTTGGAAGGGGCCACTGTCTTCCTCTAAAAGCATCCTGGCATTTTATCCTGTCTATTGGTGCCATTTTGCAATAGGATGAAGAGCTGTTGCCCTTAGGTTTCATGCCTTTCTTTTGGCCCATATACTGGTAGCCCTCTGGGGCTCAGGGAGGGTATTTGCTCTTGTCATGACTGTTGGGTCAGTGCTGAGGTTTCACTGCTTTTTCTGAATCCAGATATCTGGTAAGTAAAATTTGTAAGTCATGTTATTAAAGCTGGCTGGTGCCTAGCAGAAGGGACTGGTTTCCCAGCAGACCAGCTTTCAAAGGGGAAAAGTTGCAGAGTGACAAAATATTTTTCTTAAATTGAGTCAAAAATATGGATGTTTCATCTTGTGTCTGTTGCTTCTTGCCCTTCCAGCATGCATTTCCAAGAAGAGTCTGGTTCAGTGTTTGCAGACAGCAGGTCTCCCCTTCGTCTCCTCTCCTTTTGGCTGAACATGCCCAGCTCTCTCCGCTTCTCCTCGAATGTCATGTGCTCCAGCCTCTTGGTGGCCCTCTACTAGACTGGCTCCAGGTTGTCAACATCTTTCTTGTACTACAGAGGCCAAAACTGGATATACCACCCCAGCTGTGGTCTCACAACTGCAGAGTAGAGAGAAAAAAATCACTTATTCATTCTTGCTAATGCAGCCCAGGATGCCTTTGACCTTCCTTGATGCAAGGGTGCATTGATGGCTCCTGGTCAACATGGCGTCCACCGGGACCTCCGGGCCCTATCTGCAAAGCTGCTTTCCAGCCAGTCAGACCTCAGCCTGTCCTGTGCATGGGATTATTTCTCACTAGGGCAGGGCTTGGTGTTTCACTTTGTCGACCTTCGTGAGGTTCACCTCAGCCCGTTTCTCCAGCCTGGTCTCCAGCGTATTGACTGCTTTCCTGTTTTGACATCATATGAGAACGTGCAGAGAGCACACTCATTCCCCTCACCCAGTCTCTTAGTAAAGACACTAAACAGTATTGGCCCCAGTATGGATCTCTGAGGGACTCTATGGGTAAGTGGCTGCCATTTGGACTTTGTACCCATGATCACCACCCTTGGAGCCTGACGGTTCAGATGATTTACCATCCAGGTTCTTGTCCCTCATTCAGTCCACCTCTCACTACTTTCTTTATAAATTCAATTTCCAGAAGAAGGTATGGAATAAGACAGGACTTAAAATAACCATTTGGGTCCTGAACAAAATGTTTTCCTCGGCTTAAGCAATAAGTAAATACATAAATTGTGGTGGCAACTCATGCCAAAAACTTCTTTTGTGGATTGTGAAATTGCTGCTGATTTTCCCAGAGGTCTGCCAAATAACCAGCAGAAAATCAAGAACATTGTGAGATGGAGAGCACCTTGTATAGGCTGACTGTTACATAATACCTATGTCAGACTAAGGCTTGATCTAGTAATTTTAAAAACATTAAGCTCATTCAAAAGATAATGAGCCCATGAGCTAATCTCTGGATGTCAAGCTATCACTATTATTTGAGATATACCTGCCAAATATGTATAAACAGTATCGTTATTGTCTTTAGTAACCGTTTGTAGATAAGTCCCTATAGCATACGTGCATTATTTCTTAGTTCTTGGAAACATAAGATCTTTTTCTGTTGATTTGATTTGTAGTAATTAGTTTAATTGTTCCTTTTCTAAGAGTAGCTGCTGTAATTATCTTTCTGTGGTAAGCTGGGAGAAAGGATGACCACAGAAAATCAAGTGATACTAAGAAAAGATATAAAAATTAAAAATTCCCAAACCATCAAGAAAAGTTCCTCATAAGTCATTTCTTCCAGAATATTTCAGAATTATTTTTAACTCCCTTGGATGTTACTCTTGCTGATGTCTCTGTATTATATATAGAATCACCGCTTTCAGAAAAGGGACTCGTGATTTTAGATGCCACTATTTTGGGTGCTCAAACTGAGACATTTTACGGGAGGCTGGTCATCAAAAGGTGATACTTCTCACTTTCTAGCAACTATTTCCACTTCCAGATCCCATGGACCTTTTGAAAATAGTGGTTACGTATCCCTTGTGGTTCATGGAGTCCCAGCTACTGAGATCATAAGTGGGGCTTTTGCATTAAACACCTATGGTGGTGCTGGACATGTTCAGTAAACACACATCTGCTTTTTCTCTTTGGCTGAAGTGTTGCCAGACACTGAAGAAGCCAGGCTCTGAACTTCAGGGACATTTAGGATGATTTAAATGGGAATCAGGAGCCTGCCTTTGGGTGCTTGGCCTCTCCGCTCTGTGAGTAGGACAGTTCCAGGTCCTCTGAGTCTTACTGTGCTCTGCAAGGGGCCCCACGGTGGAAGGTCCCCAAACTGCCCAGCTTGGAAAGACCAGTGTGGCACACTGCATCTCTGCTTGCCCACCTGCACCTTCCTTCAATCCAGTGCGGGGTGCGTGGGCGTGTTGTCCAGCCACCTCTTGACCCAGCATGTAGCTGGGACGTGGCTCGGGGACTCAGATGGGGTTTATGATTCAAGGGAGCACCACAGACCCACATCTGTTGGCCAGTGAAGATGCAGCTGAACAAAACTAATTCGTAAGTCTGGAGCAGTCTGAGAAACTTGTGAAAAATTGGTGATGCACTAAAAAACAAACATAGAAAGAGAAGGAGCATGAAGTTAGTCAGGCAGACATTTTCAAATTTCAAAGACACATCCCTACCTCAGTGACAGTGGATGGGTGGATATTCCCCCCTCACCCCCCAACTAGATGCGCAGATACGTGTTAATTTTCTGCAGTGGAAAAGATAGGGCAGAAGCAGACCCAGAACCTAAATATAGCTGCTTCTACACTTAGTTACGATGTAATGCAGCTTGATGATGGTTGCCAGAGAAACCCATTTATGCTGTTGAATAAGGTTGTGCTGTCCCTGCTTTATCCTCTCCCACATAATGAACTTTTTAAAAAGTGAAGGTTTAGTACAGAATTGAACTATGGGGAATGCGCTGCATACGGAGGCAGTAAGTGTTTGGATGTCAGCTATGTACGTGTACTTTTCCATCGCGGGGCACAGTGAAATAGCTCAAGGTATCTCTCTATAGTGCTAGAGAGCGGCAGCGGTGATAGCTCAGCCTGAGCTCTTCTGTCTCAGATGCGGGGGTGGGTGAGGAGAGGCACTTTAACAACACACTTGGCAAAACTTTTGCCCGCTTCTTGAGTTCAGCAAGAGCTGAACTTTTTAACAGTTACGAGGTGTTTGATAACTTCCCAGCTGCATAGCTTTTCTTTCCCGACAAGGACTAGAAGCAGACAAGCTGAACTGAAAGCACCACCTATGGCCTTGGACTGTCCCTCCTTCTAGGAGCTGCAACCTAGACCAACTAGGCTGACAGACGATCAAGACAGCAATATCTGTATTAAACTGTTGGACGTGTGCATTAAGACTCAACGAGACTGCCATGGGCAGAAGGGAAATGGGCTAGAGCTGGCCTACAGATGGGCTGGAGCTCTGCAGCCTGGGAGGCAGATGATTTTGGTAGGATAAAATACAAGGCTACAAAATCATCAGCAGACATATAGGGATTGAATAACTGTTCCGTTTCCCCTGGTATGGAAAGCAGAGTCCATGAATAATTCTGGTCTCCAGGCCTCAGCTATGCCTCCTACCTCTCTATCACTTCTTGTCCAAAGGTGCGTAGCTGAATCTTCACCTTTTCCCGGGCTTGACTTCTGCAAAGGTTGTGCTTCACCCGCACAGTTATTTGGTCACTTGAAGTGACCTCTTCTACCTCATAGCCTTGTCTGCAAGGAATGGATTTTCATGTTGGGCTGCGAACTGAGTAATGTCTGTTACTCTTGGTCAAGATGAAGATCAAAAATGCAGTCCTCTGATACTTGCTTTCTGTAAAGCCCTTTAATTAGCCCTGTGAACTTTCATGAGGCTGGGGGCCTTACAGACTTTTAAAAGGAAGCACACAGAGTGTTTCCCTTGGGATTTCCCCTTTAGCTCTGGAATTAGCTGTCTTATTACTTATTGATTAATCAGGGTATTAGTCTTGTGACAAAGGTTTCAGCAAAGCACTGAACAGGGAAGGAACTACACTGAAAAGCAACAAGGCTGAAAATATGGCCAATGAAAGTAAAAAGCATTGATTTCCAGAAATATTGGCCTGTCTGGGGAACAGCAGAGCCATGGGAAAAAAAGGACATGGCTTCAGCTCACAGTGGAAGCTTCTCTTTGATAAGATGGGAAAAACAAGTCAGAGAGGGGAGTGATGGTAAACCAGTGAGAGCACTGGGAAGAAAAAGGAAATGAGGAAATATCACGCACACCTGAAACCAAACTGCTAAGCAGAGAGTGCAAAGTCCCCTAGATAATTCGTACATTGTGCTTAGAAACCACTCACAGCTGGGCAGGAGATCAATAGTACAGTGACAATTAGATATTAAGTAGAAGGAGGGTGGTATGGAAATACCACGACCAGATTGCTAGAAATATGTGAACATGAGGAATGGAGGTGGAAATAATATTTTGAGAGCTCGATACTGGAATTTTCTCCCCCTGCAGTAAAACTGGCCTTATTTCTTCTGAAAGGTGTCTTCAAGGCTTTCTAAAATAGCCTCAGACATTTCCCTTGCAGCTGGTCTAATGTTTCCTCTCATTTCTTTCCCTTTGCTTAGGATCTCCCCATGACTCCCTTTATTGGTTAAATATACGGAAGACAACCTTTGGTTTTCACATATTTTCTTTCTCAGAGGACTCACATTTTAAAACCTGCTGACACAGTGCCAGTCTGGGTGCTTGTTTCATACTCTTTTCTGCCTGAAATGCCTAAGACAGCAAGTCACTTCTTTTTTCATTCCTCCTTCACACAATGACTTCTGCAATAAGACCCTGATACTTAATTAGAGTTGCTAGGCACTGCTGTAGTAGTGGTAATTATAATAAAGAACAACACACAATCCCAGAACTTGTTTCGAAGTCCTTCTCACCTCAGCAAAAACATGCAGACATACAGAAATGCATCGAGAGGTTTATCCCTACCCAGTGCAGTTTCCTAGCTTAGAAGAATCCTACCTTCAGCCTCTCTGTATTATTGTCTCCTTGATTACTGTGGCTTTCATTATCGAATTTCTTTTGTCAAGGTTTCAGAAGTCAGTGATTAATGGTACTTTTCTCATAACTTTCTGGCTCTCATCTTTGTGAGCAGGCAGGAGTTGTTCTCTTTCAATTTACAAAAGGACAAAAGGTTTCCATAGGCTCGCTGCTCTACCTACACACTTGGGAAAGATAACAGGGAGAGAGATGCCGCTGAAGCACAAGATCCATTAGCAATCGTTTCCCTTGCAAGGGCATGAAAAAACCCAATTCTCTACACGATGCTGATCGCAAATAAATTCCCAGGTCTCCCTGTAGCAGAGGAGAGAGACACTGTACGACTCAGCTTTGCAGCGATACTTTCTCTTGCTATCGCTGTAACTAGATTTAACCACTGCCAAGTTTTAGACAAATCTTTCAGCAAGTGCCAGCAAAAGGGGTTGGTTGTAACACTGGCTATAATTCTGTTTTCATGATGGTGAAATCAAATAGGAGCACGTCTCAGCCTGTGAAGCCTCTAAGAGCAATACCTGTGGCCTGGCCCTAAATCCAGGTAAGGACTTCTAAGGTTTTGCGTCAGCCAAAATTTGACCATGGCATGACAGAGGGGTCATGGCCCCCGGCTAGTCTAGAAAATAAACGGGGGACCCATCCTGTACCAGTCAAATAACAAGCACAGTGTTCTCGCCCTCTGTGTCAGCTCAAGCCCATTGACTGGCTTTTATGGACAGGGCACTGTTTGAATACATCTGTATGATCAGCTGGAAAAGGCACATCCTCTGGCCCGGGGACGGGGGGGGAGGGGGACAGGGCTGGTGATGGCCCCACAGGGGACGTTGTGAGGGCTTGGTACCATGCTCAGGTAGCCACACGGCACACGTGGTGAGCCATGTGCCCCCTGCGTGGGAACAGCTCACCTTCCTCCATCCCATCCCCGAGGCAGAGCGGGCGCACGACCCTCGGCGCCAGATGTGATAGATGCAGCTGTAGGTTTTACACCCACAATACATGGGCGTACGCTTGTGATAGTGTAAAAGGCCGGAAAATACAGCCCTTCTGCCATGGGTGCGATTACTTCAAGTTATTCTTAAAATGCTGATGCCTGGAAATAAGAGAAGAAGACTTAGCCACAGGAACAGCCATGTTCCTGCAATTCTTGGGGTTCAAACACTAGAGAAGACAGAAGAAAGAAAGTGTGATGCCAATCACTGTTTTCAGTATCCTCCCACGTAGCAACTGCTTCTATTGAGCCTTTCTATTGTGAAAGCCCTTCTTTCACTGCAAACAGAGCGGGAGCTCTCGGTGAGCCTTGGCTCCCGGTGGAGGAAAATGCCGCGCTTTTGTCAACGGCAGTGAAAACTTGTTTATGCCTATGCTTTGCTGGAGCGCTGTGTGAGTTGGGGGCTTGGCTTGGCTTAGTGGGGCTTGGGCCTACAGAGAAAGAGAGCTGGGGGTGGCTCCCAAATTTTCAAGCTGGGTCTTTGCTGTAAGAGAGACCCCATCCTTCCTCTGAACGTAACAGCAGGTCCTTACCAACCCTTCAGCCATATTGCCTGCAGGGCTCCAGCTCTCAGGGTGGGGAAGCTGGATGATAAGAAGTGGTCATAGACCATGAGGGCCATATACTTTTCCCCGCCACCTCAATGCCGGTGAAATCCCAACTGGCTGATCACAGCTGCCTTGTAGTTCCCAGGCAGCGCCTGGTCAATATAACACCTCTGCCATCAAAGCTACTGGAATGAGCCTCCACACCCCTAACTGGAGCACACCTGGACTTTGACAAAGTTTGTACCTGGATGTGAATTTTGCTGCTTGAGCTCACTTCTAGTTTTCAAATGAATTTTTGTTGGCTTCCATGTAGAACAAAAGGGAATTTACATTTTCTAGGAAGCGTGATCAGAATGACAGTAGAGAAACCTGAATTTAACTTGAAAAATATGATGACAGAGTATGAGCAATTAGCAAGGGAATCCCAGGAAAAAAACAGGTTGTTAATACAGATTTTTTTTTTTTTAAAAAAAGAATTCTTAAAAAGCAGAGCTAAGCAGGCCCAAAGAATATGTATTGCAGAGCATTAAGGGAATTTTCCAATTTTCCATAGCACTTCTGAAAGATCTTCACTGAAGGAGAAAAGAGAGAAGCAAAAGATGTGCTAATGCTCAAAAAAAAAAAAGTTTGCTGGCCACTGTCTGGTTGCTGTACATATTTTTGTGTCAGGAATAAAATACTGGAACACGTAGTAGCAGCAAAGCCATTGGAGTACAAGGGACTAAAGAAATGTTTGAAGGTACCATTACTTCAACTACATGCTTTGACAAATTATTTTAAAAGACTTATATACATGTATAGATTAACAGTGATGACAGCTGTGCTGTAATATCACTGCTCTGTTTTTTCTGTGGGAGAATATTGGTTATAAAGCAAAATTACAAAAAAGTAGTGCCACTGCAAATTGGTTTGCTTTGGCAGTTCTCATTATTGGTCAGGAAGTTGGTAATTGAAGGATCATTAAGAAGTGAAAACGTGTCTTAAAATAACTTGTTCAGCAAAGAGTCCCTGTTATTGGATTTCTTTATCTGAAGACCAGCTCCAATATATCTCAGAGCTGCAATATGCTGAGTATGTGCGAGTCCTTCCCGCTCTCTGTTGCAATTTACCGAGTGAGCAAACCAGCTTCTTGATAGACTGAATTTAATGAACTCACACAGAAAGACCTAATCATAGGGCTCAAGCAGAGCCCTCTGTGGCCAAAACAACCCCTGTACACATGCTGAAGGGATGACAGCTTGGTGGAGACACTGCAGAAAGTAGGATTCCCGGGGTTTCAGACGAATGAAACGCTACAAATAGCTGGCTTAGGGATTTAAAGGGAGAGCTTTAAGAGCTACCTTTCAAACTTAGTGGTAGATCCAAACAAAATCCCCTAAAAGAGAGAAGCTGGAAATTTACACCTGTCTTTATTTTAAACACAGCTTCTCTCTGGTCCCTTGACCAGAAGTGTGCCTTGAACGTGAAAGAAACTCGGTGTTGAGGCTTCACTGTAGCTTTGTTTGTTTTCACCCTGCCCTCCAGCAGCTTCAGAGCCGGGACACATCTGCGACCTCCCCACACCATTTGCCTCTCTGTGTGAGGATCACGGGGGGCAAATCCTTGCCCAGGCCAGCTCAGGGCCACGTGGTATTGTGGGTATGGCAGTGGGGCACACAGCACGCATCCAGCCAGCGACTCGCTGCTCCCCTCTCAGACAGATGCTGCGCATCCTTCAGCGCTAACGAGCTCAGAGACCTTTATACCTGCGGTGTAATTACTCTGCCTGCTAATGGTCTTTGCATGGCGTTGTTTGGCCGTTACATTTCGGCTGTGATGGGATCTCAGAAACCCCTCGTGCTGTGTGGTGGATGCCTCTGGGCGCAGGAGCAGGGGAGCACACGAAGAGGGGGGGTCTGCTCTCTGTAGACCTGCATGTCGGCAATGCGAGCTCAAATCTTTCCTATCCTCAGCGCAGGTAATTATGCCCTCCCACTGCTTTAAACAAAAATACATTCTTCTCTTTCAAACAGTCAGATTTTGATAACTTTTTTCTGCCCACCTTAGCTCATATCAATCAGGCTTTACGTAACAGTGGTATTTTGAGAAGTGACACCTACTCTGCAGAAGAGCTATTAGCAAAGGCCAACTTAAAAGGAAAAAACGAACATGAATTGTTATATTCTGGCTAGGGACAATACTTTCACAAATAACAACCGGAAGGAAAAGCTGACCCAGAGGGAGAATTTGACATAAAAGGATCCTTAGTGCTAAATAGGATTTCGTTTCTCAGAACAATTCCTGGCTTAATTCTGTTCTCATTTTCAATGTACTACAGAAGAGGGCAGTATAAACTCAGCATTTTGCATGTAGTAATAATGCTTCTGTGGTCACACCAACAGCACTGAACCTTAAATTCATGTTTCTGTTAATACACCAGGGAATAATTTATCCATGAGCAGAGCCAGCCTGTTAAATCTCCAGCGGTTCATGTTCTGGAGGATTTTCTATTCTGAGTCTTTTAGAAACACAGAACTGGGAGTCTTCTTTTACTCTGCCTATTCTGTCCATACGATCTGCATGTGAAGTATATACATAAATGCCGAGAAAGCAAAAGCAGGGTCAGAGCTTAGCAATGAATGAGGTAGGCAGTTGTAGCACGGTGCTTTTACTTACTCCTGTGGAGATAGGAGGGCTGTATCACAGGAACAGCCCAGTTCTCCGAGACCCCTGCTCCTGCTAATTGTCATTAAGTTGAACATCCAGCTGCGGGGGTGGATGCAACAGCTGTAGGACTCCTGATGAAAGAGCATTAGATGCTGCTTTGAGATTTTAAAAGTCTCTGTAAGTTACTATCCTAACATAAACCGGATAGGACCTTATGGACAGGGTGGAAAAGAGGTAGGTATCACTCCAGCTTGGTGTTTAAAAATGTAAGGGTGTATAATCTTGTCTGCTCAGGTTGACCTCACCACCACAAAGCCGTAACACCTTCCAGCCGCGATACGATTTATGGCTGCAGCGGCAGCGTCACTGTGTCTCACGTCTGGAGAAACAAGTGCAGGAAGGTTTCCAGACAAAGATGATACTCTTAGTCAACCTGAGTGATACTGTTAGAAAAATAGACAAGCTCTCAAGGATGCAATTTTTCCTCAGGCCTTTGAGGAGTTAAGTTTGCAGAACAATTTGTGCTCCTTCCTTTCCATAGCACTCTTTCCCTTACATAATAGTTTGGCTTCCCTTACATAATAGTAACTTTCTAAAGTCTCCTTTTATTGCCGATTTTTATTTTTTTAATGGTTTGCATCTCTCAAAAAGACAAACTTCTGTGTGAACTATGATGGGAAACATCAGACAGCTTGTGGAGGTTGTGTGTGCAAAAGGGAAGAAAAAGTCTCCTCCAAAAGCTGGAAGGGGATGAAATTACTATATATACTATCACAGGCTTAAAGTTATGATTTGACATTTAAAATGTGCTCAGTGAGAAACTTCTATAAAATCAACTTTGAAAACCTAACCGGATACCACAGGGTCTGTAGGTGGTTACACTCTAATAGAGAATTTCATAGAAGTGTTTAGCAGGGATAGTGCTCTAATAAAAATAGTCTATAAAAAGAAGTTTCTGTGAAAATCTTTAGGATTTTACAGCAGAAGAGGAAAGAAAGAGCGAGAGGTAGGGAAACAGGGAGAGAGAAGATGTGACTTAAGTAACGTCTGCTGAAAATTGCGTGTTTTACAATCCTGTGTAGGTGGACTCTAAACATTTTAATGATGCAAACGTCAGACTCGGATTTCAAGTGCCCCAAAGCATGAAATGTTCAGATGAAGGGCTGGAATTTCTGCCCATCTGTAGCCGAATTGGACTGCTATTTATAGACTTGCTTTTCTCAAATATCTAAAATGCTTTCTTTGCTTCTCATAAACAGGCATGCCTATAATTGAATGTAACTGAGTCATCTGAATATACTGCAGTTTTCCTCAAATTAACAGGAAACTGAAACCCTACCTTTTCCCTATGAAAGAACCTAGGTAGGTAGATAGCCTCCAAGCACTGTGTTTTGAAAAAATATTGCAACACCTGTATGAGAGGTGATTTTGTAGATCTTGAACTTGGGGATTTTGTGCTGATCCCAGAGTTGGGTTTGAAATTTCTGCCAAATTTCTCCTCCTCCACTTGCAGACTCTGCTTGCTTTCTCCTGCGTTTGACAGGGAGGATCACAACTGGATTTGCTGGGGAGAGCCATATTCAGAGAAGGCAGTTTTTAACCTACCCACGCAGTTAACCTGAACGCGTCCTAGAAAAGATGCTGGTTAAGTGCCTTACGTGCATTCACTTTGTCACCTGTTTTTCATGGATGTCACTTGAGCAGTCACTGCATAAGCACTCTCTGGTTGATTTAGGTTTGCTGTAGTTTGGAATCCCTGTCAAACCTAAACAGTGTCTGTGAGTAAGGAAATGCGACCATCAGCCAAGCTCAGCGTTGAATACCGTAGAAAAAAGATCCACCTGACACTGCAGTAATTACAGTACAGAGACTAAAATTGTTTGAGCTACCTGGAATTGTGTATTAGCCCCATTTTCTTGACAAATAGGTTATGCACTTATTCAGGAGGAAGATTCACGTTATGTTTGTTACTCTTGTCATCCTAGGAATCTTTTCAGGGTGTCTGAGAATAAGTTATATATTGGAGTTAAATTGAGACTAAAGTGTTTGGGCACTACAAAGTGCTGACTGAAAACAAACAAGAAACCCAGGAGCAAATCTCTTCTCTGCCTTTTTGTTCCACCTTCTACATGCGATACAGACTGTCACTAGGAGGCAGTTGTGCCACAGACTATGCGGCCCTTCTCTTTTCTGCATCACTTTTTCACACAACCCACATTTCCTCAGCTCTGGGAGCTCTGCCACCGACTTTGCCGGTCTCAGAGTGACCTGGAAACATGACTTGTCCAGGTAATACAGAAGATGGCTAATATTAGCCTTATCCAGTAGCATTTCTGCCAATTTGAGGTTAAGCAACTTCTGTCCCCTGTGCACATGCCCCATTCACGCAGGCCAGCGATGCTCTGGGGAACCTCACTGTGCCGTGCACGGTCTCCACAGCACCGCTCTTCAGCAAAGACTGCAGCAAACTGCTTCTCTAACCTATTGCCATCAGTGTTTCCCTGCTTGTGTTTTTCAGAGCAGTAAAGACCTTGGGCATGTTTTAGGCTTTCCCCTGCATGATGCAACATGAGGTCCAAATTCCTCAGAGTCCTGCCAGACCCTGGCCACAATAACCTCAACTAGAGAAAAATCAGTCAACATTTTCCTAGCTAAATGCACACTGTGCATGACATTAATTTGAATGAATGTGAATATAAGCACCTTAATTTCTCCAGGAAGAACTTGCAGAGATCAGCCCAGCCCTTTACAAACATGAAGCAGACGTCCAGTTCTTAGCAATTACACTTCTCATAGAGGCTTAAAATTGTGATGTACTGATCGTAAAGGTGACATCCTTCTAACAAGTAAATGGAAAAACATTACACCATGACTTGGCTGAGCATTCACCAGCAGATCCAGTTACAAATACAAAGTATCACAGTGCTCCTTCCTGCTGCTCTCTGCATCATGGTGGGTAGCATCAAGGATCAAAGCCCGGCTGTACGGGCATATATTTAAAAAGATGTCCAGACCTCAATGTACTTAAACATCTGGGTGGACAGGAACAGAGGACTGGCTGGGAAGGGGCGATGCTGCTTGAAGAGGAAGCACAGACACGATGTCTAAGTTTGCACACGCAGTGAGGGGAAGCCAGGAAAGAGCATCTGGGGGCAACAGGTGAGCGTGTGGCACAAGGTGACACTACAAATACAAGTCAACATTACAAATAAAAGTAATGCAAACATGAGAAAAGAGGATCTTTATAGGTAATGTGGACTTAGAAAATGCTCCTGTTTCCTAAATGATACACTGTGAATTGTTAGCTCTGCTTCACTAGCAGTGGTCCTTCGGGTTGCAGAGGTGCAGGCTTCTGCTTCTTAATATTTCAGGCTTGATAAAAATGTAAAACCAGAGTGCAGGCTCCAGAAGATGGTCACAGCAGCAGCTAACTGCGGGAACAGGCACTTTCTTCTTAACTTCAGACGGTGCTCACTAGAGGGCACCAACACCTCAGCTTGGTGCCCAACTACTGTTACCAGCAAAAGTAAAGAGTTACTGGAAGAAAAAAACCAAACCCTGTTCACAGCTAGGAATTAGTATATAAGAAAATGAAAATTGTAAATAATAACAGTAAACAAAGTTGCTCTGGTGAAAAGAAAAAAGTTCAGGTCAAAGATTAGGTTTCCAAGTTTGTGCTCAACAAGAAGTCTGGAAAACTTCCTAACTTTAGCTGCAAATGCTCACCACTGACAAAATAAATTGAAGTGTATAAAATAAATAAACTCAAATAAATTTAAAAAAAAAGGTAAATTTATCTAATTGTAATTAAGTATACACAGTCTGATGCATCAGAAAAAGTGAAGTCAGTACTAAGGGATTAGTTAACAAAATACTGCTGTTCTTCAAGGTGCTTTAGAAGTGAATGGAAGCGGCTCAGCCCCCCAGCCTGAAGCTGGAAGGATACTGCAGGTGAGTGTTTCTCAAACATATGAAATTTGCTCCCCTTAATGTCTAGAAAAAAGCCGCTTTCACGCTCTTCACCAGTGCCAGACAAGTCCGCCCCAGACTTCCATCCCCATGGCTGTGGTGTTGCACACCACGGCATAACAGGCAGCTGCTGTTTGGCTCATGCAGGTATCGTTGTACCTGCTGGTTTGATATTTAGCACCATGGGATAGGGGTTGGGGCTGCCAGTGGGATGCCCCCTCCCCAGCACACTGTAGCAAGCTCTGTTGTACCCCAAGCCAGCCTGACCCAGTCGATTTGGGACTCGCTGCTGGTCCAGTCTCCCGACACTCTTCTTGATTTTGAGCCCTAAAAAATCAGCAATACCCTAAAACACGGGTCAAAATGGAATTCCTAAGAACAGGCTCTCCTGAAGCCAGCAAGATAACAAGGCCATTTAATCATCCAAAACTATGTGGCCTCAGCTTTGCTCCCTCAAGGACGTAAACATCTCTTTTTAACCAGACTTGGCAGCAACAGTCTTTCTCCTGGATTTCAGCTTTCTAAAACATTCATAGAAAAGCCGATCCTTGCGTGACCTGACTGAAGGGGCTGGTGCCTGTGAGGGACTGAACAACCTGGTGGGTAAAACACTGGCTGGCACACGGGGAAACCAACATCATGCAGGGGCAGAACGTGAACCTGTGCCTGGGGCAGCGTATATGAGTACCCTTTACATGGCAGTGTCCTCTTTTTTGTCTAAAAGGTACTTTTCGGAGAGAGGAATCTGTCTATACCCACATGTCTTGACAGTAAAAGGACTGGAAAATAGGAGGAAAAATATGAGAAGTGTAGAAAAAAATACATCTGAGGGGACACCTGAAAACAGCCTTTCAACGTGTGAAATGAGACAGGACAGTGCTTGTTCTGCAAGTCTTGGCAAAGCTGAGGTGCGAGATCTGCTCGGAGGAGACCTGTGTTGTCAGACCCAGGTGGATGTGAGCAAAAACCAGACTTCCCCAACAGAAACCAAAGCATACCCACCCCCACCCCCCAACTAGATGCTTATGAGGTTAGTTGGCATTTTATGAGTAGTAGTGGTTGGCCATATACCTCTGGACAGGCATCCTGATGCCTAAGTCTCTGCATGTTGGATGAGCCTGGGGGACTTGTCTCCAAAACATCAATACCAAGGGGGGAAGGGGCAGCAACAGTCTCTCGGGGGAGCCCTTGGATTCAGCTTCTCATGACACTCATATGAATCTCCTCAAATCTGTCCCCCACCAAGTGTCGCTGAGGCTTCAGCTTGGACACTGGCTCTGCTGCTGGAGGCTGTGTTTCAAGGAGGACATAGGTGAGGTGGGTTGGGCCCAGAGCCAAGCAAGAAGAGTGACAAAAGGCTGGCAAATGACCTGTGAGGAGCAACCAAGATGCTGTGTGGTTAGCCTTGAATACCAAACACCGAGGTGTACTGAAAACAGACCCAGACACTCTCCATGAAATATAGAGAAGTACCTAATTTCAGAGGGATGCTGTAGGAGATCTCCCAAGGCACCTTTCCAGGGTAACTTTTTAAAATTCTGGGGTTTAGAAATTTGTCTGGAATCACAGGGACAGTGAGCAAAAAAATCTAATAGTTTTGTCTGTTTTTTACAGTCGAGGAATCCAGAAGCGAGGACCTAATCCCTTGACTCTGAGGTACTGCAGTTTTTCCTTCAGATGGAAAATTCTCACAAAAAAAACCCTAAAATGAAACAGAGGCATGTTGTGTTTTAGCCTGAGTGTCAGTGAATACATTTGAGTCGCCACACTCTTTTCTGGATTCTCAGAGTACGGGATGCAATTTCCTCTTCCCTCCCCCTGTGCCCTCCCTGTTTCATCCACCTACAGCCCCTGATCCGTTTCCACAGTGCAAATCCAGGCTCTAACAGCAGGGTACTTCCACAAGTGACCTGAGCAAATATGCCAAGGCAAGACCAAAGGCCCAGGGTAAGAGTAATCATCAGCCTGATCTTTAGCTTGCCTTTTCACCCTTAAAAGGCTATAGCAAAACCAGCCTGAGCATCAGCACATGCAAGCTGGCCCACGGGTTATCAGGATCTTGTAATAGTCCTATCACAGCGACAGCTGAGTCACACAGGGATGTTAAAAAGAAAGAATTTAGTAGGTAAACTTTAGGAAGGGGGGAAGACATCTCACTAAATGTGAAGCAGTCAAGACTCCATACTCCGATGCGAGAAGGAAGCCCAGACCACGAAGGGGACAACTGCTCCGCTTCGGCCACAGCGGCCAGGAGAAAACTTGAGTAGCAATGCCTAGAAGGAAGGAAAACAGCAGCAAAGCCAAGGAAAATGGGCACACTGTGGGTGCACAATGCAAAAGCACCAAGTCACTCCCTTTCTCTGTATGCCTATTTGTTTCTATTGTGCAGACCTGTTTTTGCTTTGCTCGATAATTCTCCACGCTGACCTTCTAAGGACAGACACGTTAGGGAATTTCAGATGGTGCTGTAATGTCTTGGCCATTGAAAACTCTTCCTTATTTTGTCTGAAATGTTCTGTGGGTGCTTTCTTTAGCAGCTTTACTGGCTCTATTACAGATTGTTATTTAATTTATACCCAGTGTATGAGCTGGCTGGCAGGAACATCAGGTAATTTTAGGGGGAAAAGATTTTTTAATTTTTTTTTTACAGTCACTGATTTGGTAACTTTGTCAGTGAGCTGTTATATTCCTAGTAATCCCCATTTTCTTCTTTTCTTACTCCTAGCGTTCATATAGTCACGGTGAGCACTATATAACTAGGGAGGGAGGACACGGGCTGAGAAATGAGGTAAGGCAAGATTTTTCTCATGCCTAAACACATGCTTAGCTACTGAAAAAAGGAAAATTCAAAGTCCAATAACCTTCCAGGGATGTTGCAGAGTCCTCCGAAGGGTCGCTGTGGTGCTAGTGAGAAACTCGAAGAGCCAACTGTGTGTGAACCCAACTCCAAAGGCTAGGAGCCACCAGAGGACCAGAGGGACCAAAGCTCCTGGTCCCGCCCTCCTCCCTTGTTCTGAAAGGTTTTGCCGTATTGCTGTCCTTCCTTTGGCTTTCTTCCCATAACTCATCGTCGCCATGACTAGCCTAGGCACTTGGCACTGGACATTAAGTCTGTACTTGAGCATGAAACAGTGACCTCCAATGCTCAGCTCTCAGCCTCCCGTGCAAATCAAAATGGCAATTTTGAGTGCAGGTGAAGGAGAACAAGGAGCATCTTAAGACCACTCTAATCCAGGGAGAGCAATACGCATTAGCCACGAGTTCCACCTCTTCAGAGTCTTCCTTTCCAGTTAAATGAGCACACTGCTCCAGCATGGGGCTCTAGTTCAGCCACATACGGAGGAAATTTTGTGTTTCATGTCAAGCGGGAGCTCATTAGCCCTCCTGGTGCTTCTCCTGTTCTCTGCCATGGTTTGCCCACCCTTCATCCAGTGGTCTTTGCCCACCAAGGAGCTCTGAACCCTGCTGTGCTGGAGCTGCTTGCAGCTGCCTCCTCTCCGTGCCTCTGGTTTATACACTTCATACGTTAGCTAATGCAACCTCATCACCTCTGCTTTTCAGAACCATTCGGGACTGCTCTTCCACATGCACTGCATTTCGGTCTTAAAAGCGGCTGTTTAAGACCAGGTCATCCTCATTGAAATGCGGCCAGAGTCCATACTGTTCTTGCCTGCCAGCATTCCCAAAATCTGCTGCTTATTCTTCCACCCAGACCTCATTTTTATTTTCTCTTCCGTTTTAAAACTTTGTGAAACTTAAAAATAGCTCCCTGCAAGTTCAGAGAAAAACCCCAAAACAAAAAAAATAATGCAACAAGAAATCAGATAAGATGAAAACAGAAAGGGAAAGGGGGGAGGGCATGCCACAAATTATATCACTGTCAACATGGAAATGCTTAAAGAATGCATATTGAGAAACAACAGGAATTAAGAGGCCACAGATGTGTGATGAGAAGTGATAAGAAACTGCCATCCTTTAATAAGGCATCCTAGGAGACATGCATCAAACGCCCCTTTTCCCCAGGCCTCCCTAATCTCCAAACAAACAGTACCTGCAAAAAAGAGTCATCATAATAAAAAAGAAACCCAGGCCTCATTTACTCTTGTTGTTCTGGATTAAACCAGAGTTGAGCTGAATCAATGAGCAAATAAAATACATACGGGCAAAGCTCCTGAGACCATCAAGGGGAAAAGGAGGAAGAAAAGAAAAGGGAGCGGGGGGTGGTGGTAAATAACAGCATTAACTCTGCAATTGTTACTAGTCCGTCAACAAACATACTTTAGGGATTTTCTTGTTAAGCCAGAGGGATATATAGTGGTGGTAGAGGATTTTAACCTTTCACGTTTATTTAAAGCTGTCCACACACTTTGACTAAAATGCATACAAAAAACTCTCCATGGGCTTCTTTCATGTTGCAGGAGTCTTAGGTAAATGTCTCTTTTAGCAGCCGTTTGTTTGCTTGATTTTTTTTTTTCTTGAGGCTTTTTTTTTTTTTGGCTGCTGTGCAAACTTTTCACATAAAAGACAGAGAAAAGCACTTTCACTCCTGCTGGGTTTTAAACATGCTGTTCTTTTGGTTATTTATTTATTTTAAGCGTTGTGCTGAGGACCCGAGCAGTTTGCAGAGCAGTCTAAATGCAAATATATATCTCAGCTCTGCAGCCTGTTCTTTCAATTATACCTTGGTCTGATCTCTTCTGAATTGCCTGTAATGCTGCCAACTTTAACCGTGAGTTGGGAAATAGTTCATGGCCTAATTAAAACCCCAGTTTCTGGGCTCTTGGGACTGTGTGCTATTTAGTTTCCCTTTAGAGAAAGGATGCCTGCACACCTATAGGGAAAAGCTTGAAAGTGCCACCTGAGTGCATCCAAGAGGCTGGAATGCCAAAACGTGAGTAAAAAGAATCTCAAATCCTTTATAATATTTAAGGAAGAGCACTGCCACTGAAGATTTGTGAAATGCCAGGGTTGGTAAGAACAAGTTTGCATAACGCCCTAGAGGCTTAATGTGTTGATTGAAATCAAACAATTAACAATAAGAAACGATAATAAAACCTAAAAGCAATAGGAAAGAAATATTTGGCAAGGGGCCGAAATTGTAAACATACTAACGCTGTTTGAATTTTAAAGTTAAAACGGTGTGAATTACTCTGAATACTGCAAGAAAAGAAAAATGAAGCTTTGAAAATACTATAATCTAAATTCTCCTGAATTAGATAAGTGACTCATAAGCACAGGCTGATTTTCACGGGTAACCGGTTCTGTCCATGACAGCCACAAAGTGCATTGCACTGGAAAACTGAGCCATGCAGGTCCGTGTCTCAGTACAGACTCTGGTACCAATGTTAGCCACTTGTTATAAACAAACAAACAAACAAACAAACCAAAGTCTTTTGGTGGAAGTTAACTTCCTGCCCCAGTCACACAAGCTGTGCTGAGGTTATGAAGGCAAATATTTATCATTTGATAAAGGGTTATGATCTGCTGACCTTGGAATTAGTCTTGATGGCAAGTAAAGCAGAGTTCTTAAAAGCTGTTGTTACAAGCAGGGAGCCAAAATGGTCAAAAGTTTCCTGTGTAATTTATGTCAGGTTGCTTTGGTTTTTTTTTACTTTATTTTTATGTTCTTCAGAGAGCCGTACGCTGGTGGTTGGTAGGAACTACAGATCATCTTGCAGGATCTTACTCGTCTACTACAGCTGCAGATGTCCCTGCGCTGAGCACCTGGAATGGTCATGGGGAAGGGCGGTGAAAGGGATGCCCCGCAAAATTCTCACCTTGTGGACAAGGGGAGAAAGAGAGCAAAAAATCTCAGCTGTGTCTGAATAGACAACCAGGCAGGCAATCGCAATGCTACTTGTTTGCTCCTACTCTGTGTACATTATTATGCCCCTGAATTTGGGACTTTAGATTTATTATAAAAATACTGGCTGCTTCTAGTGCACTCGCAGAGTTTGCAAACACATGCACAGGACCGAGTCATTTTTTAAACCCTGGCTGCAGAATGCCAGGACAGAGGTCTATCGTGCACTTTACAAAATGCTTTTCATCTTGCAAGTAATATTTACTGGCTTCAGTCCTTTTCTGCTCCTTTTCCTTGGGTGCTCGAGAAAAGCTTGTAAGATGTCCCCTGACAATCTGCCCTCTACTCCTTTGTGCTCTGTACAAGCTCTGCCCTATAACCCTGTTGCTCCTTTTCTCCTTTCCTTGGCAGATTTATCACATCTATCTCCAAACTGATGAAAGTATTTCTCCCTACAAAGAGGTTTAAGTTAGCCCTAAGTTAGGAAGTCCCAATTTTTCCAGGTATTCTTCAAACAAGTGTTTTCTAGTCCTTTCTTCCCAGTCTTTAAATGTCTTCTGCTATATTTCCCCCTTAAGCTGCAAATTTCCAGTTTATTGGGTTACAGATATGTGCTTTTAAATCAGCTGTCCTAGTCTGGCACTGCAGTCTTTTCCCTGATAGACTCTGGTTATTTTAGAAGCCATCCCTGTATGAGTAGTTTAAATTACTCCTTTGGCTGACCATGGCTTTGGGTCTCTCTCCTCAGTATTTCACATTCAAAGTCTGAGCCAGACAATCAGCTTCTCATTTGGTAAAAAAAAAAATTTAAATAAATAAATAAGGGTAGTGGTGGTGGGAACTCTTCCCTTAGGGTGGGAGTGAGCCATGTTTTAGCACGTGTCCCCTCTGTGCCTATGTGTCCTACCATTACATGCAAAAGCAATTGAATTAGAAAAGAGAGAAGGTCTGAGAATTGAGTCTCAAATAAAGACAGCTGCTTTGCTGCTTTCGGGAGGTCATTCTCCTCATTACTCGCACGTACAGCATGCACGGAAGCATTTCTCAACCTCAGAAGTTTCATGTATTCACTCTAAGAATGCGGTCATCATCTTCCTAGGTACACACTTGCAGTTTTCCAGGAAGAAAACCAATAGGAAATGGAACAAGTGATCATATCTGATAAACTGTGAATAATCACCCAAGAGCTGCTGTAACGAACAATGCCAGGGGCGTCAAAATTCTTTAACGCCTGCCGAAGGATGACGACTGGGTTAGTAGAAACAGGGCTTTACCAGCAAGAGCTGAGCATTTGTTCTTCATCCAGCAAAGCTCACTCACAACTAATATTAGATGTGTAAGTGGACCCAGTAAAGTCAACATTATTTTTAAGATTTGCTTTGTCCAGCTCTTCGCTTTTCTGCTTTACGTACCCTGGAGGGTATGGTGCATTGCATCCAAACAGGGTCTAAGGCTTTAACAACAATTAGCTGCTAAACAATAAAAAATAAACTCAGATCCTTATGCTTGCTCGCACTAGATACCTGTGTGCCAAGATTTTTTCCAAGTGACTAATACTTTGAAGAACCTCCGGTTTCTAATTTTTGTTAACCTGAGCCACATCTCACTTGTACCTTCCCCAAACCTTGTGGTGTCTGTCCCTGGCTCCCTTGGAAACTCCCACCTCCCAGCACCTGGGGGTTATCATAGTCCACTGGTGTCCAGCTCTGTTGTCCCTTCTTCTCAATATTTACGGACTGCTGGTGAGGGTCCTTAACAGTTTCAGTGCCATGAGGTACTAGAATCTGGATAAAGACAGAGGGGAATGAATGAGAGCAATTTTTCTGGACACCAAGAAGGACTTTGAGAGGGTGGATGGGAGGAGATGTGCAAAGGGTGCATTTAAGGCCAACGGCTTTCTTTGCTGAGGAAATACTGCCCGCACCAAAGGATTTTGCCAAACCGGTGTCTGAGCTGGTGGTGCCTGGGATGGGTGCCTTCCCCTGCCTACATCTTCCTCGGCGGCAGGAGCTATTAGTGGTGTTGCAATGACAACAGGGAGGTGCAGCTGCAGCTCAGCAAACACACTCCTGTGCAAGCACTCCATCCAAACCAGGTTTCTGCTCTGGACTCAAGGTTTTAATTCATGTCAAGATTCAACAGGTGGATAACATGAACAAATGAGAGCGCTCAAGGGAGCGATGGGATGGGATGTGAAAGATGTCTATCAAAACCAAACGTTTCATCCCTCAACATCTGCCACAAATGTTAATTATGTGTTCCCTTAACTCCTCTTCTTGAGTTTTATTTATTAGAAAACAGTTCTGTAACGCAGGCTGCCTGGTTGGCTCTCCATGGTTTGATACTGGTCAGGGAGGAGATTTTGCCTACCCAAGCAAAGCATTTCCCTTGTTCTGAGGCCAGGAGATCTTCACCCATGATGAACAAACAGCAAAACGAACAGAACCAAGAGCAGACTGCTTAGTTTAGGACACGTTTCAGGCAATTTACCTACCGCAGGGCCCCCACTGTATGTCAGGAAGGGGGTATGTTCTTTCCCCTGGCCGTGATCATGGGGGTGAACCAAAGTGACAGCACGCCGAGACTTTTCTGCAGCTGCTGCAGGGCCTGGTTTCATGCCCCCTCACCCAGGGGCTGCTGCTGGCGTCCACAGCGCAGGCTCCTGCTGGCAAAACACCGGCACTGAGTGACCCCTTGAGGGATTTCATCTCTGTTCCCCATCTTCCTCTCCCAATGCCTGCTGGATGCTCCCTCCCTGCTGTGCACATGTTGCATCTTGATTGCAAAATCCTCTGTGATGGACCTCTCTGTGCTGATCAAGTAAAACCTACACTTAAGGCACAACACGCTACTGGTTGTCACAGGTCCCAGCACATCCCTCATGCTGCTGTCCTGTATTTACCTGCCTGCCATCTGCTGTGATCACTAACTGAAGGCTCACATCTGAAGGAGGACCATTCTCAGCTTCCAGACTCCACTGTGGCTTCCACAAGTCACTAACCACCCGTGATATTTCTGACATGTCCACATTGTCACTGGTGATCACACCAAAAGGCCCTGAGCCTGTTACACTCCTTATGGCAGGAGTACAATCCATCACACAGGCAGGTCCTCTGCGCTTCCAAGATGTGAGCAGCACAAATTAATTTTAAATACAGCTTTTCTGGATGATTGGCAAGTTGCACGAGCAATCTACTTCCAAAAAGCAACATTCTTAGCCCAAAGAGGGCTAGCAGCTAGGTTTTTGGTTTGCAACCTTCAATGCAATATAAATCAAGAGATCTGCAATAAAACTCCCCCCTTTTTTGGGGGGGGGCAAGTCTGAGCCATGCAGATTTGATTGCCGGAGCCTTGTGCGCTGTGCTTATTAACCCTGACGTTGTTAAACCCGAGCCAGGCCCTAGAAATAGTGCCTGAGCACTTCTGATCCAGTCACGCTTTGCAGAAACGGGTTGTTCGCAGCCCCGTTGCACGGACCTGCGTCGGCACCAGCCAGTGCTAGTGCGATTTAAAAGGATCGGGGAATTAGCAGAGAAGGGACTTTGAATTTATGGCTGCTTCCCAGAATTTTCCTAGTCAGCTGGCAGGGGCTTTGGTTCCCCTGCATCGCTGCTCTCTCCCTCTCCCCGGGCTGAGCGCACCCATTACGGGGCTCCCACCTCTCCCTGCTCCAAGTGGGCAGCTCGGCTGCTGTGGGAAGCGCCCGGAGCAAGGCCCTGGAACCCTGAAAGGCCCTCCGGATTCCCGCTTCCCCCCGGCTCTTTTGTTGGCTTTGCACGGCGGCGAGCGGCCGCGCTTGCTGCGTGACTTTCTACATGCCGGGGGTTCCTTCAGATGACATGATGGACATTCCCCCTTTGAACCCAGCCCGGGCCCATGCCAGAAAGGCCCATGATAGATTCCCCGTGCCATCCTGCAAAACAGGCTGAAATATAGCACCTTTTAACCAAAGCCCAGGGTAAACAATACAGGCTGTACTCTGGTTCATAAACAGTCCTCATTATTACAAAGGGCATTTCAAACGCGGTGTGCTACAGCTTGACCTTAAAAGCTATAGACAATCTAGCGGAGCACAGACGGTTTCATAAAGTACAATCACTTCCTGCAATTCTTGGGGCAGTGCAGCCGGAGCCGTGCAAATCCTGTTTTCCCTGCATTGTTTCCTGCATGTGAATATCATCAGTCTAGTGGTGCTCGTAACCATGGCACTCGTTAAACAGGAGCGGGGAGACTCCTGATAAAGCCATCCAGGACTCCAAGGATTTGCATGGGGCCAGCAACATCGGCCGGCTAAGACGGAGGTGCCAACCATCACTTCAAAAGATCCAACAAGCAACATATGCTAAACCAAAGTGCTTTAAGAATAGCTACTGGGTAAAAGTGCTGCCAGAACCAAGTTTAGGCCAGTAAAGATGGTGGGAGCACAGCGAGCCCCCCACCCCTCAGTGGGAGTGCTGTCTTTTGAGAAAGCCTTTGCCCCTGCCTGACGGTCCACATGTTCATGAGAACCCAGAGGTGCTGGGCTCATGGCAGCATTGGTGCAATGCAAGAGCAGATCCGCGGAAGGTGCAGAGGTCGGGGAGGATCACACCTCTCTCCCCACCACTCTCTGGTCACTTCTCCATTTCCTCGCAGATAGGAAAAGAAAAAACATTGGACAGAGATACCACCAGAGACTGACAACATAATTGAAGGTAGACCCTTTGCAGTATGACCAGTTCATGGTCTGGTTAAAATTATTAATGACTGTCTGATTTATTTAATGATGTCTCCCTGGGGATATCAGGTTTCCAGACAACACAAAGACAGTACCTGCCTGGCGTATTCAGGACTGCCAAACCTTCCAAGCATTAAATTTTTACGGAGAAGTCCATATAAGTAAGTGCATGCAATTACACATTTAATGAACAAAAAACATAATGGGCTGACCATCGGTCATCTGGTCATCGTCAGACGCCGGAGTGCTTTGCAGTCTTTACCGGATTTGGGAACTAAAGCATCAGCAATACCCTGTTTAATACTGGAAGGTACCTGGGTCAAGAAGATGTTGGAGGTGTAATTGCTCCATAAAAGGTTTAATTTACAGACTGCTGCATCCCATAATGAAACCAACAGCGCCAAGCCTGACCTCGGTGTACAAGGCAGCGCCCACAGAGAATGAACCAGGCAGAGGTTACTGCAAATCTCAAGGCAAGTAAAGGCTTGGTGATGAGGAAATTTTACATGAGTAATGAATCGAATATGGCAGGACATGGTTCATCATGCTCTTAGAATACTACAGTAAAAAAATTGTCTTTCCAAGAAAGAAGGGTGTTTGTCTGGGGTAGGAGTGCATACTTTAGTCCTGGTGCTGCTGGGTATGCAGGAATTGAATGCAAATTTTAAAATGTAAGGCAAAGGGGATGACGATGGTCACAAAATGGTCATGTTCATGAAAAGAGTAAAAACCACAAAAGAAACACCAGCTTCTGGAAAGCAAACTTCAACAGCATCATAGA
This sequence comes from Anarhynchus alexandrinus, assembly GCA_008711295.1. Taxonomy (NCBI): domain Eukaryota; kingdom Metazoa; phylum Chordata; class Aves; order Charadriiformes; family Charadriidae; genus Anarhynchus; species Anarhynchus alexandrinus. The sequence continues at coordinate 341,283 of VUYV01000519.1, forward strand.
AATGGTAAGTCAGGTCTCACAGAAAGACATTCTGGAGGAAAGAAATGCAGAAAAGTTACTATGCAAGCCTGCATTTGGACAGCCACAAAGTAGCCTGAGTCGCAGAGGAGAAAAGGAAGTATAGGCGAAGAGCAATAGGACAGCGCCGACAGTTTGTGGAAGATTGCCACGTCAATGAAATGAATGTAGAAGTGGAAGTGCAGACTTGTATTGAAGAATGAACATAGAGGAATAGCACAAGCACGTAAATGCAAAATGAATAGCAACTAGCAAGGGGTATAAAAGGCTTCCCAGATGTCCAGGAGCAACTGGACAACACAGGAAAACCCGTTACTTATTGGATAAAGAGGAGACATAACGGCTGAAACAGAGAAGTCTGTTCAAGTCTTTGTAAAAAAGTTTACTGTGAAATTGATTTAGCAGGTGACAAGTATAAAGGCCAAGATAGAAAAAGAATTGCCCGAATAGTTTTTAGATAAGATAAATGCTTTCAAATTCATGAGGTCTGATGAAACCCGCAGTAGCGTAATTAAGGAACTAATCAAAGCAGACTGAGATATTAGTGATTATCTGCAAGAATTCAAGGTTTAAAAAGGATGTCCCAGAGGGCTGGAAAATGGCAGAGAGAGGACCTATCTTTATAGAGAGGAAAAAGGAGGAGCCAGGGAATTCAAAACTAATCGGCCTAACATTGATAAATGGAAAGATAATAGAATGAATAATTAAATAACCAATTTATAATCCCAAGAGAACAATATGTTGACAAATATCAGATAGTGCAGATTATGTATTTTTTTTAAGAACAAGGCATGTCAGACCAATTTAGTGGGTAAGTAGCCCAGTAATTAAGAAAGAGGCAGGATGCCATTTTCTGAAACAATATTCTGAGAAGTAAAATAGGAAAATATGATCTTGGTGAAGTCACATTCACCTCAATGTGCCACTGAGTAAAAAACATCACTTGGAGATCAGTTATCAGTCATTTACTGTTGGGGCAGGACGACATTTAAGGAAGCCCTTTGTGCATTTATTCTAGTCTCTGCTCTATTTGCATTCATTAGAGGCAGGGACTGACAGTCCTACAGACTGACAGCGCCTACAGCACTAGCTATAGAGCTAGTGAATGATCCAAAGAGGGGAGGGGTTTCAAGTCTGCAGCACAAAATCCAGCAAAGATGAAGCATTTTTTAATGCACAGATAAAACTGATTGAATAAGCAAAGAAGTTACAGCGCACCAAGAAGTGATCTTGGGGATTACGGGGGACCAGAAATTCAATGTGCACATAGAAAAGAGGGTGAATCTTTTTTTCAAGGTGTATCAATAGGAGGGCTGGATGTGAAACACAAGGCGATCAGCTTGGGTTGTGTGACACTGGTGGGCCATTAGCTTGGGTCCCCATTTGAGATGAGATCAATGTACTAGTGAGTTCAGAAGAGAGTAATTGGGGTGCTATGTGATGAGAAAAACATATTATTCAAGCAAAGGCTGGTAAAACTGTCTTTGTTTAGTACAGAAACAGGAGCAGAGGGAGAACAAGAGAAGGAGAGATGCTATCAGTCTTGCAGCGTGGAAGAACGGTGTTACATGAAGAACAGAACTTAGTTGTTCTCTGCATTAAGGAGAATCTTGTTTATTTTGCACAAAGAAGATCTGAGCTAGGTGCCTAGAAACACCCCCCCCCCCCCAAAAAAAAACCCAAACAAAATCCAACATTTTCTCATTCGAAGGATAGTTGGAACAAGCTACCAGAGGAGGTTGTACAAACCCTGTCATTGGAGGACTGTTAGAGAAACAGCTGTCAGGGTTGCTCTAGGTCATCTCTTGAGGTCCTTTCCAGCCCTGCTTTTGTATGATCTTGCAGAGTAATTAAGCCTCTGTTTAACATTATTCACATAAGTGACTTGCAAAATAGGCAGTGTTCCGAGTTGAGCACATGCTTAATTGCTTTGCTGGTCTGAAGCCCAAGGTATTTCTGGTAGGTGTTAATTTATTCCAAAAATTCTTGCTAGCAACTATTCCCCTATGCACACTGACACCTGCAAAAAAATAAAAACACTATTATTCTGTTTCCAAGCTTCTGCATTCCTTTCAAACCACCCTGCCTTCTTCTGATAATACTAAGGAAATAAAAGATTCTCTGTTTGAAACCTTCTTTACTGAACCAAATTATTTCCTCATGTGCTGTAGATTCAAGAGAAACATGAGATCACTGAAACAATGAAATGAATCATATCAATAAAGTATTAGGGATGCAAAGTATACATATGAACACATTTATAATTCATTCAAAAGCATATATAACACATACAGACATCACACGCACTAATATATTCCCATAAGCCTTGAACTGCTGGAAAACCTCATCTTACAGCAGGAGGACCATTACTTCTAGTTCCTGGTATATCTCTGTGTTTAACCTCATTGTACCTTGCCTCTGAGGCAGCCAGTGCGTGGTGGCCTCCATGACCACGAACAGAAAAACAGTTCATAAAGGAGGACTAAAACATCTTTGAGGAGCTGAGACATACTAAGATTTAATTGACTTTCCCGAAGCTAGATAACCTCTTCCTCCACGTGTGGGACTGAACCCCAGCAGCAAACAGCTGGTGACTGCATGGAGAGGTTGGGGATGCTGAGCACAGCTCAAGTATCAACAAATCCTCATCTTTCTGTTGCTGGGTTGTTGTTGGGTTTTTTGTGTGTGTGTGTGTAATGCAGTGTTGTCCAGGAGTATCGGTCATGATTCAGTTCTTCCCACTCTGTACTAGATGTGCAAACATACAACAAAGGAAGGAGCTCTGCCTGAAGCTTTCCAAACTGAGTGCAAGATGCAATACCACAGGTGGATGAAAGGAAGGCTGGGAGGAACAAAAGGAAACTGTGAGTCAGGTTGCGCTATTATCTGAGAAATTCTGCTGCTTACAGACGTGAATTTTAGTCCTTAAGAGGCTGCTTGTGGAATGCAATGAGAAATTGCCATCTTTGTCTTAAGATTTAGAGGGGGGGAATCGTTGAGAGAAGCTCCCGTGCCCAGAAAGCCAAGCAACGGGGTGCTTATGTTGCCAGCAAGCAGCAAGAAGTCTTGCTTCAACCCCTCGCTGCAAAGAGCTGGCAGTGAAGGGACTTGAACCTGGAGGTACAACAGAGCACGAGGTTGAGCTGTGTCTCACTGGGCTTGGACATCCCAGAAAAACCCAATGAACAGAGTAGAGATGGTGGATTGGGGCCAAGGAGGTGTTCAGTTCAGCCACACTCATTGCTGCTAAGCTTATTCCAGACCCATATCTATCAGAGGCTTCTGCCCTTCAGGTTTTTGGCTGGCGATGACGGTGGATGCCACCAGCCCCTCTTTGGACTAGGCTCTCTCCTGAGTTCTCCATTTTTAATTGGGAAATTGGTGAAAGGGGAGGGAAAGATTCATGGTAAAGAGGGTTCCCTTTCCAATGGCAAGCTGGCTCCTGTGCAAGATTTGATGGCCACGAGCGGGGGACTCTTCACTTTCTTTCCTTCATACAACCAAAAATTTGTTTTCTTGAAAACATTTTAACAGCAACACTAAAATATTGGGTTTGAGTTCACTTTCTATAAAACTTAAAACCGAATTTAAAAGATACTTGGGTTTTCCTGGCTTCCTGCAGATATGCTTAAATACAAGATTTTTTTTTTAGCAGTTACCCTTTCAGTATGAACTTTCAGATATGCTGCTTCACTAAAGGGGTTTTTCTTTGTGAAGCTGCAGTGCTTTAATTCTGATAAAGTGAAAGTCCCATCATTAATCTTTAAAACTGCAGAGAATATGAATTACTATTTTCTTAAAATACACATTTCTGTCAAGCCATTCATTTTTTATTTCAAAGATACTTATGTTTTCCAGCTTTCCTACTGACACATAAATTGGTGTTTTCCCAGCAGTTCCCCTCTGAACAAAATTTCTCACGCACTGTTCAGTCAGCCAGTTTCAGTTTGTAAGGTCTAATCCTTTAATTGTTTCACCGATGAAAATTCCAACAGCACATGATTAAATCTCTGGCACATATTAGTTATTATTTCCTTATCAGTAATATTTACTATTTATTCTAGAGTAAATACGCTGGTGGAGCACCCAGACTGCAATATGCAAGCTCATTGGAGGTTGTCTTGTAAATCACTTGCTAACAACTTCTCCCAGAAAGCCCCACCAAAGCCTTGGGAAAAACCTTAAAATTATCACCCTGATGAACCTTCCTTGCTCGTACTACAGGGGGGGCAGAACATCCCCACAATGGCAAGTGCAGTCTCTCGGCCAATTTCAGTTGTGCCAGTGAACAGCATTTGCAAGTCCCATCAGGGAGAGGTATGGGTAGAATGGGTAGAGTGCCATGGCTCTGCAGATGGGTCTCAGGACTCAGGTTACCCTGATCCATGCAGCCTGGAGTGCAGACACAAGTGGACCAAAGTCAGAAACAGATATGGGGCAACACCGTGAGTCCACTTCTTTATGCCTAAAGATTGAGAGGGCTGGAGGTGGTAAGGTGGAGATAGCCCGTCTGGTCCCAAAAACCAAATCACTTGGGCAGGGCATGGAAGAGAGTTGCTGGCAGCACCTGGGGCTTTCTCCCAAGGGGAGAGCCCTTCTGTGCTTGCCCTTGGAGGCAGGGCAGGAGCTGCAGGGCGGTAGAAGCCTCCTCTGCCATTTCCAGCCACTCCTTCCCTCCTTGCTGGCCAGGCCAGCTGACCATGATGCCATTTCACTCACTCACTCGCACCCCTTCTTCTCAGTAAATCATCTTTCTGCTCCCTCTTCCCTCTTTTAGCCTGAGAACATCAGTTTTCCCAAAAGGTAAGGACATTTGCTTGGAACTCATTACTAATCCACTGCAGGATTAGCAGAAAGTTAACATTCAAAGGCACAACAATGTTCGTGGGGAAGCTGAACACCAAAATATTCTTAGTATAATTTTGAAATTCTGATTATTCCCTCCACCCCCCCATTGTAAAAAGATAAGCAATTCCAAGAGCACTGGATATACTGTGATCCTTTCCACAGTGGAGAACACACAAAAAGAATGCTATAATTGGAGATGGCAGAGAAGATTAAAAAAAGGGAGGGGGTGTTTCCTTGGAAAAGGCAGTAGATTAAAACTGAAGCTTTCCTTAGAGACCTATTGTTTTTTGCTCACTTTTTGATGAGGAATACAGAAAAAATTTTTTTCTTGGGTGCAGAAAAGGACCTCCAGCCTAGGGAGGCACACCCCAGGATGGTGAGTGGGCTGGTGGTAGGAGTGCTCTTCCTCTTCCAGATTATAGACCACTTCTCAAGTGAATAGCTGTAAGTCTGAGATGTTGGCTATTGTGCAGCCTGTATTTTTTTTTTCCTTTCTTCCCCCATATTATTATTTCAATTTTATTTTTGGCAAAAACAATTGGGAGAGTCTTGGTTTCATTGCACTTTGACACAAGTGTCAACACCTTGAAATATTTTGCAAAATGGAATTCTTGCTGCCTGCCCAGCCCTATAATCAACACCCTGAGGTTTCCCCAGTCACCTATCTTACCAGCAAGTCTGGAAATCCTTAGGCTAAACGATGAACTAAAATACACGTGCCTGCAAAGGAAAGTTGGCACATACTGCTTTAAAACCCAGTTTTGTGGGGAAGCAACACTTGAAGCAGGGAAATTGCGAATCCCCAGTGAATCCCTGGTTCTAGAGGCCTCATCCTGGTTGGCTCCCCGTGAATTCAGTCCAGTAACTGCTTAACTAAACAGCAACCCCACACCACAGAACGTATGGGAGAGGTAACCAGGTAAGCGTGGCAAGTGAGCACCAATGAGGACAGGGAAATCCTATGCACAGAGTTATAGAATCATCAAATCCTTTAGGTTGGAAAAGACCTTTATGATTATTGAGTCCAACCATTAACCTAACACTGCCAAGTCCACCACTAAACCATGTCCCTAAGCACCACATCTACACGTCTTTTAAATACTTCCAGGGATGGTGACTCAACCACTTCCCTGGGCAGCCTGTTCCAATGTTTGATAACCCTTTTGGTGAAGAAAGTTTTTCTAATACCCAATCTAAACTTCCCCTGGTGTGAGGCCATTTCCTCTCATCCTATCGCTTGTTACTTGGGAGAAGAGACCGACCCCCACCTCACTACAACCTCCTTTCAGGTAGCTGTAGAGGGTGATAAGGTCTCCCCTCAGCCTCCTTTTCTGCAGGCTAAACAACCCCAGTTCCCTCAGCCACTCCTCATAAGACTTGGGCCTGAGACTCTTCACCAGCTTTGTTGCCTTTCTTTGGCCATGCTACAGCACCTCAATATCTTTCTTGGAGTGAGGCGTCCAAAACTGAACACAGTACTTGAGGTGGGGCCTCACCAGAGCTGAGTACAGCGGTACAATCACTTCCCTAGTCCTCTTGGCCACACTATTCCTGATACAGGCCAGGATGCTGTTGGCCTTCTTGGCCACCTGGGCACACTGCTGGTTCATATTCAGCCAACTGTCAACCAACACTCGCAGGTCCTTTTCTGCCAGGCAGCTTTCCAGCCACTCTTCCCTAAGCCTGTAGCGCTGCATGGGGTTGTTGTGACCCATGTGCAGGACCTGGCACTTGGCCTTGTTGAAGCTCATACCATTGGCCTCAGCCCATCAATCCAGCCTGTCCAGATCCCTCTGTAGATCCTTCCTACCCTCAAACAGATCAACACTCCCACCCAACCTGGTGGTGTTTGCAAATTTACTGAGGGTGCACTCGATCCCCTCATCCAGATCGTTGATAAAGACATTACACAGAACTGGCCCCAATACTGAGCCCTGGGGAACACCACTTGTGACTGGGTGCCAACTGGATTTAACTCCCTTCACCACCACTCTTTGGGACTGGCCATCCAGCCAGTTCTTTCTTTTTTTTTCTTGGAGTATGCCCATCCAAGCCATGAGCAGCCAGTTTCTCCAGGACAATGCTGTGGGAAACGGTGTCAAAGGCTTTATTAAATCCAGGTAGAAAACATCCACAGCCTTTCCCTCATCCACTAATGTTAATGGTTACTCTCCAGCAAGAGCCATGATGAGCTGCAACCTGCCTATTTGCAGATACCAGCCTCTGCCTTGCCTTCAGGAAACTTTTAGGGGAGGGGCACAATTGTCTACATCCACAGCTCTTCATCAAAAGCTGCATCTATTCAACTTTTTGGGTTCTGGAGGCCTGAATGGGAGCCTTCTCCCCTGCCCCTAGCTGTGATGATGGGCTTTCATTCCTGGTATTAGGATGCAGCCCCCATCCAGCGAGGCTGATGGACACCCAGGGGCACACGTGCTCTCCTCTCAAGGATTCCTTTTATTGTTCTTCTACCACCCCCCCTTTTTTTTTTTTTTTGTTATTCTCACCACATAAATGAGAAGTCCTTCAGACAGAGCCTGCCGGAAAAGCCAAGACACATTCAAATACTCTCTTTTCATTGTTCCCAGAAGATTAATGACACGTAGGCCAATGGGCCTGTAGCCCTGTTCCCGTAACCTGCATGCCAAGGGGGAACAAATGAAAGCATGTAACTGGAATTTCCACTCAGCTTGTCTCAACAGCACACGAAAAGCTAGGACAAATCAAATTACAACTGCAGAATACAACAAAGAAGTTCCCCTCTCCTTTCAAAACAAATAAACAAACAAGCAAACAAATGGGAGAAAGGCCCAGTTTAATTGGCGAAGTCAGGCAGTGCGAGCTGTATAACAACATCTGGGCTGTGCTTGCACTTGGCTGGAAGCTCCCTTTTCATGCCTATGCTAAGCTCCAGCCACCAGCGAGGATCCAGTGGACTTCGAATGTTTTTCAATCTTGGCAGCCCACTGCTGGCTCTCTGTGGCCAGCTCCCACAGCTGCTCGCAGCTCCCATAACCCAGCCCCGCCACCCCATCCCCGCTGAGAGCGGGTGTCCCTGTGTTTGTCCCAAATTCCAGAGCGGCAGCCAAAGCCGGCTGGCAGATTAATTGTTGTGCAGAGGCCTGTCACTCAGAGCCACGGGTGTCCCCCCAGGCAAGGTGGCTTCTTCATTCCAGGCTGCCAGCATGGGAGAAAGGCAGTCACTCACTTTGAAGGGTGTCAGCAGGTTGCAAGCCTCAAAAAGCAAGCGTTAAATAAATATGCAGGTCCGGGGGCAATGTTTTGTTGTCTGAATCTCTCTCCCAAAACTCTCACTGCGGTTGTTGAGTTGCTGGTTTGGGGAGTTTGGAAAAAGAAAACAGGATTGAGGGAGCCCGGGGTAATGGCAAAGACATCATGTAACGCCAGCAAACTAAGAAGAAACACCAAACCCCAAAGAGCCTGGGAAATGAAGGAAGGTGGGGAGCAGTCCCTGGAGTGAACCACGGAGCCAAACTGCCCCTGGCAGTACAGCTGTGCTGATGCCAAAGCAGGTACCCTCCCTGGGGGGAGCTGAGAGAACCCACTAAGCCCCTGCTCCCTCCACTGCCACCAATGAGCTGGAACCAGAAAAGAAAAAGCAAACTCCTAGCCGGAGCTGGCAGAAACTTATCACTTTTCTTCTAAAAGGGTAAAATTTTGAATGCTATTTCCGCATGCTTTCTGACTAGCCCATCTTATCTTTTTCCCTCCAAAGATGGCTTTGGGCATGCAATCCAGCCTCCAGCTGGGGAACAAAAAAAAAAAACCAAAACAACCCACCACAGCTGAGCTCTGCTTCTGCCAAGGAGACTCGGGTAGTTCCTGGTATGAAAAGCAGTTGCTGGCACCTAAGGTGTGCCCCAGAAATCCCTCCTACGTACTACTCCCAAATTTGTAACTTGATTTGATGCACTGAGAGCGATGTTTTTTGTTCATTTCTATATTAAGTAACACTTACTAGATATGATGAGTGAAACACACCAATCTTGGGCATAGCCAATAATTCTCCCCCTTCCATACTAACCAACCAGCCAGGAGTTCAGCATGCAGGAGGATGCACTGATCCCCCGGTTCTATAGACTATCACTCTTTACCCTGTATTTACAGCAGTACAACAGTTATAAGTAAACCTAGCAACAAGTAATCAGTTTTGTCTGTATTCCAGTCTATTTTTTAAATGATTTTTTCTTTCTTTAAACATACTTTTTCAGACTTGCCATCTACAACAAGCCTCTGCATTACTTTTTTTTTTTTTCCTCTTCTCTAAATACAGCGTACAGAAACAAGCCTAAAAATCATGCTCATGATACAGCTTGCTTTGGGTCACGTAAAGAACTGGTGGTTAAGATCTACGCTGGGAAATAGCTTTACTTACACTGCATTTGCTGAAGTCTGAAGTGCAGACCTGGAGCTAAAGGAAATCACAGTCTGCTTACTTCCACTGTGTTTGCTTCTGGGGAAACTGGAGTAAAAAAAGAAAAGCAATGTCTGTTTCTAGTGGCTGAGAGACATTTGTCAAAAGTCAAATATTTTCAGACATGGGTGCCCACAGGCAAACGTTATCTCCCAGATAACAACAGCTAAATGACTGCCCTGATTTTTCCAAGGTTGCAGCATCAGCAACGGTCGCTGCAGTCAAGCAGCATCCAACACCTGAAAACATCAAACCCGCTATTCGCATCCATTACTGAGCAGTGACGTGAGGACCAACAACCAGACAACCCATCCTTAAAATATCAATTAGCATCATTGCCTGACCCCTACACCAACAGATCCTTTCTGGCTGCCTACGTTTTCCTCCTTGTTATTGCCTGCGATAAGGTCCCACTGACCAAACCAGGTCATGTTTCTCTTGCCATAGCTGCAATTGGCAGTCCTGGCCATCATCAGAGCAGACAGTCTGTGCCCAGCAGCAGTGCCAGGTGGAACATAGCATTGGCTCACGCGTTGCAGATGCCAAAGGATGGATTAGTGCAGTGCTCCCTCTGCAAGGGCTGCCTGACAGTGATTTTTTTTTTTTTTTAAGTGAGGAAGGCCTGTGCTTTAAGCAAACATCCAGTCTGGATTTAGAAACTGCCCGTGAGGAGAAGGTGTTACGCAAAAAGATATCGCAGGAGCTGTTTGTTCCAAAACACAGTGCGGGGAATACGCACACACCTCTACGTGTGTGGGACGCACTCACGCACACCACACACAACAAGAAAACAAGCCACAGCACTTAATTGTTTTGGTACATATGAAGTTTAAGCGAGTGGGCTAGCAAAACAGAGACAGATGGCAGTAAATACATAACTAGCTATTTTAAGACATTATTGTGCTTCAGCCGCTGCTGATTTCTCCGTCTCTCCACCACGTGCCCCCTAAGCAGCAGCCTTTCCAGCCCTCCGCTTTCCCACAGCTCAGGGATGCCCCGCTGAGCGACAGGTCAGAGGGGGGTCTCACAGCTCATCCGAGGATGATTCGCCCTCAGGAGGCACCCGAGCCACCACGCTCTCTGCCCCGAAACGTCAGCCGCTCGCTGCGGCGAGCATCCAGTGCAGGTGAGTAAACGCTGCACGCACATGGCACCATCCCATGTGTCATTTATCTCCGGAAATAGCACAGAGCGACGCACCGGCACGTTAAAGTCCGCGCTGGGATTTTTTTTATTATTTTTTTTTCCCCCTTTTGTTTTTCCCTCCCCGAAGGTCTCTGAGCATGTTCCAGTGGTTATTGTTCTCAGGGCTGCGCAAAGGCAGTGCCCCAGAGGGGCCGGGCTGGAGCCCAGCGCCATCCACACCCACATTCCTTGTCGGTGGGAGACGGATGTCTCCTCGCAGCCTCTATTTGCACCACTTACTGTATATTTCCATAGAAGGACAATGAGCATCTACCTAAGCGTAAGAAGCCTCCCAGACAGCAACATATGCGCCCAAAATGAGGGATTTGCGAAATACAGAAATTCCTTGCGTGCTTCTCCTCTGAGGTTTCATGGGGAATTTTTTTTTTTCTTGCTTTAAGCGACAGAGTCATTGTATGAGTAATATTGTCCCATGTATTTTTGTTGTCATTCATTTCTGCTTCCTATGATTTTCTTATCAGAAAAACTTCCAGAGTTCTGGAAAAGGATTTGCATACAAAGTGCCTCTTTCACAGATGCGTAGCCTCTCAAATTCTTAACTGAAAAACCCACAAAAGTTGCCATTTTCAGATGAAAATGAGATTCACTATGAGGTGCTTAAGCGTGTTCTAATTTTAAAAGATGTGAGCGGTCCTGCTGGCTTGAGGTACCAGTAGATAAGTGCCTGTATTAAAAGAACAAGCTCATCTCATTACAGACTTAGCACATGTTCTTCACTAAAGATCAGCTGAGGGCAAGGTAATGGTCGCTTTGTAGCTGCCTTGGTGGTGTGAGGATAGGAGGCAGGCAAAGTTTACAGGCAGACTCAGTACCTTTCATTAGACCAACAGATACAGCGTGAGACAAAGCAAGCTAGCTTTGGGGCACACCAGGCTTGATATGCTCCCATGTTCTTATATTTTTCTCAGCTCTATCTGATGTTACTCTTTTCTCTAAAGAGAGAAGTAGACAAGGACTTCACAGGTACAGATTAAAGTCTGAGAGCTGAAAGGGAGAGGAATACAGCTGTGGGACCTTGCTGACCTCAGCTGGGTACCTCTGAAGGCAACCTCCTCTCCCCTAGTACACGTACAATTTACATCGTGTTGATAAAAAATGGGTTTATTTGTGCTTTTTGTTGCTGCTGGTATGAGCACAGCTACCCAGGGAGGGAGATTTGTTTCACCTCACATGAGCTGTCTCGGCGTTAGGCATCTGGCATGACCTGGTGTGTCTGGACTCCCACGGCAGTCAGTGGAAAGGGATGAGCTCTTTCGAGGATGATTCAACCCATTTTATGACAGATATCAGAGACAAGAGGGGTGAATCACCCTATAGACAGGCTTCACTCTCTCTGCTGAGGATATAGGGACTCTGGATGACTAGACTTAGTCTTAAGGGGCTAAAATTAGATGAGGTGAATCATCAGCCCAATCAGCCCAAAGGTGACTTTTCTATGCTAGAAGGACTGACGTTACCCACCCAGCAAAATTAGTGAGGCAGCAATGTCTGTCAGTGTAAATAAACCTGGCCCATGTCTTTGCAGTTCAGGAATTTGAAGTGTCATCTGCCAAACATCCAATTCCTCCTACAGACTCCCCTCCCTTTCCAGGACCTATTGTACCCACAATTGCCTTGCGCAAACTCGACACCCCAGAAACCTTTGCTGCCCATTCCCCGTCTCCTTTGTTTCAACAACATGGGCCCAAATCCCTACGAAGAGAACAATCCTCATTTTCTATATGTTTCCAGTGGGAGCTAAGGCAACTCAGAATGTCAAGAGAATAGGCCCTCAGATTTAACAACTTCAATGCATCAAAGATGAGGCTTAACATTTAACACGAAGGCTTAATATTTAAGCCTCTCCCATTAAATCAGGATGAGATCCCAGTAAGCCAGTACAGTTGCTCTTATAATGACCAGCACCAAAACTTGTTGGATATGTATATGGGAGAACCACAAGGAACTGCCTCTGCAGTATATATAGTAGTACAATATATACAGTATATATAGTAATAGTACAGTATATATACAGTATATGTACAGTATAGTACAGTGTATATAGTAATACAATTACACTTCATCCCATTATAACACTGAGAGATCAATAAAGGTCTAATCCTAAACAGCCCTCCCCAGACCTACTTGTGTAGCATTACGTAATAGAATTACAAATATGATCATCACCAGCATACGTTCCCAGCCCTTTCTGAATTTTGATAAATTCCTGACCTCACTGACATCCTGCAGTAATGAGTTTCATATCACACAGGGGAAAATGGTTCCTTTTCTCAGCTTTGAACTTGCTACCTTTTGGTTTCTTCCAGTGTCCTTGGATAGCAGCTAGGGCACGTTAGGAATTTCCCAGGGAAACAGATTGGAAAAGGGCAATTCAGAGTGAAAGTGTCTTTGGGAAATGGATCTGTTTGACAATCTTCTGATAAAACACGAACAGGACTAGGTCCCAGAGGTGTTTCCTGCTGGGTTGCCTAACATAACGCTGGGGAGCTGAGGGATCCCTGCTCCAGGGCAGGTCATCGCTGGGCTGGCCACAGCTAGGAGACCAGAGGCCCCAGGAACCCTGCCTCCTCTGGATGGTTTGGAGCTTAGATGTCACTCCTCAAATGAAGTTTAAAATTTTCCTGAACCATGTATTCCAGTTCTGAAATTTTTGTGGAATTCTCCTTTTGCAGGAAATTTGGAAAACATATTTCTCCCCCCTTCCTGACAGCATTTCCTCCTTCCCTTGTCACCCAAACTCAGCACCTTTTGACCCAGTGTCTTTTTACTTTCTGATTTTAAGGAAGCACTTGCCACCTTTTCAACCTCTTCCCTCTTGGGGTTTGCAGACAGCCCTCAGTTTTCTTTGCTGTCCTGAGAAATTCCTCCAAATCTACAGTGTCTATTCTGAGCAGCAAAACTCTCACTGCCTTTACTAGGGGATAGGAGCAGTATTTCCCACGTAAACAGCCACATAAATGTAAGATGATTGCTACCTGATATTTGCACACCAATAACTGCTGCCCAACGGGTGCGCAGGGAGCGCCTTGGTGCGTAACAATGCGCAGTATTTGGCAGTACTTCAAAATCTTGCTTCTTCCCTTTTGGTATGTCTCTGGCACGTAACTGCAACTCTCTGAAGAGCTTACTGAACGCCAAGTATGGGAAAAATGACTCGCTAGGTTAGAAATGCAGACCCCCTCTCTTTGCAAGGAGAATTTCAAGATCTTTCTTCCGTTCCTGTCTGGGCTGAGAGAATGGACCTGAAGGCATATTTAGGGTTACTTCCTTTAAAGGTTCATTTTAGCCTAGTATGGGCCTATCACTACAAAATTAAACAAAAAAAAATTCCCACGCAGAGCAAACAGAAAGGGCCAAAAGGTCTTCTAATGGACGTTTTCCTTTGGTGTCCTTCTACTGAAGCAGATTGAGGTTGCATTAACACATATTTCAGGAAAAAAATAAAAAAAATAATTCCCAAACCCTGACATCATGGGCAAACCAAAAAAGCAGCATGGCAAATCCATGCTTCTCATAACCTTCATTTTTTCCTATTATTCTTTCTCATTCCACTGTAGGGAGTATAAAACAAAACACAAATAGGTGCAGACCCAATTTTTTCATGTGAAACTGATACTAGTGAGCCTGCAGCCACCCCATTAATATCATCTGCTGGGGTGCACAGTCCATGTCACCACACTGGAGATGGAGTGAGGCAAAAGGATTTGTTTAAAGGTAGCAGATGTACAAATAATGAAGTTGGTGCAAGGATGACAGACCTGTAAATAACAGACTTAGGCAGCTCAAGGCAACTTAAGCATTCAAGACAACTGTTCCAGTTTGAGTTTGAAACTCCCAAAGCCTTGAAGATTTGAGAGCCACAGCTGTGGCTGATGGCTCACCTCTTTTCCATTTCATGCGACTTTGTGCAACCTGACCTCTGGCAAGTGTTGGGCTGGTGATAGCCCCTCAGAGCCACACGTCCATGAAACCAGACCGAGGCATGGGAAGCTTATCATGGTGTACCATCATAGCCAACCACTACTGACAAGTGCATGAGTTTTACTTACTGCCTCCCTTGAACTATATATAGACTATATATAGCCAAGCCTGGAAAAACACGAGTTGGGTCATCCACCCCAGTCGCCCACACCACAAAGATTGTTTCCTTACTTTATTCTTGCTTTTATCTTATCCTATCTAGTCTCACCCACCCATGTCATTGCCTCTGCTACAGCTTGACAGTCTATTCCAGGCATGCTCAAGGTTATGAATTTTTTTCCTTATGTCTAGCCTGATTCTTGTTCCATTTTTAATTTTAGGCCAAACTCTGTTCAGCCACTTTCTAGATAATCCAGATAACCCTCTTCCTTTCTTTCATGCAATTTCCTTTCACTTATTTATATTGCTATCATCATGTCATCACCCCCTAGCCTAACTTTTTCCAAGAGCTCCTGGCTCTGATACACTCTCTGTTCCATCATACTCATGCATTCTTCTCAGCTGCTCTTCCAAGGCTTTTCAATTTGCTATTCTACCATTACGATTGTTTCAGCTTTAGAAAAGCATTTAGAAAGCAAACTTTTCTGCTCCCATCCAGTGTGTCAATACTAGAGGCTAGTAATTTTATACACTCTGTTAGCATCACTTTTAGGGCTTTAGAGCAATTATTTGCCCTCAGCATCTTGCTTGTCATCTTCAGTGTAAGATCGCAACATGGACAGGCCGAGATTATACCTGATACCCGCACAAATCTACAAGCTTGAAGAGGGGACAGGGCCTCGCTGAGTGTAAGGGCCCATCTATAGGCCGTGGACTCCAGAAAGACCCTGATACTGCCTAAGCAATGAGAGGAATATCAGATGCTTGGAATAAAAGCAGAATATAGGCACAAGATCCAACATGAAAAAAAAAAAAAGTCATTATCCAGAATATTTTCAGGTGGTAAAAGACAGAATAAAATGGGAATAGAGCACAACATTTGGAGGAGAAAAGTTTTTTTTCAGTAGCATAACAGAAAACTCAGAAACCATTTTTTCGCTGGTTTCAGGAGGATTCAGACAATTTTACATGTAGCAAAAAACCAGTTTACATAGGGACAGTTAAAAATTCATTGCTGCAAGAAACACCATCAGGTTTCCAGTATTTCCTACCGTAGCTTAACTCAGCTTTTCATTAGCTGGCTTACAACTGACATACTACTGGTTCCTTGTCAGCAAGTTTCACCCATTTATACCTTAGCTTGTAGAGATACTGGTCTTCCCATTAAAAAATACAATGCATAAGTGATTCTTGCCTAAATGCTTGTTTTTTTAAATTGTTACGTCCATATTATTTCCTTTTTCTAATCTTTGAGTGCATAAATCACACCTTAGCAAATAACGCTCTTCCTTCCTTGCCCCTGCCATTTGAATGTTGCCCACCAGTGACTGGAATTTGATCCTTGTTTTTAAACACACTGCATATTGTAGTTATTCAAACACAGAGCTTGCTGCCACTGCTGAGGCCCCATGATAAAGGTTTTAAAAGTCATAAATGCTAGTTAGACCATGACTTTTATTGAATATCACAGGAGGGCATGGAATGCAAATGCCGTTTTATTTTTGAAAACCCTCCCCTCTTTCCTGAGGGAGTCAGTCACTGGAACCTCATGTGCAGGTTGTAGATTTCTGCAAGGCTTTTAGCCAAGTGGGGAAAACAAATTAAAAAAAACCCACAACCCTTTTCTGTTTTAGAAGAGTTCTAGTGACTTAGCTGAAGGCAGTGCTGTGCTCCTGAAAATGCAAATCCAGCCCTGGTACAAAATAAAAGGCAACAATGGGAGTTTCTGAACATCGACGTTTTTTAGTTAGGCCCAGATGGGATCTCCAATAAAGATGCTTTAGATGATCCTTGTGGTTTCACCCACTTAATCCAAGGGCAGCCTTCTCATCCCCCGGCTCTGTCATCCCACCTCATTCAAACACTTTGCAGTGACAGAGCAGACTCAAAACTACACTTTCTTTGGTAGTTTCAGGTTGGCTTCACAGCCACTAGAGCTAGTGCAAAGGATGGAACATAAATGCAAGTGCAGAGAGGTGCTGGAAGGGGAGAGCGAGTTGGAGCATGGTGGCCTCAGACTGGCCCAGAGCAACCGTGAAGCTGCAGCATGAGCTACTGGCCACAGGGCAGGACTATCCGTGGCCCATATTATCAACCACAGGCTATGCTGGGTGGATGCTCTGATCTTCAAAGTAGTACACCAGGCTTACGACTATAGCAGTTACAATTCTAACACTCATATTCACCACCACGTTTGTTACACAGTGAAGGTCCCTGCTCCTGGGCGAGCTGTTCTCTCCATTGCTCCATGCCCCCAAAGCTAGTTTCTCTCGACACCAGGACTACTCACAAATACTGCTTATTCCCTGTGGTCTTGGCAACATTTTAAGGTAGCTCAACTCCTAGCATCTCTTCTATGAGAAATCTGTCATCAGCTAGCATTCTGCCTTAGCTCTTTAGGGGAGGGCAAAGAAAGTTCTTATTTGCCTACCAACTGCTTGTTCCCAGCTTTTGTTATTTTCTTCCCTAGTACTGTCTGGAAGCACCAGGGGAGGCCCTAGGTGAACTTACAGAATCAAAAAGCGAGATTACTGTAGTTGTCAAAATAGAATTGAAGGAGTCAGATGCAGACCTAATGTCTCTCTCTACCACACATGCGGTGTTTAATCAGGCAGCCGCCTATTGCAATCTCTTTGTATATCAGTTTATACAATGCTAAAGTGTGGCTAGTAATTACCTTATTAAACACAGTGGCTATTGTGGCACCAAGTTAGAACAACGAAATTAAAAAGAGCAGGCTGCTGAGAATGTAATTAATGAATGTTTGCAAAATTCTGTGATTATTAGATAAATGGTAGGTTTTGGGACACTAATTACTGCAGTGAAACCTCTGTTGGTGATGTTTTATACAGAGAATTAGTGTGATGGACCTGGAGACAAGTGATCTGGTACAATGTCACCCCTATGATCCCTAAGAGTTCAGCAAAATCAAATAATTCCTCCCAAATTATGTTTTAGTTCTTCTAGCAGCTGTGATGAGTAATGAAGAAAAGACAGTTAAAAGGGAAGATTAAGACACGATTTTCAAACTGTTAGGAAGGAAAGGTCTTGTCTAGTAACAGTCAGAAGCATCTTAGAAGAGTTTGCCAGCAAGCAGAGCTGAAAATCTTCAGCCCAGGGACACAGACATCAGGATAAGAAATATTAGATTTTTCCATAGAACTATTATTGCAGGAAAGTGGGTCAGAGAGTCAAGAAACGGATTAATGAATGGGGAATAGTATGCAAGGCAAAAAACAAATATCAGCATTTTCCCCCCTTGAAGCTGTTGATAACTTGAAGCTGTTTCAATAATGATATCCCAAACCGATGACAATGTTTCCTCCCACCATCTGACACTATCCTGTTGCTTTGTGTTTTAAAGGGCTGTCAGTCACACGGAAAACAAGGAAGAAAGGTCAGCAAGAGAGGACAGGATATGAAGGAATGTTGTGCAGTCACATGAAGGCTTTTGAGCATACAGAGACCCTTGCAGCCCACAAGCCCTTGCAGCTTGATCCTGCAAGCCTTCCCCAACAGCAGCCACCGGCGTTTTTGTGAGCATCCGAGGGAAGCCAGCAGGCTCACCTGCATCTCTGGTGCTCCTGGAGACAGGACAGCAGTGGTGTCCATACGTCATTCCAGTGCAGTACATTACCAATAGTTAACACTTTGGTCTACACGTCTGGAGTCTAGATACAGTGAGGAAACTATTTTTACAATATATTAATGTGATTCCCCCCTCCCCGCCCTCTTTTTTTTAAAAAAGTTTTCGTAAGCTGACATCTTAGCCACTTGTCCCAGAGAGTGGTGGGAGTGAACATCCCTGTGTCTACCCCACGCTTGATGGCTGTTGCCATCTGTAGCAGAAGCGGGAAAGAGCAACACCACCTCCAGGGAAGCCTGAAGGAAGTTTACATGCATCTGTCCCCAGGGAGAAAAATATTCTCTGTGGTACTGAGCTCTCACGCGCAGCAGGCGTGCAGGGCTCTGTATGCCATAGATACACTCATGTGCGTCTTAGAGCAATAGGAAAGGATCAAATTCACAACCCTTAAATATCAGTACTGTGGATGCTCTTTGAATGAGCCCAGGTTCATGACCATGTCCACAGTTTGCCTCCTTGCTTACTGCCCAGAGCACAGTGATTCAAAGCAATCAAGGAGAGCAAGAAATGGCAAACAGTACCTGTGTGAAACCACGGCCGAACACTACTATCCCTGGAGAGAAATAAAAAAAAAAAAAAAAAAAAAANCAGCCCTGTCTGGCTGATAATGACTGTTTTCCCTAAATAATGAGCTTCCTTTGGGTCCAGTCTTGACACCTGTGCAGGTTACAGAAAGACAGTCCCTGAAACCTTTCCTCAGTTCAGAGTAAAGATACAAAAGCCATACTCTTGAGCCAGAGCGCTCCTTGGCCAGCATATTTTCTCTGGGCTGTGCATCCAAGGATTCTGAACATTTTGTCCCTTAGGTAGCAGCCTGCTATTTAACACACTGTTTGAGACAGCTCGTGCCAAGAGGAGAGCAAAGCATCAAGGAGTAATGAAAGCCCTCAGACAAGTCTATGTAATTTGCATTAATTTTACTGTTGTCAGCATCTAGATAAAAGCATGGAAGTGACCAGCTGACAAAGGTGGGTTTCTAAAATTCAGGGAAAGCCACAATCAAAAGGCCACATTCTGCAGCAGCTCTGGCTCCTTTGAAGACAGAAGATTAAGACTGAGCCTCTTAAAGTTCATAGCTACTAAACTGTTAAGGGTCAGTGAGGAGAGTAGCCGTGTAAGTAATGTGGACTATTTAACAGACTAAAGCTGTCCAGCTGCCTTTTTTTTTTTTGGCTAAAGAAGTCAGAACAAAAGGGCAACCTCAGAAAGGGAAGAGACCACACACACCTGGTAGATCAGAGTAAGTGCCAGGAAGAAGCAAATTCCTTCTTAGCAACTACTAGAAGCATTGCTTAGTTTTTCAGAAGTGTAAAAACTAAAGACTTGATGC
This sequence comes from Anarhynchus alexandrinus, assembly GCA_008711295.1. Lineage (NCBI taxonomy): Eukaryota > Metazoa > Chordata > Aves > Charadriiformes > Charadriidae > Anarhynchus > Anarhynchus alexandrinus. The sequence continues at coordinate 360,846 of VUYV01000519.1, forward strand.
AACCCACACATTTGCCTGTCCTGTGCTTCCTACAAACACTCAGAACCGGCCGGGTAGTGAGCACATTTCATCTTCTATTTTGTTTCATATTCATACATATGGTCCAGATACACTGCTCATATGGTTTTGGACAAAAGCTTGGACTATTTTGGGCAAGAAAAAGAACTTTTTTTTTTTTTTTAAAGGGCTTACATAGCATTCAGTGGTAACAAGATCCAATCCTTAACAACAGCAGTAATAAGTCACATAAAATGTGAGATTGTTAATACATTTAATACAACAGTTACCCGCTGTAATTAGAGAGAAGCTCTTGATGTTAACTTTAGATCACTCCAAAATTATTGCTAAGCTTGCATGTTTAAATTCAAGAACTTGCTTCCTTCTGCTACAAAAATATTTAATTATTGTAAAAACTACTTTGTCTAGACAACAAATAGGAAAATTTCTTCTGCTTTGAAACTGAATTATCAAACTCTCACTTCAGGATACGATCTGACTGCATTGATACCACCTTCTGTTAACTGAGATTTCACAAAATGAACCGCAGTCCTGTCCTGTAGGTTAGCTCAGCCTTTTAAAGCTAGTAATACTTTCATTTACCAACAATAGACAAATAGTAATCAGAACGGGATACACATTTTTTTGTTGCATTGAAATAACACTCAAACTTTCCTCTCTCTATGCCAGGGATCCCTCAATAGCATTTTACCCCTGCGCTTGGTCCCTCTTCACAAGGACCATGCAAGCATCGAGGAATTACAGTGTAACATACCACCTGCCCCACACAGCCAAGTAATAGCCTAGGAGTGCAACAAAATCCAGAAGTCCCTTTGGGTGCGAATAATGGTCTCAAGGATGACAAAAAAAGACCAAAACTACAGCCCTAGGGAAAAGTCCAGGGTGAACTTTCAGGTCCAGAAGACAGTATTCCCCTTTACCAAACTCAAGCATCATTAGACCCTTAGCTCACCAAAACCTGTGAGATGACCCTCATCCTGATCCCTTCCAAAAATTTCTCAAATAAGAATTACTTACCCTTCAATTGTGTAGTAATTAACAACCCTCATTACTAACTGAAGGACAGCAATGCCATCTCACTTCTTCATTCTTTTATAAACCCATAAATTCAGTGGTGTTAACACACACAAAAGTAGTTTAAAGGAAAACGTAACCAAAAGGACACCTATTTGAGTGCAGCAGTACTCTTCCTCATGACTCCTAAACAGAAAGTCTTTGATGCAAGCCCATACCTGATACAATGGTGCTGCTGCGCATCCACAGATTGAAAACTTTCTACCTCCCCCTCTATCCCTGAAAAACAATATATCAAATTTCGAATCGTTTCATACTCACATCATTGCAAGAGCAGCTCTTCTAGCTGCAAACTGACAGAGAAACAGTGCTGTGCAGCTCCTGTTGCCAACCAAATAACAAGTGGAAGGAAAGAAACAAGAGTAAGGGGAACAAACTGTGCCCACCTAGCAGTAAACGGCATTGGCTGCTCCCAATGAGTCCAATCCTGAAGACTCACCTGATGTGTGAAGTGGAGCAGAGCTTTTTAAAGCAGCCTAAAAGATTTAGATAAGACATCAATGAAAGATGTGTCTGTTTACCCTCCACAGCTTTGAAAATCACTACTTATTTGTCTCTGCTTGAGAGACATACTGCATCTCAGACAATGGCAATAAATAGGTCATGCTATACTGGAGGTATTGCCACTACAGCAGTCTTCTGCAGCAGGAAAACAGCACTCTTTATCCATGTCCTTCCTTGTGATGCCTGGTGCTTTGCTGGCTTTTTTGACCACCACTGCACACCAAGCAGGTGATGTCTGAGAACTGTCGCTGATGATGCCAAGGCCTCTTTCCTGCGCTGGAGCTACCCAAGTTCAGCATCACGAAGGCATGGTTTGGACTATTTCTCCAAAAATGCATTACCTTTAATTTGCCTACCTGGACCTCATCTGCCACCTTTTTGTCCACTCGTGTCATCCTTCTGAACATGGCATGACATTTGCCTATGGAGAACTGCTTAGTATTACCTGCAAACTTGCACGTTTTACGTTTCAATCCCTTCTCTCCTCTTCATTGTCAATAAAGACGCAGCACCCATTCCTGGGGACTCTCCACTGCTGAATGTAATCCTCTGGCCAGTTACTTTCTTCAATACCTTTAGTGTGGAACCTTGTAAAAGGCTTTTAAAACAATCAGGTGTTTTTGAAAAATTGCACTGATAGGAATCCTTTCACCCTGGTGCTACTGACACCCTCCTAGAGACCCAGAAACAGGTGCTCCCATCCCAGAAGCCAACTCTTTCCCAAGAGATGTGTGGGGCCATCTATCATCTTCCCAGGGATGGAAGCCAGACCAGTCTGGCTTCCCAGTTCTGGTCTGTAGTTCCCAATTCTAAAGGTAAATTAAATTAAAGGAAACATTTGAAGTCAAGAGAATTTCCTTCTCCACGTAGGAATAAGTCAGGCCTGTCCTCTGTCCACTTCATATGATGCTGTTGGTAAGGCCTAGCTCAGTATGTATAAAGATGACAGTATTTTGCCTGTTTATTCACTAGGTTTTTGGTTGTCAGACTGTAGGAAAAAGTGCAATGAAGTAATTTTGGAAAGTTGAAAAAACAATTTGCTCAGTCCCAGGGGCCTTTGGTTTTGCACTCCAAATTCTTAAGTTGTAAGGCCATTTTCTAATTCAGAACAACTTCCTAAGAGGCCATTCTTTCACTCCTTTCTGCAAGGGGGCACAAGCATCCTGCATGTTTAACTGCAAGCATACAATGTTATCTGCTCCTTCTCTCTTATGTAAGTTTGCAGGAATGCTGAAAGACTTTCCGGGCTCTGAGAGGTTAGGGGTTGGAATCAGGTCCCTTGTATATCACTGCATTGGCTTTTTGGGACATGAAGTTATTGCAATTAAGATACTGGCCGGATGTGTGGGCTAAAGAACCCGACTGATATCACAGGCATTTATTGATAATGCAACTTCTGATGAAGAAATCTGGGGAATTGTTGTTCTTCATGCTTTCCTCCACAAGCAAGCAAACCATATGGATTTATCAGAAACACACAATGCTTTATCTAGCTCAGGAGAAAAAGAATAGTGTTTATTTTACCACAGAGGAATGTTCTCTTTCAATTTTGAGAGCCAGTTGCCTGAGCTGGCACTCTGTACCATTTGGCCTCCAATAGACATATTGCTCTGGTTTAATTCAGTGCTATCTTTAACCTGATTATTATTTACTATTTGTGTTGTGATAATGTTTCCAAGCTGCAGTCAAGGAGAAGGCCTTTACTGTGTTTGGTGCTGTACAAACACACAACTGAAAGATAACTCTTGCCTTGAACCGTGCAACTAAGCAGCTCCTCAACTGAGTGCTGGCACATGAGGAGGAAAACATCAGCTGGAGGCTGGGCTAAGGGCTTGGGCTTTGCTTCCCTTCCCCGCCTGTGCAGTCTCAAACAAGTGGCTTTCCCCCCATCTCATTTATCTTGGGCACTACCATACCAAAAGCCCAGCAGGCAGCTGGGCAGAGAAGGGAAGAGCTTCCTATCTCCTGGGTCTTCCCTCTTGTGGCACCTGGTATTTAAGCAGATCATCTGCATTTGCTATCTCCATGTGCTGGTGGGCACGCAGCAAGAAAACGCTGACAGAACTGAAAATCAAAGCAGTCACCTGTCTGACAGTTGCTCTGCAAAGCGTTAAGATGACCTTTCTGTGAAGAGAAAAATCCTTTCCCAGAAATCTTACCAGAGTGCTGAGAACATTTTGTTTGGCAACAGACATAGACTAGCCTTCTGCTCCGATGATATTTTGGGTCCTTTCTTACTGCTCGAGGACAGCATCCAAAAGGCCATTAGGAAGGGTAGTGTTTGGTTTAGTTTCACCATTCACCACATGGAGGTCTAAGGTCTCAGTGGTCTTGCAGAATGGAGCCTTTTGCCAGAAGAGGTTTGGTTGGGTCAGTGTCCACTGCCTGGGTCTGGCAGGAGGGATCCAAGTGTTTTCTCAAAGCCGTTGATTGCAAGACCGCCCTTGAGAATGGACTTTGAGCAAGGCCAGAGTGTAGGTAGAAGTGTTTTCTTCTGTGCCTCGGGATGAGTCATGGCCCTATAAAATCATTCTCACTTTCCAGTACACAAACTTAAATTCCAGGAGTCTGAAATAAATGAACACCCATGCTTGATGGTTTCAGGCAACCCAGGGGAGGAGGAGGAGGGAGGAACACCGCCATATTACATAAACTCTATTCCAGCATTGGACTTGTTTTCCTGATTTTCTGTTAAATATCTCTCTCCCTCTGTTTCAGCAATATTTCAACTCTGTCTAGGTTTTGATATTCCCCAGGTGGAGATTTATTGAGTCATTTCCATCTGCGCTGAAAGGATGAGTACTAGATGGTGCTGCCGAGGAAAATGGAGCAAAATAACAAATGAGTGAGTGCAGTTCTGTGGCCTCTTCACATAGAGCTTGGTTTCTTTCATTAAACTGCAGAGGCACCTTGTTCTTCTTGAACTATTTCCCCCACCTTATGCTAAAATCTACTACTGCAAATATCCATGCAAATAACCCTGTGGAAAACAGAGGCTAATGTGAGCTGGTACCTTTGGTAACAAAATAATAGAAAGTCTGTAACGGGGCACATGAAGTCCATTTTTACAGAGTCTGTGGGAACAGTATATGTGACTACTACATGCAAAATTCAAGAAAGAAGCTATACAGTAAAGCATTAGGTTTTTTACAGAAATATGTCAAAATGACACCATTGCTGTAAGAGGCGGTAGCAAACCAACAATTCATGTTTGCCTTCTTTCACTTACATTGCTGTCATTTAAGAACAAAAAACATATAGTAGACAGGATAGTTCTATAGTTTGTTCATCTAGGTCCTTATATAATGTATTCAAGGCTGTGTTTGTGTTTTCTTGAAGCCACACTGTTTTTCCACTCCTGCGTGCTTCTTTGGTTGCTCCCTGCTGTCTTTATCTCTGTGGATTGCAAGCTCTCTTGGGAGAACTGGGTGTAGGATGGAGAGGTCTTTTGTGTATTCCTGAAGTGGATAGTATGTTTTTTAGCAGTACTGTAATCATAATATATATATAAAATAAAAATAATTGTCTCCTAATAGGACTTTCGTGAGTAGCTTATGGCACACTGCCCTTATTGTAGAAAAGCACGTTCTTGCAGATAAGAAATGTCAATTAAAATGAAAGCTTTGCAGAGCACAGATAACATAGTTTCAAGCGCAAATTCAAGAAAAATTTACTACTTTTCTGTGTTTTGTTGTTTGGGGTTTTTTTAAACACAGCCATAAGTAGTAAAGGAAAAGTAATGTGCAGGAACTGAATCAGCATACTGTACAAACATAGCAAATAGCATCATAATGACTATGTTATCTTATCACAGTGGTGCATAGTTTTGTATGCAAATGTTACCTCAAATATAGTCAACGATCTACAATAAAGAACATTTATGGTAGGAAATGTAAGAATAATTTTGTATTATTTCATTATTATAATTGGCTTTCAAAATAGCATCATAAATTTACACAAACTTGTGTCTAAGTTAACAGACACTTTCACTAGCTTTTAGCTTGCTGCTTGTGTATTGGATACCATTCAAGATGTTAAAATACAAGGGGGGACACGGGCTGAATGGAGAAGGCGGCACAGTTACACACTCCCTCGTGAAAATGTCACAGGCCACTAGCAGAGGGCAAAGCGGAGCTCATGCAGCTGCCCTGGTACCATATTACATAGCCAGATAATTTTACAATAATTTGATTTCTGCAAGAGCCAAGACAGCACCTTCCTAAGACTGCCACTGTCTTGGGCACTCAGAGAAATTAAATTCTGGGTCTTTGAAGACACGGGAAGTGATTTTTGTCATGCCGTTGTCCTCTGCGACAGAAGCGGGTAAAGCATGACTTAAACCTGATTTACCTGACCCTTACCTCCATGGGAGGTCAATGAGAGGTTTCACACAGAGATGCTGCAAACAGGATCCTGACAAAAGCCTATTTGTAGCTATCCAAAACAGACTTGTGACCTGCTTTTTGAGGGCTTTTCTCTTAATTTCAGAATCTTATGTAGGGGGCAAGTAAGAGTAGAAAGTCCAGTAAATACCCTCAGAAAAAAGGGAAAAAAAAACCCCAACTAACAACAAGGTCCTTGATCTCAGCAAAGTTATAGATGAAAAAAATCATTATAAGACTTTTTCCACAGCCTTTACACTCTAAAAGAAGTAGTATTTGCTTCAAATGTAATTTTAAAAAGCCACAATTGAACAGCTTGTGTGGTAGCAGCATACTACTAGGGCTGAAAACAGGCCCTATGTTTCTAATGGTCATATGCAATTACAATGCTTAAAGCAAGGAAAATTTTGCTCTTCCCATCACAATTCCATTCAAAAAAATCATTTTTCTAAAATCCTTCTTTTAGCAGAACTTCTGCCTGAGATGGGCTGCTTTTTCCCCTTCTGAATTCCTGGCACAATATAAATCAAACAAATTCAAGATAGCAAAGCCGGGAAAATCATTATTATAATCGCAAAACCAGCAAAAAGGTCAACAAGAAGGAGAACAACAATAGGATTCTGGTAACTGTTTGGGAAGAAACTATTCTTGCTGCAGTCAAACTCACTGTTTTCATAACAACAAATTAAATACCAAGGTAATTCCCCGGAGTCTTCAGCAGTGTGGCTATATCGCAGCAGTAGAAGCCACTCCAGCACAATGCACAACATAATTAGGAAAACCTCCCAGCTGCCGAGCCACCGCGCAGCTCGGGGGTGTTTGAAGTGGAGCTGGAGTCAAGCCTACCTTTTCAAAGCACCACATTGTTATTCTTCTTTTCCTCCCAATTCCTGTCCATTTCCCTGTCTTCCTCTCTTACTTTCCCCTGTCAGGCGGACACATTTTAAACTCCATTCATAATACGAGAAGCTGTAACAAGTATTGTTATACTCGTGCAGAGATGGTTGGACTGCAGGCTTCACTGGTTGGGTGTGAGGGACTTATAGCTGCACCCCTATTTTATTTGTCTGTTGGTATATGTAGTCTAAAAATGTGCAATTGATCAGTTTTAAGCTGTTGTCTTACACTCAAATGGCCCAGAAGACAGGTCAGCAAGGTGAGTGCTCTGCAAACAGCCATTCTGAAAGAATGGCATTTGTATTTGCTTTGGCTGCTTGACTTTGGAGGATGAAGAAGCAAGACTTTTGCCATGGTCTGGCCTCTTTGAGACTCCTTTTATTCTTCTATCATAGAATCATAAAATAGTTTGGGTCGGAACAGACCTTTAAAGGTTATCTGGTCGAACACCCCTGCAATGAGCAGGGACATCTTCAACTAGATCAGGTTGCTCAGAGCCCCATCCAGCCTGACCTTGAATGTTTCCAGGGATGAAGCATCTATCACATCACTCGGCAACCTGTTTCAGTGTTTCACCACCCTCATTGTGAAACATTTCTTCCTTATATCTAGTTTAAATCTACACTCTTTTAGTTTAAAATCATTACCCCTTGTCCTATCACAACAGGTCCTGCTAAAAAGCTTGTCCCCATCTTTCTTATAAGCCACCTGTAAGTATTCAAAGGCCACAATAAGGTCTCTCCTTTTCTTCTCCAGGCTGAACAACCCCAACTCTCTCAGCCTGTCCTCACAGGAGAGGTTCTCCAGCCCTCTGATCATTTTTGTGGCCCTCCTCTGGACCTCCTCCAACAGGGCCATGTCTTTCCTGTGCAGAGGACTCCAGAGCTGAACACAGTACTCCAGGTTGTGTCTCACCAGAGCAGAGGGGTAGAATCACCTCCCTTGACCACACTTTTCACACAGCCCAGGATACATTTGGCTTGCCAGGCTGTGAGTGCGTGTTACTGGCTCATGTCCAGCGTTTCATCCACCAGTACCCCCAAGTCCTTCTCAGCAGGGCTGCTCTCAATCCCTTCTTTCCCCAGCCTGTATTGATACCAGGGGTTGCCCTGACCCAGGTGCAGAACCTTGCACTTGATCTTGTGGAACCTCATGAGATTTGTATGGGCCCACTTCTTGAGGTTGTCCAGGTCCCACCAGATGGCATCCCTTCCCTCAGGCATGTCAACCGCACCACTCAGCTTGGTGTCATCAATAAATAAAATGTGATGTTCTATATATCAAAGTGTTTCAATGAAAGTTGCCAAGGAACTGAAGATATCAAGGCAACTTTCCTAATATTGTCTTTGGGAAGTTTAGATTTTCCTAACTGGTGTGCAAAAATGAATGTATTTTATCACTTACTGGGTGTGCAGATGTGTCTACAATACTATGTCAGTCCTTCTCTGAGCAATAGACAGTTTCATAAATGGTAAGTGGCCAGAGTGTAACAGAAAGAAATCATTATTACAAAAAAACCAATTAAATGTCAGATAAAGAATATGTTACAGCAATACAATCAAAAGGGAAGACTTGCAGTTGGTCCCTGTCAATCAGCAGATTTAATATAAAAGTTCTCATGCAATTTATAGCTATAGAGATTTCACCAGGTAATAAATACCCATGTAACAACAACAGGCTACTTTATCATCCAAAACTATTTACCATGCAGCCCGAGGCTTGGTTTATAAGGTTTAAAATATGTATGTTACATATAAAGTTATATATATATAAAAACATTGGAATAGGCTGCCCAGGGAAGTGGTAGAATCGCCATCCCTGGAGGTATTTAAAAGACAGGTAGATGTGGTACTTAGGGACATGGTTTAGTAGTGGTTTTGGCAGCGTTGTTAATGGTTGGGCCTGATGATCTTAAAGGTCCCTTCTGATCTGGACAATTCTATGATTCTATATTGTCTGTATTGTTTCATGTCATTTCCAGCTAAATATCTGCTACTTTGCCATGCAGACTGAGCTCAGTATCTCCAGTCCTTTTAGACAGGCACCTGGCTGATGTAATTCCATGAGGGTTACAGCGATGCAGGATGGGCACAGTGAAATGAAGACTCAGCAAAGTTGTAGGAGGGAAGTTATTTCTACTCCTCCCGTGAGCTCGTCAGTTTCTTTTTTCCTCACTTTTCCAAACTGTAATCTCATGCTTGCTGTGGTCAGGAAAGGCTGACTGCCTTTTGCTAGGAGTCAGGCACTCCTGGGGCCTTTTGACCCACACTTGGCTCTTCTGCAAATGGAAATAAATGGATTTGAACAGACCTTTTTTTAAGATTATTGTTTTCAAAGTAAGTTGTCACAACAACATCAAAGTTTGAAATCAAACAGCCAAACAGGAGAAACACTTTAGAAAAAATTGAATTTAATCTATGCTAGAGTTCACACAGACAGCTAGTTTGCCTCCTAGACACTCAAATTCTCCCCTCAAATCAGGTAGCTTCTGCATCTAGTCCAGAACTTCTGTCTGAGCTGAAGAAACTTTTAACATTTTCTCTGGATCTCTCTAGAGACTTCAAGTGATCTATCAAATGCCTAAAATAATTGCTCAGAGGATTTGCTGTTAATAACACTTTCTACTCTGAACTGGTTTTGAAAAGAGTTGGAAGAAGTCTAGCATTTGATTTCCTACCAATGGTTTGCCACTGGAGACCATTATCATGGTCCAACCATGATTTTCTATAGGTAAGAACCGAGACTGCACATTTTATTCCTTTCAGTAGGGAAAGAAAATATTCCAGACTTGAATACCCGTCAGATTCCAGAAAGCTTGTTCTGACTGTGTGTGTCATATTTTGCAGTGTCAACTCTAAAATCCTCTTTCAGAAATGGCCCTTTTTCTGATGATCCTTCAAGCTACTGTTACAAGTAAGCATGAGGCAAGATTTTGCTCAACATATTTTCAGGAAACAGAGCTGAGGATGGCTTTATATCAAGTTCTCTGTGCATTTGCACTCTTCAGATGTTACATATTGCATTTTACTCCACTTGGCATGAAATTCTAGGGTGAAACAGGTTGGTGAGAATACCACAGAGGTATGGAGAGCATTGGCTGAAGAAGCTGAAGGAACTCCTGGGAACCCCTAGTTTCATTTTGATTGCCTAGTACCCAACGTAATGAAGACAGCCTTTCCTGTTCATGCAGTAACTTCTCCCCTTATATTTGCTAAATTCCTACAGGGGATAAGTCTTTCTTGGTATGGTGGGGGAATAACCAATGAATCAGAGATGCAAACAGTAGGTATCCTGTGATAAGAACAGTAACATGGATGAAAATACTCCCCAGACCATCATCTTTATATGTTAGATGTTGACCTCATGGTGCAATGTACCTTAATTTTTCTGAAGTCCAAACATTCCTAACACATATGTTACGTTTGCAGAGGTCTGCTTGCCAGTAGCCAGATCAACATAGTTACTAGAGAATAGTTGTATTTAAAAGGAAAAACAAGTTCATTCTCTCCAGGAAAACATCCTCCTCCACTTCCAGGGATTTACAACACATGAAGGAGAACTTAATCACCAGAACTCTTTTAAAAAGATTTGCCTGAAGTTACCAAGCAGTAGGATGCACAACAGGACAGGGAGAAGCTTCTATTTCAGGCTGATCAGATAGGGCTGGTATAGGAAAGCAAGCCCAATCTGTATTTGCTTTCCGTATTGATAAAGTTCTCCGCAACTTAGCTCACCTCATCATGACTGTAAAATTAAATCTGTAGACAAGACCCAGTGCGAAAACAGAGGGCTGAAAGTCTAGCCCTGTTGAATACAAGAGCAAGATCCCAACTGGCTTTAATTCACTATTTTTTCATCCTTTGTCTTTGCTTATTATGTAGGCCATTGTTAATTAACTTCACCTTTCAACTGTCTCTTGACTTTATGGAAAACACTTTCCACCCCAATACTTATTTTGCTTTCTGGAGGTGAAATGCTAAACTTAGAATCACCATTTAATCATATGTTTCCTATGCATTCCAGCTGAGCGCTGTTGAGGCAAGCTTTCCTTCTAATTACAAAGGTGAGCTGAAGAACCAGTGATTAAAATAAAGTCAGCTTTTCCTTAAATACCATGGTACTTCAGGAGAGTGATCAAAGCCAGGACTTGCTTCCAGAGATATATGAGTTTACAGCAGATGAACTTCTTAAATGAAGAATAGTAAACCCTCTTTTTCTTGCTTAGATTTAAAAAAAAAACCACCAAACAAAACAGCAAAAAAAAGTTCAGTCTACCGGGCAATCGTCGTATCAAAAAACCTCTGCCTTCCTTTCAGGCTAGCAGGGGACTCAGCCCAAATAAGCCTCAAGGATTTGCCAAAAGGCCTCAGAGAAGCTTGTGTTCTGTCTATAATTTTGTTTTCAGAATAATACCCATTGATTTTTTGTTTTAATAAGGAAAAGGAGATTTTTGTGGCATGATCAGTCAACGCTTGTAAAGCACTTTCAGAACCATGGTGAAATGGTGTGCATCATACACATACGCATGTGCACGAGCATAGGTACGTACAAAGCATTAGGCATAATTCTTTTCATTTCCTCCCAACTTCTGGTTGCTTGCAAAGCATCCAAACCCAAAACTAAACCCAGAATAATTTGTCAGATATGCTGGAAGGACTCTAGTAATCCTGATAGGAGTTACTGCTTCCTTTAGGAGAAGCCTGAATGAAGTCCAAGTGCTCCTCAGAGTGCCCGGACAAGCTGCCGCCCAGGAAGAAGAGCATACAGCCTGTCCTGTCGTGGGTGCTGCGCTGGTGCTGGAACAGGACCAAAAAAAGGTTCCCTCTAAGTATGTCTAACACGCTTGCAGTGACAGATGGAAATGGCCACTCTTTCTCTGTATTTGGGGACAGTGATATTTAGGATCGGTCCCACTAGCCTGCAGTGGAGCTTTGCTGTGTGCCAAAATGAACACATTTTCACGATAACTGCAAGAGAGGGCAGCAAAGTCTGCTTCCAAAGCAAAACGCTGACAGGAAAGCAGCTCATTTAAATAACTATAAAACTGTGAGGTATTTAAAGCTTCTGATTCACTGCAAAAACATCCAGGGCATATCTGCTCTGCAGGCCACAGAAGCATAGTGTCACAGGTTGTTTTTCCTTGGTAATGAGTGATCCTATTGATGATCATTTGGAGTTATCCTGTGATGGAGTCATTTTAAAATCAGAGTGCCCAGCTAATCGTGTTCAGATCTGACATGGACAGTTTTAGCCATCCGAAACAAATGATAGGGTGGGCTTGAACCATTTCTTGTGGTCAGGAGACTCTGAACTCACTTTGACTCAGTACAGGTGTTGAAATCACTACAGGATTATCCCTGGAGGTGGGTAATCCTTTAAAGGTTCAGAGCTTTGGGTTAGATAAAGATCTAAACATTTGGATGTTTATCTGAAACCTTATCTCAGTCATCTAAACTCCTGGAGGCTGAACACCCATCAGTTGCACATCTACAAGTAAAAGAGTAATAGGGCCTCTTGTTTCTACAGACTGAAAGCCTGATCCTGACATCTCTGAATAAACAAAACATCACATTGATATCAACTCACCTTTGAGTTGGAGTATTTGGAACGGGAAGTTCCCTTTCAGCTAGAAGTCATCACAAGCATTATGTCATGGGGAGGAAAAAAAAAGTTTTGGTTACAAAATATAGTTGGGTTTTTTCCATGAAAGTCATCCATAGCAAATTTTTCTTTTTTGCTGAAAACCTGTACAGTTGCAAATTGCCAAAGGAGCTTTGGTTGAAAAGCAAAATATCTCATCCCATTCTTTTCTCATGCAGAAAAAGCACTTCATTATCAAGATCTGTTATGATTTTAAATCCATACTGTCATTTTAATTCAGGTGCCTCAGAGTTTTCTTTCCCTAGTTGTCCTTCACCCCCTAGGATGCCATAGGACTGCTGCTGAGGCGCTGTGCTGTGGTACCTCATGGGAGACATGAGAAAGTCTGGGAGCATGAAACATGCACACTGCAACTCACAGCACTGAACTACGTCAGTGCAGAGATATTGTGCTTTTCTACTACAATACTTCAGATTTTTCAATTTTTCACCAAATGTTTTACTCCTTTCTGGCATTTTGATGAACCTAAAGAAAATTTTACTAGCGGCTGAAAAATGAACTTGTGGATATTAAAATGTGTGTGAGTAATAGTTTCTTGGGGGAGAAGGGGAGTTTGAGGAGTTACTCCCTACTTTCACTGACATTCCCACAGTGAATGGTCTGGCTACTTGTTCTGCCATGGGATGTGCCCCAGGCTGTGTCGGGGTGTATGTATGGAGGAACCAGGCACATGCTGGATACCAACTGTGCACAGACCCACTTCACAGCGTTATGACCATCGCTTTCTCCCCAAGGCCTTGCTGGAGTGTTGCTAGCTCCCAATTCCCACATCTACAGGGAAAGAAAAGCTAACCCTAAAGGAAGAAGCAGAAGGGCAAATTAGTGGGTGAGACAATAGCTGAAGATGAATTAGGTACAGGGCCAGTTCCCTGCTCCAGGTGAGTCCTGTAGTCTTTTTGTTTTTCCTCTTGGCTGTGGAGGTTAGCACTCTCTTATCTTAAAAGGCATTTCAAGGATAAACGCTAAAAAAAAATCCCCACAAAATTACTCATTTTATCAGAGCAACAGGAGCTACAGATGCACAGAGGACAGGCAAATGGCAAGCTACTGCTTGGCAAATGCGTTCAGGCACTTTATCAAGGACTGGGCCACATGTCTATACTGCTGTTTGCAAGCTGAACCTTTTCCATGTTCCTATCACATTAGTATAATAGAGAATTAACATTGTTTTGCAGTATTTTAGAGGCTGAGAAGAAAATTCAAATGCTTTCCCTTTCCTTTCCCCAGTGACATGCCAGTTACCATCTCAAGTTCACAGCGCAATTTTGTTCATTCCTGAACCTTTGGGACCTCGTGAATAGCTGCTACCCCATTCTTGCAACAAGACTCTTGCCTTGGGAATGAAAAAAAATGCATTTATTTGTTTGTTTTGGCACTATCAGTAGGGCTGCAAGATTAATGGCCATTAATGAAAAATATGTTAGGAGGACTCTTCTTTAATATGGCAATTTAAAGTTGATATCTGGAGACAAAGTACTATTCAGAGTTTCATAGGGTAATTTTTTTTCCTCCTGTCCATGGTATAGTTGTCTTTTGGCAGCGAGAAGTGCTTGTCTGAAATGGGAGGGAATGATTTACTGCAGATTATTATATTCTGTGGCTCAGGAGAATCATACTTCCACTTATGTGGCAGAAAGTTATTGTCATTCTCATGGCATTTTTCAAGCATCATTGTGCTTTTGATAACTTATTCTGTGTCAAGCTTCCCCTATTTAAGCAATACACTTGTTTTCTCTGGTTAACTACCTTTTATATCTACAGCTGTTATTTCTCGTCAGTGTTTTATGCTTCAAATAAAAATGCTAATTTAGCTCATGCAGAAAGGCAGTCTTCTTTTTTTCTGGATAGCTGTGCTGTCACTCTGCTGGTTTCAAGTAGGTCAGGAAAATATTGTATTTTATAAAATACATTTGTTGCTGGGCTATGTTGCTTTTGAGCATTGCTCTGGAAATCCTGCCCCTCGCAGCAGCTACCCAGCAAACAGGGCCTTACTTTGAGTCGCAGAGGAGGGTTTTGTTGCAGTGGGTGGAGAGGGGAAAAGAATGATGCAAGGCAAAATGCACATCAGCGATTCACGAATCAAACGTAAGGCGGCATTTGTCCACCCGCTCCCCGGCGAGCCCCGGGTCCTCCCAGCAGTGCTGGTGTGCGATGCAGCGAGTGGGAGTGTGCACCACCCCTCAGAGGCATGCATTCCTCAACTGCAGACACATGTATGCTCCCTCTCCCGCTCCATTCCCTCGCCCGCAGTGCTCTGGGGGAAATTCGTGCAGGATGCTTCCTGTTATTCACTTAATCCTCTCTTCTTTAAATTCCATTATACTGGGCATTACAAAACCTTCCAATGATTTATTAATAAAGAATTGTTTTCATGGAGCTCCTCATCACTTGCAGTGAGTATTCTCCTGCCTTGTCAACACCTGGATTGTTTTTTTGGCTGAGGTTTCTCAGCACCATGGTAAGTGGCAATGGGTCTCGCCCAGGTTGTGCGTCACCACAGAAGCGCTGACTCAGTTCCAGCCAGTTTTTAGCCACCCAGATCTATAGAAGACAATTTAATTGCACCTATCTCAGTGAAGGCATCATTTGAAGTTTACAGTTAGCTACCAGACAGCAAGGAGCATGTACCTGGTTATGAGTAGAAATGGGTTACTGCAGAAGAACAATTCACTAACAGAGAGGCATTGCTCTGAAGTTGTGTGCTGAGGCCTGTGATGAGGATTTGAGTTTATTTCTTATTTTTCCTTATTTTCTTGCAGTGGATGTGTAGACTCCACTGTGTTAAAACCTCTGCAAACCCATATGCTTTCAGAAACCATTTAGGATACATATCGTTGTGCTCCAATTTGACCTGGCCATTTGTGCTTACACCTTGCCATCCATATGCAAGCAATAAATATGAATACTGGAGATGCCAAACATTTGCAGTGGTTGCCTTCCACAAACAATACTGCCAGCTCAGATACTTCCTACAGATTATTTAAAGATGACACATTTCCCAGTTAACTTAAAAAAGTAACAGCAGTTAAATGGCTGGGTTGTAGGTATTTCCCTGATAAGATGTGGTGAAAATTGCTCAGCCATGTGTCACAGCAACAAGCAGCTTTTCAAGTTAACTTTTTTTCAAGTTTTTGATCACCTGATCAAAATTCAAATGACCCAGGTATCAAGCAGAGCATCAGCCATCATTTCACAAGTGGCCAAAGTAACATTAGTAATAAAGCTGCTCATTGCTTTATCATTACATTTAAATTGAGATTGTTTCTATAGTCCATGAGGAAAAAATATTTATCCCATGCCTGTAAATGAAGGGTAGGTAAAAGATGCATTCCCAGGTAGGAAACACATCAGGTAGAGAACACTGTGGAAGAAACTGGGAGCACAGGGAACAAGTGGACAGAACAAAGTGGCAGGGAGCTGCCAGCCCATATGTACATATATATACACACACAGACAAGTTTTCTCTCTCTGCATTTTAAGCAATGGTGCAATTCATATGGGTAGGAATCCCAGCTCGACTGATGCTATTCAAAGTATTCCACCACCCCCAAAAACACCCAGTAGGTTTTTTTTCTGCTGTGTCAAGACAGGCAAACTGGTTCAAAGTACTTAAGCCAGCAAACAAAACACGTCTGCAATGCAGCCCAGCCTAAAGGCAACAACAGGCAAATGGTTTAATAAGGCTACCCCATCAAGCTTAATTTCAGCCCTTAAAACACCTTGCATGATTGGACCTTTGGGTGAGACACATACATCATAGAAGTACATTATTTGTTAAATAGTAAATTCTTTGGGGCAGGAATCCCGAGTTCCTACAGGTCCTTATTTGCAGAGGCCTTGTTCAAGGCTCTCTCAGCTATTACAACCCCAGAAATGAGTAAGTGCTCACATCCTGGGTCCACACTTAATAGAAGACACCACAATCAGCATGCATTTCAGTTGTTTAAAATGCTTTGGTTTTTACTGCTAAAGACATAATCTCGCATTTCTTTTTCTGACAAGGTATTCTACACATACACCAAATGGTACCAGCCAGCAAGCAAGCCCCGACTCAGAAAACTTATGTTTTAGCAGTGCCAGCTTTAGCTTACAATAAGGTGCTGTCAGAAAGCTGAATTAGCTCTCAGGCTAGGCAAAAAAGAGGGATTAAATGAAATCCACTCATATTATTCCAGGATCTACAAACCTGAACGCGGAACAAGGCATTACATACTAACGTAAGAAACTAGATGGAAAATGTAGGGGAAGTGACAAGACACAGAAGCCTAAAGGAAAGCTGCCAAGTATTGTATGTATAGCTCCTGACAGTGAGAGTTGTGGAGCATGATCCTGGGTGTGCCATAGAAATGTGACTCCAGCATCTTAAACCCTCATTTTTCTCATCCAAAAGCTGTACATATGATCTGGAATACATGAACAGAGCACCTTTGTTCTAACTCTGCAGACAGCTTGAAATCACCTGAGAGGTGGGAGTCCCTTAACAGGGAGAACGCGCTCTGATCCCCCAAAAGAGACATGCAAGTGGCCACATATTAATTACCCTGCTGCTGATAGCATTGCTGATAGAAGAACCATGCAGCTGCTGTGTTTATACCAAAGCCTCAAACCGTAGCAGTGACCTCAGTTACTCACTGCACTGCTGCTGCAAAAACCTCCATCTTGCAGCCAAAGCGCTTCACAAGGCAACCCCGTGCGGTGCCAGTTGCAGAGTCTGAGATGCTGCTGAGTTTCGCCACATGAGGGAAGAGGGCCACCAGCTGACCTTCCTTCCAATGCAATGAGAAGACAGGCTACCTGGACTACAAGTTTTTGTGCAGCCCGTCAGCTGAAAGTTTCCCTCCTCCGATTGTGGGACATTTTATCAGAAAAGCAACAGACCATGAGTTGGAGAAACCCCTGGGTAAGGCTTGGCCAGCAGCTCAAAGCCACCCTTGCCTTCCCTCCATAAGTGGCTGGGTCACTTTACGCAGATGGTGCTACAGCTGCCAACCCGTGACCATGAACTGGTCAGCTTGGAGCGGCTTTGCCAGTTAAAAAGAGAAGTCTCCTGCAGCTCTTGTCCCTGGGGAGCTCCATCCTGGTGCCTGCACACATCCCAGGGGACTCAGGGCTCAGTTCACTGTGAATTAGGAGGGCAAGCGATTTGATTTTCTTTTGGATCACTTGCCACCAGCTATAAAAAAAACAAACTACCATTCAGCTCTTATCTGCCAAGCTCTGTATATGTGAATTTTGCTTCCTGTTATTGCAGCAACAGTAGGGATGGAGAAATGCTCTTGATTTCCTTTTTCTGAAAAGTTTTCTTTTCTAAACAATTGGTATTAAACAGAACAAAACAACCAAGAAACAGCATGCTCATTCCACAAATTTCCAGTAATGTTAGAGCTCTGTACATTGTTTCAGCTCTTGCTGAGATGAAGCTTGATTATGTTAACCTTAGCCAGCCATTTAATTTGTTTAACTCAGACACTTTCACTACGGGTTTCCCGGATCTTGAGAGACTGACTCTGCTTGCAATAGCAAGGGTGGGCAAAGAATGTCTGTAGGGTTTCCATCTGGCTTCTAGGAAAATAGGTGCGTACGATAACGTGCCTGTTTGCCAGAAAATACAGGCACACACCCATATGAAAACACACACAGAGATGTAGGTGTGTCCTTCTCTAGTAGCTTTTGAACCCACCAATCAATCTCAGCCAGCCTGATGGAGGCACTTAGGTTACAATGATAACTAAGGTCCTGCAAACTAGACAGTCAAATATAAGGGACACCTCAGAAAAGGGCCGCTTGAGGGAAAGGCTGCAGGGCAAACTCCGCAGAGAATGCACATGACAGAGCAAGGAAAGCTTCCTTTGTGGCCCTGCTGCGAGTGGTCACAAACCCAGGAGCTCACAGGCGGATCCCAACAACCCCAGCAGGCTTCCCAGTGTGCCCGTGCTCTGTTGCGGCTTGGTGGTGGGATTGGGATGGAGTTGAATAAACCAATGGTACAATCAACAGTAACACAATCAGCATCACGTGCTTGCTCACTGATCCTGATGGTCAGGACCTGGATTACCCAGGAGACTACATAACAGTACAGCCCATATAATATTTGATATATGTCCATATGGCATGTTGGTCAACTAACATATGTCTGGCTGAGGGAGTCATGCTAATTCAAGGGTCCTCAAAACTAATACTTGTGAAGAAGGTCCCAACCTTGTCTTAGATGAATCCCTCTGTGCAGTGCACTAGGAGCCCATTGGTTTCTGGATGAACATTACGTGCTTGTCTGTACACAAAAGCCCTAAGCAACTTGAGGGCTCTTCCCTTGCCTCATTAGTTTAATTGGGACAGACAAGATAAGCAGAGACAGTAAAGAAAACACCACCTCCTTGCACAGTAGACACTCTTTGGGCAGGCCCAGTCTTATGTCTCCCAAGACCTTGGGAGAGAGGAGTACAACTTCCATGTCTTTCCTATGGTACCCTAATTTCAGCTCAGCTTCCTGGGGCACACACTGTAACAAGAGTGGAAGATGGAGAAGTGGACATTAGATATAAACATGACTGCTGACATCACACACTAAATGCCAGACCCAGCCTTCTTTTTGCATAATGGAAGCTGGATCAGGTTGCATGAACCACTTTCTGCAACTGCAGGTCAATGAAGGACACGGGCTCTAGAGCACGGCTGCCCAGCAACAGCCCAGTCTTTGAGGCAGGAGGATGAATTATCGGAGAGCTAAGTGACATTGTGATGAAGTGGCATAATCATTATCTATTCTACAATAAAACAGCTTGCACTTCTCATGGAGAGCTCATCAGAACTGTAACTTTAGTTTAAACCTTATCATAGCATATGAGCAGCTGGTTTATGTTTTGCATTGTCCATTTCAAGGAATCATTCTCCTCCATTTGTTTCTTAAAAATTAATATCTTGCATCATGTCTTACTTTGATGGTTTGTTTTACATTTCAGGAATGCAAAACAATTGCACAATAAATCACTGGGGGAATGTACATAAGGGTTATTTGTCATGGTTATAAATAAATGAACTTTAGCAATAGTTGATAAACAGAAGATTATGGACAATTCAGGCGGGCTCTCAAAGAGATCAGAGCATGACTTTAGCCCTTTAGTAACAAGCTTTATTTTATTGTCCCATAACCCACTGGAAACACTGCAGGAGAGGTAGCCAACTGCCTCTATGAGCTGGCAGCTTGTTGCCAGGAATAGCCTATAAAGCCCTTTTTGTTCTTCTACAGGGTGCCTGTGCCACTATTTTGACAGGAGTAGAAACATTCAGCACCTGTGAAAACTTGCCCATCTGTGAAAATTGTGAAATGGTTCATCCTACAGATGCTTAGGTTTTAGGAATTTAGCTTTAACTATGAAGTTTAAATGAGAATCAAATTTGGCCTTATGCCTACTAGAGTCAAGCATGAAAGCAGTTCATTACAGAAGATTTTAGACTGCAAACCATAATGTCCTCCAGTTCTCAGCCACATTGAGACCAACCATAGGTTAAAGCCCTTTTCCTTTGGCAGTACTGAAATTAAATGCCCTGCCGAATAGAAATAGGGTTATGCATTTGTTTAAATGCTTCCTGAACCAAGGACTAAGCAAGAAAGTAATAGCCTCCAATTTGCCAACACAAGTATTAGAGAGGCTCCAATTTTTATGGACTCTCAAAGAGTCACTGCAGTTCACATATCTTCATAGGAAATGGCCACTTCTCTGGAAATTTTAGTGTCTCTAAAAACCTAGACAAACTTAGGTTCTCTGATAACCATAATCTTTTACTGCTACATAATCCCACTTACAGTAGTTTAGTTGAAGCTTGCTTAGACCTGCACCTTTGAAAGTCTACATTTGTTCTTTTCCTTCCTGAGCAGGACCAAAATGATAAGCTGAATAATTTTTAATAGGAAAGATATTCCTTAAAAATACATCTCAGACCACATGCATCTTCCCGAATTTAGGGCCAAGACTCAAGAACACAGCAGATTAATCTGATTTCAAAACCAAATATGAATATATACACATGTATTTATGAAATGTAATGATGGGAGGAGCAGTAATTCTAACAGATGTGCCAATCTTTTGGTAGCATATTTCTGCAGCATAATTACCAGCAGTTATGAAGTAGCCACCTTTATGATAATAGGATGCAATTAATTCAGACAAGTCTCTATCCATCAAGGTAAAGTGCAACAGAAAGCAAAGGGGAAAAAAAAAAAAGCACTCAGATGTGCGTGCCTTTGTGTCAGTGGGTTTGCAGTTACAGCTAAGACTTAGCATTGCTCTTCAGGCACCAATATCCGAATTGCTGTTATCTGCCAAAAATGCTTGTGCGCAGTACACAGCTCTTATTGTCTATTGTTATTATCTATCTAGACATCTATCTTGGGAACAGCTGAAGTGTCCTTCACTTTTCTGTCTGAGGGTGTGGTGAGATGGCAGAGCTGGGCTGATACCGAGGCTCGCAGACGCCATGGGAGAGGGGATCCACCCCAGCCCATCTCCCCTCCCTGCTCTCCTGCTGGCACTGGTGTGCGGCTGATGGGCCGATAAACCAATTCAAGCCAGTAATCCAGCAGGAAACTAACCCAGGGATGGCGGGGGGGGGCGTGGAACCAACCCACGGCCAGTCTAGCACGCTGAATAAATCTGTGCAAACAGACACGCACTAGAGCTGGGGCAAGGAAGGAGTGAAACAACATTGCTGGGAAGGGGGAGGGATGGGGAGACGGCCTCCACACCGGCGGCAAGGCACGATGTTGGCCTCGCTCTGCTGTCTGACCTCACCCTCGGCTTCTAGGAACAGTGACTTCAAGTATATCAGGAATGACAGCCTCTTCCTCCAGCCTTTGGTAGCACGGTTCGTATGGGTGTCGGTGTACTGAAATACAAGGGGTGAAGCGTGCTCAGGGAAAGCATCAGGCTTGGAGCAGGAGAAGATTAGGCACGAGGAAAGACATATCAGGTGATGAAATTTGCCAGAAGACAGGACTGTTATAGCTATACAAACAACCAAATCCAGACTCAGCATCAGCTGTTTTCCTCATTCTTTCTTACCCGTGTCCCAGCACTGACCAGCACCTTGGAACGAACTGAGTTGATGTGATATTTAACAGAATCAGAGATAGAAGGGTGAAAACCCTACAGAAAGAGTGTCAAAAGCGCTTAGGGTCTGGTAGACAGAAGTCAGGGCCAGAAAAAAGAAGGGATACTTGCTTTAAAAGATTAATTTTCTGAACATGAAGGACATTCAGAGACGAACACGCTCCTGAGCTCGAGCCATGGTCACTCCTAAAGCCCAGCTGGTTGCCGCTAGCAGTGAGACACTAACACTGGCCCCAACCCCTCACTGCTGAGGAGACAGGCAAGCCAATGCCTGTGGCTCCCAGCCACGCTGACCTCCAGGGGAACGCACCTGGGAAGACATGGGTCTTTGGGGAGCTGGCCCAGCTCCAGGTCTGCTGAGCCCCTGTCACCAGGGGGTGCAGCGTGGGCAGGAGGAACCCCACACAGATCCCCCCACTGCAGCCTTGCGCACCTGCAAATGGCTGCCAGTTCCCTGGCAAAAGCTGCTGAGGAGCGCTCCCTGCATTTGTCTGAACAGGCAAATATGACAACTATCCGCCCAAAGGGGTTTCTGGTTCCATGACGACATACCAAACATGAACTGCTCCCACCCTTCTCAGGAAAGGTTTGCAAGGCAAGAGACAGCTCAGTGGGGAGGAGAGCACCGCGGTGCCGCTGAGACAACACAGGCAGGTGCAGATCATGCTACTGCAGAACACCTGGCAGTTATCAAAACAGCAGAAACTAGTGAATCTGTGTTGATGCTTTATTACAGAGCATCTTCTCCTTTATGACTATTAAATCTTTAATCCTCTGCTAGCACTTTTTTTTCCTCCCCTCACATAAACAGCATTTGGTTCCCTGGAACGGAGTAAGGCTCTTTCACACAGTCAACCACAGCCCAGAAGAGCCACGGAGAGGAGACTAAGCATTGAGGCATCCTATTTGCTTTGTTGTTCTCATTTTGACTTGATAGACCTTGACTTTTCATTACCAGGAGGCTCCAAAAGCCTCTTTGGAAAGCAAGCAAAGAGCCTGGGAGGCAAGGGGAATTCTCAGGGTGGGGCATGGGCTACGGACACTTTCAGCCTCCAGCCATCATTAGAGACACGTCACGGTGGGTAACCAGAGCCTTCCCCGAGGAAGTGTTGCTCAGTGCAACCCCAGCCTCGTCCTCACGCTATCCTTCAGCCAGACTGCACAGGATTGCTGGGCTGCTCTGCATGGGGAGCTGGTAAGCCCAAGGTTGGCTTGTCCCCACTTGGTGGGGAAGTGTTAGCCACTTTGCTGTGTTGCTTTGCATGGAGAATAGGCTGAGTTCTGTCAACATGTGCATCCCCACAGCAAAATTTAGCAGTCAACACGGATGTACCTAGCAGTCACAGACATGCATAGATTCAGCGTTGCACCTTGTGTGTTTCCATGCTCTCCTCACATTCATCATAAACCCCTGGAAAATGCTCACTCGTCTTCAGGTCCTGACTTGGAGCTATGGGACAACATGAAGTGATGAGAAAGCAACCTTGTACCTGCAGCACTGCTGCTGCAGTTGATTCTTCTGCTGAGGTTTGGACATTGCTCCAAGTCACCTCACATGCAGCTCCCTTAACCTGTAGTGCCTTCCCAGATAGCACAGTAATACAGGGCACCTGGGACAATTCAAGTGCTGCAATTACAGTATATCTGTTCTGCTGCTGTTGTAGCACATAGGTATCACTTGGTTGTTTATAACGTAAGGATATCACTAAAAGGACAGCTCAAGCCTCACCCACCAGCAGGGGCCTGTCTCAGCAACCTCGGAAAGACCCACTCCTGGATCCAGCCCTGAAGTGGTACCTGCATACAACCACCCATGTCCAGCAGTGTCCCTCTATTTTCCCTACAGTATCCTTGCCTATTTAGAGCTGTTCAGATTAGAATAATAAAGATTACAAGGGGAGACAGTTTGTCCAAGAGGGCACAGTGAAGGTCTTCTGTGGCAGACCCGTATTATCAGACCAGATCAGAGCAACCATTTCTAGTGAAAACTAGAAGTCAGACCCTTTGGGTGCACACAAGGTGGCTGATCTGTATCATTCTGGAAACACAAGGGAGCTTCAAAATGGGACTAAATTATGTTGGTGTCCTACTGCTGTGGGTTTCAAAAACACCACTAAACCTGTACATAACATTCTTACTCATGTACTCTGCCTTTAAACAGCCAGTCAGGCCCTTCACAGCTCTGTTGCTGAAGGTGCCAGAAACCAACTGGCTCAACAGTGCAGGTTTCTAGCCTCCTACGTTTGTGTGTATTCAGTAAACACAGCTATTTGGATCTGCCTGAGTCCTTGTGGTTTCTTCACACAGACTTTGTTGCCTAGAGAGCAGCAGACTTGAAATATGTGACTAATTATGATGTTTTACCATGTTGGCATGTGCAGGACTTGAAGTGCTTTGCTGAACAGACAGGGATCCTCTTTCCCAGTCATGCAAAGCACAAAGCGCAATGGCGACCTGAGGCATCTCATATGAGTTCTGCTCCAGGAAGGACAACAGGCATGACCCATTGATGTGGCAGTCTAACAAATATTGGCAAGCAGAGCTTACCCACCTTTAACATAGGAGACATACTTGGGTTTGTTTCTGAGAAGCTCAGAGGGGTTTATCCACCCTTGTTTGTTAGCTACTACATGGCTGTGTAAAGACCAACCTTCCTCTGCTCCATCACATTTTGCATGGCATTTTTATTTTCTGGTAGTCAGTCAACTCAACTGTCAGACTTACAAAGCAAAATCAGACTTAAAATGTGTACCCTGTAAGCTTACCAGCCAGCAAAACTTGTGAAAGCAAGCTTGAGAGAAATGAGTTGGCTAGAACAGTCTCTTTAAAATCTAAATTCAAATGAGTACTCATAGAAAATATTTTGTAGTATACGCCCAGATTTTATGACACAACAACAATAATAATAGTAATACCACCTAACTTTCATCAGTAGATCTCAAAAGCACTTTATAAAGAGATTAAGCATCCTTAGAGTAGCTACTTCGCAATAGGCACTTTTTCAGCTGCTGACAATATTTAAATTACTGAAACAGATTAAGTGATATTATTTACTAATCACCTGCCAAGCCTTTTACGTCAAGTTGCTACCTGGAGCAAAGTATTATGCATAATTTTGGAACAACTGACACCTATGGTTTATAAGGGCAACTGTAAGCATAAACAGTAAGCCTAACAGCACAAAGGTTAGTTTGCATGGCCTAATTTTGTTTTTGCCAGTTGTATACAGCATCTTTTCAGCCATAGAGATGCTATTTTGCTGAAATCAGTTGAGGTCTAGGGAATACAAGCAACTTGGGGAAAACAAAGCCTTAGCTTTCCAGAGATGATGCAAAGCATATCAGAATGGATCAGTCCAGTAATCACAAGTATAAATCAAAAAAGTGAACACCTCAGACTTGGCAGGGCAAGTAGGACTTCAGTGGATCTGCCTGAGAGAGAGGGGGAAGACTTAGGCCTACCCATGAGAAGAGAACTTACTTTTCTTCCAAACTGCTGTTAAATTTTGTTATGGTGCAACATCAGGCTCTACTAGGTGGTAGATAGTGCATTAGATATGCACAGTGGGTGGTAGATGTGTATTAAGATATTGCATGAAGCAATAACGTTTCCTAAACTTTCCCTTTCTTCTACCCAGCACACAATGCAAAAAGCATGAAAGCTACCCACAGGTTAGCGGTGGGTAGATTTGAAGGGCCCATATTGCACTCTGAGTTATTTTGACTGTGTTACAAATAGCCAGTCTCACTGGCTATAATGATCCTATGGAGTTACACAATGCTTGTGGACTTATTTTTCATGAAAAGTGGAGTCCAATGTTATTTTCAAAGTTCTAATAGCACTTCAAAACAAAGAATTGAACATCTTGCTCTCAGTGAGAGATAGAGCTGAAAATGCAATGAAAGGGTGTTTTAAGTGCTTGAGAGACTAAGGAACAAATAGCACCTTAAACTGTATTAAACAGGCAAAATACAGTTTGCAGTGCCTAGTGTTTTCAAGCACAGTATACCTACTTTTTATTAAATCCTGATTTGGTGCATGAGAGAAGAAAGATTTGGGATTTTCTGAGAATGACGAGAATCCTCTGCTGAGGCTCCAAGAGAACAGAGGCATTCTTGTAGGAGGATGGGTTACTCCGAGATTAACTCAGTTTGCGGGAAGCAGGTAACACCAACAATTATCAGTTTATTCTTCATTTTGAAATTACTTTAGATACCCAAAAGTGAGAATATAGGTTTCTCTTTGTGAATGATAAAGGAATATAGTATAAGGCTCTCCCTATCTCTAGGTCTTTTCCCTACAGGGTTCCAAAAAAAGAGCAAGAGACCTGACTTTTCCCTTCATGTAGCTCGTGTTTTTCCAAACCTTGAAGAACAGCACTGGTACAGTTTCCACATGAGCCCATTGCAATGGAATCAGGTTATACTTTATTTTCTCTCATACCTCAGCCCTAGGTGGGGCCTTTGTGTAGGTGCCAGGACAAGTCAAGCAACGATTGTCAGGTAACCTCAGACTGCAATTAAAATGAACACTGAAATAAAGCATATCTGAACAAGAAGTTGTAAAAGTTAGACAGATTGCAGTTACTAGCAAACTAGATTTTAACAAGGGAATCAAAGTCTCACCACGATAGGCAGAGAGATAGTGAGATTCTAGAAAATAACTTTGAGATTAACTACGTAATGGAACACCGGGGGATTTATTTATTTAAGTTACAGTTGAGTGAAACAACTTTGCCTTGCACTATACCTTAGTCAAACACATAAGTGATAAGGATAGAAAAGAAAAAATCTCCGATGTTAATCTAAATATGAGTGAACCAGAGGAAATGGCTAAAGAAAGTTGGAAAGGATATATGTTTAAGCTACATGGTCCCTGTATCTCAGGTGTCTCTTGCAGTCCCCAAATCACACAGAACCAACAGCTTTGCTCAGGAAAAACCTGCATTTTCACAGTAATAGGAACCAAGTAACTGTATCAGTTCTCTGTAAAACAGCGTTGACTGCAGTCATCAGCTCCAACATGCAGATGCAGGCCTGCAAAGATACAGGCAAAACTACAAGGACAGTTATGCCATGTACAAGGCTTCCAACAGCCACTTCCATTGTGGAGAACCAGGATAACTCCTACCTCTACAACTCCCATTCTTAGGAACATCCCCTCAAGCCTCAGTTTTCCATCCATAGCACAAGAATAGTAACACCACCTCCTCCATCACAGCCTAAGTCAACTAACACCCTCTGGTCAACAGAAACACCCTACCAACCTTTCAGACCCTTCAGAAACCATAGCAAGGCTTTCACATACCTGAGAGTCACAGGGCACAATCCATCAGAGAGCTGAAGGGCAAGAGATGATTCTAACAAGTTCCACCAAGGCCTGTCCAACCACCAGTTTTCCAGGCAGAGCTGCTCTGGGCAAGCTCTGCTAGCTAGGCCCCTAACAAAGACTGACCTGAGCCACCACACTTATATGAAGACTTAATGTAGTGTGGCATGATGTGAATCACCTGAGCTGGGTGCGGCTCAAGACCCACACATGGGCTACATTTGCTACTCCGTAGCCATTACTTTGCAGCTGGAGTTGAACGTGCACTTGGTAATTAACAGCTGACTTAATTGATTTTTACCTTGCTCTCTCCTGGAATAGTTTGACCAGATTGCTGGATTCTGCAGTGTATCTATCCTTTGAATTTTACTGTCGTTATTTGCCTTGTAACTTCTTGGGCTGCAGCTCATTTGAAAGTACTTGTGTGCACTTCAAGTGTTTGATATTTAACCATCAAAACATTTTGACCAGAAACCTGGGTCTAACAGCATGTTTTGTGTTTCCCAGGACATCAACCTAAGTCCTGTCCTCATATTACTGCCATATTACTGTATGATCATAATATCCTTTAGCATTTAGATACTGCTCTTCCCCACAGCAGATTTCCATGCCCTTTCCAGAAGGAGACAGTTCATTATATGCATTTTTAGAACAGGACTCCCTGTCTGATGCACAGAAGCAGAGCGACTTGCCTTTGTGTCAGGTCAATTGCAGAGATAAAAGAACTCTGCTTTCCTACCACCAATACAGCATCCCAATTAAATGTACCACCAATTCCTTCTACCTTAAAATTTTGTACATAATTGTAGCGTCTACTTTACAGGTTCCATTTTTCCAGCAGAATCAAGATGGACTATTGATGGTTAGCGGGTGGTACTCACTTAGGGATCCACTGATTTGGTGACCACGTCTGCCTGTGGACTCAAGTCAGAAAGATTACACAGATGCACGTAAACAACTGGCTTTAGTGGGAACTGTCATTTTGCTGGATTAATCTGCTTTGCTAAGGGGCAGGCACAGCTGGGAAGCGATCAGTCCTTCGGATTTTGATTTGTTTGTGTTACCGCATGGTATCTGAAAGAAGAAAAAGCTGAACACTCAGTGAAAATTTTCAGTGGTTCCCAGTGACAGGACGAGGGGCAACAGGCACAAGTTGGAACATAGGAAGTTCCGTTCAAATACACAGAAAATCTTCTTTACAGTTAGGAGGGAGCAGCACATAGCGGGTGGTGGGAACCAGCAGGGATTCTCTAA
>VUYV01000520.1:0-100378 GCA_008711295.1 Anarhynchus alexandrinus
ATCCCATCAGGGCCCATGGACTTACATATTTCCAGTTTGTCTCAGTATACCCTAACCCCACCCTTTTCCACCAGAGGCAAGTCCTTGATCCTAGCAACAACAACCATTGCTGCCCCAGGTGATCACAATCCCACTTGGTAAATGGAGCATGCTCAGTGACGAGTGCAGTAGTGCAGGCAGGTGGCTTGCAGCTGGGGGAATGTGGGACAACTGTTTGCCAAACTGAGATGAGCTTAGGTTGTTTGGGACGTTCAATCTTCCATGAACACCATGTCGCAGATCCGAGTTAGAAAGCAGATGTGGAAAGAGATGAGGTGGCCCAACCAACGAGATGATAAGCCTAAGCAGAAAAGGATGGAGAGACACAAGTACATAGCCGGCTACCATCAGAACATCAATGTGCACCTAACAGCATTAGCCAACAGTAAGACACTTAAATTCCAGAAACTCATTTGACCATAGATTAAGTTGTGCTAACTTAAGCCATACCTTAAAATCCACTTAAGAAGCTATGCATTTTGAAATTAAGTTCATTACCTATACGTTAGAAGGTTTTAAGCATGAGTGGTTAGAGCATTAAATAATGTTTTCAATTACATCTCTACAATGCAAAACAAGTCCTTAAAGCTATAGAACTAATTAACAGATCGTTGCGAACACATACCTATAATGAAAAATGGAACAGCTACTTAGTCTCAAGGAGCAGATGCTAAACGCCACAGGAAAACAAGTAATCTCAGTCATAGGGCTCTGACTCATACAGATAACTTATACTGAGACAGCCTTCAAGGGTATTGTTACCCTCTTCCCACAGTCTGGACGTCCATGTTGTTTGTAAAACAGATCCCAGACAGCCCAATATTTTTAAACAAAACTAGCTACAAACAGACTTAAGTTGTCCCGGCTCGTGTCCCAGAGCCATCAGCCAAAACCCAGATACTCTTAAGTAGACTGAGGTGTTTGTAATGCTCACAGAGCCATGTTCAGCCACAGCAGGAAATTGGAGATGATTATTTGTATCTTTTTCACTCTACAATGGAGATGAGCTGTAACACTAAAATGCACAATACATGTTCAGTCTACGCAGTGAAGATGAAGTCATCTATGTGATTAACTTAAAAACCCTGCTCAGCTTCTCTTCCAGCAGATTTAAAATTTTACACAGTGCAAGAGGATAAAAGACAGCCTTCCACATTTTCTAAAAGGTGAGGCAACAATTTTTAAATCCTAGTACAGTATTTAGACAAGAAAGCATATGGGGAAGACTGAAAGCAGGTCCTAATCCATCATCTTCTGTTGACACTCACACCACTGTAGAATGAGCTCAAGAATGCCAAGACGACAGCGTATGTGAGGAAGCATGAACCAGCTCCCAAAACACCACCTGAATACAGATGTGATGTCCAGAGGCTTTAAACACAGTGTACAGACATCTGAGAAGAAGAAATTTAATCTAAGGTCTATCCCAAACAATACCCTTACTATAATAGACAGTTTTGTGTTTATCCTAATCCTACTATTGTCAAATTTTGCCTTCCATGACACCCTTCAATCTGCCTCTATTTAAAGATACTGTGTAAATGCAACTGTCCCCAACTAAACAAATAGTTCCACCAAATGCGTAGAATCCAGCTCTTTTGGGTATGGCACTTCTCCTGTGCTCACAGAACGGAAAGCAAAGCAGCCTGGCCGCGGTTATTAGCAGGAGTCAGTTGAGGAAATCAGTAGAGATGGAACAAAAAAAGGCACTGATGACTTTTGGTCAGCTTTCTCATTCACTGTTGCTATTATTTTTAGTACAACCAAGACAATGAAACATTTTTAAACACCCCTTTCAAATAACATCTTTTATACATACTGTCTTCATGTGACCAGAAACACTGCTAACCAATCACTAAAAGTGACTACCAATCTGTACAAAAGTAATTCTTAAATCTCAGTAGTTAATCTGCAGACTTATTCCCAAAGCATTTTAACTACAGATATGAAACCTATTTCTGAAATCATTAACAGTGACTTTTATATACAAAAGTTAAAGAATATTTTTTGGAGAAAATGCATATTTATCTGTTGTATAATAAGTTTCAGAACACATTTTCCCTTCAAGGTACACCAACAGACTACATAGTATACTTTTCCTGCATATTCAGATCTACTTTGAATTTCTGATGTTCATATGGTGTTGACATCAACCAATGTACTGAAAAAGTTATTGTTTTTTTCTGTTAATCACCTAATTAAGGAAAATAAATTCGTAATATTTCAAGATCAGCCTGTGAAAAAAATAGAAGTTACTTTCTTTGACCTTAGTCTTATGAACTCCAACTATGCTTTCAAAGGCAAAATATGCAAACCGCAGGCAAAACTCAGTTACAAACACAGTTTATTGTTCTGCCCAGTGCAGTGTGTTAAGCTAAAGAAATATGAAGCCATCACCAACAGCAATAAATCATTGTGAAAAAACAGCAAGTTCATTAATTACAGAAGTTCTCCAGTCCTGTCCTAGTAGCACAGTGGCAGGCCAGTTCTGGCACACAGACGCAAGTTATAGCTAATTAACACAGGGAACAGACTTATGGCACGGCTTTACAAAGCTTCCTTTCAGTAGCAGCCCAGGCTTTAGAAGCCTTCCTCACTTTCTCATACGATCCTCTCACTGGAATGACACAACTGTTTGTGGCTATAAAATTAGTCAGATAATTGACCTGGGATTAAAAAAAAAAAACCCACACCAGGCAAAAAGAGTCTGTTTTGGCACTGAATTGCTTCTTGCAGCACACCTGCCCTGGCCCAGCTGAGGCACACGAGGGGAACACAGCGGCGGCTGCTCACGCCGGTGTTGCAGCCTGCACTATGCCGTGTTTAGTGACCGAAATGTAACACAACTGGGACCATCTCCAAGTTTCAAGGATGAAGAAGGAAGATCTGCAGGTCCTTCTTCCTTAGCACTGGTCTGCTGCTATACATATTCAAACATACCTTGCAGTGCAAATCAGGTGTTCTGGATTTGTCAGACCACTAAATACTTCTACCTAAGATCAGTGTTTTATTCTTCCATTTTACAGACAAAGAAAACGATCAGGCGCTGCTGGAAACAGATCTGATACTTAGTGGTGGCATAAAACTAGCAGGGTGCCAATTTTATTTCATAAATAATCAAAGGAGGGGTATTGTAATTTCTGCTCTCAGAAATGACAATCTCTTGTATCTTTGCACAGCACCCTTGCCTTGACCTGCTCTGATCACGGTAAAAGACAAGCAGCCAAAGCAGTGGAAATCACTTTCCAATGACATGAAGATGTGGGTCGGGGCATTAGGACCTATGAAAATGTTTTTAAAAGTTGACTGTCATACATGAATATGCTAATAGGTAAATCAGTTACTGTTTAGCAAGCATACTTGGAATTACCGAAGTAATAAAGTTACCACAATTTAAAATTTCCTGAAAGCAACACGGTTGGATTACTTTGACACTCGAGGTGGGATTTTTACACACATGCTGTGGAACTACAGAGCACCGAACGGTAAAATTCGTTAGTGGCTACCGACATTCAGGCTTTGAGTACAATCATTTTCCTCTAGTCTTGGAAAAACCATAGGATTTTATCAACTTTTCAAGGATTTGAGTAATCTCAATTCAAGCCTGTATATCTGAAAGAACAATGAATATTGATTATGCTTCAGAAGGAAGCCAAAACTAATACACTAGGAAATATTCTGAACACAAATGGCAATTTACTGTCAGGAACACAACAAATCAAGAGCTCATGCTATCAATCATGAAAGTGGCAACAAACTAGTGCTTCTGCAACAAATGAATAAAAGAACCAAGGGGAAGAAAGAAAAAAAAAACGCAAAAGACCACAACAAAGCAATCTATCCCCTATCCCTCTTTTTCTGCGTCTGCTATGAAGACTAAGCTCCAAATTTAAATCCTTTGTAGGGCACAAATGACATTAAATCAGAAAACATGCCACGCACCACATGCATGTGTTACTGAAAGGCCCTATTGACAGAAACACTTCATACTTGTGTTCCCATTTTAATTCTTGCGTTTGTTACAAAATGCTGTGTAGTACCAGATTTTTTGTTCCAAGTGCCTTCCACCCTGTAATAGGTCACGCACAGAAAGAGTTAATACACTGAATTCTGTGGAAAGCCTATTTCACTGAACACAAAGCAAATCATATGCAAATTTCTTAACTGCAAGTATAGTGTGGTACTAATAAGCACTTGAATGGTTCACTGTGCAAAATCCATGCAAATACCTGTGAAAGAGTTTAACCTGGGAATACTCAATATTCAAAATGCATGCAAATATCTATGAAAGATTTTAATCTGGGAACACTGCCTGTCACACTACTTTTCTGTGTTTTGTGCACATTGTAATATTTTTCATATCCATAACATCTGCACTCCTGACAATAGAAAAATACTAAGTGAGTCAAGCGATTAGGCAAATTCTAAAAAATGCTTTGAGAAACATCAAACAACAATAAAGGTCATATTTATATAACACACAGACTGTTTGCATATGAACGTAAGTTTGCATGGGCTGGGTCAAACCGAAACATTCAGAAAGGATGCTTCCTCCATGGGAATGTACTAATGCTGGAATTAAGAGAGGTTTGTTAGACTGTTTTCACTGAACACATGATTTTTCTCGAAGCAAAGCACATGTAACATCACCTCCTGAAGTCCTTGCAAACAATGCAACTTAAGTACACGGTGCAGTAAGCAGTACATCAGTACTAGACAGTGCAAGAAAAGAAAAATTCCTAAAATTCCATGCAAGCCTCAAATTAGCAGGCTTACTGTGGCACCAGGTAGTATTGCAGAGTTACTGAAATATCACGGAAAGAATAGTTTTCTCAAATGCCATGGCTTTTTAGATAAATTAAACCTATTTATAATTTTTATTAGGCATTTAGTATCAGAGTCCCCATATGTTAACAAATATGAATAAATTGTTTCTGTTTTAAGCAATTACAAATTTGTAACTGGGAGTTGTTCAGTAAATATTGAAAAAGAAGGATGGAACTATACTGAAGCAGAAGTGTTTAATAAAACTCAACATACAATAACATATTCTCACCAAAAGAGGAATAATCACTCTATGACTAAGAAAATGGTGGACTACTTTTAACTAGCTTCCGCAGCAGGGGGGCGGGGAGGAAGATTTGAATTACAGATTCTGATTTTACTGATTTTTCCTTACACTTGCTATGCCCCATTTTCATCTCCTGCACCACAGGAATAATGCAATTGCCTTCCAGTGTTATTAAAAAGTCAGAAAGTGAGACCCTGTATGTTTAACATCTAATAGAACAAACCAAACAGACTGAATAAAGTTTAAAATGTGTGAAGTGACGAAAACTGAAAAATGAAAAAGATGTGTACATGAATCATTTAGACCAGATTTACAGATTAATACTGAAGTCATGCATTTTCTATTAAGGGCTTCTTACATACTTCAAATTCACTCCACATTTGCCTTCTTCCATGACATGAGACATCTGCCGTTACTGACTTCTGTTTTGCCAAGATGTGCTATGCAGGCAAGGAGCTGCAATTACAAATAATGTGGGCCGCAAGTGTATCGTTGTTTTTAAAACGATGACCTAATTTTAGACACTGCTGTAAAGATCATGAAAGCCTAGTATCAACTATAGTACTGTGAAGTTTCAGTGCTGAGGCTGATATCGGCCTCTGCAAAAGTGCACTGGACTGTAAAGTTTGAAATAAAATCTGATACTTAACTGTCCTGTAACCAATGGCTTAAAGGCTCTTCCACTTTCTGTGTCGTCATTCTTCATTCTTCACTGAATTTTGCTTAACTGCTATTGTTAGAAGGCTGTAATTTAGAACTGTTTCTCATCTTTAATGATCTCCTCCCTGCTGATGCATATTGTTCCAAAAAAGAAATGAGCAAATTTCATTTGTTTCCAGGTTGCTATATGCACATATTTTTGTTTGCCTGCATACCTACTGTTTAGTATAAACTAATTAGGAATTCCAGTAAAGTTTTTCTTATTTTATCATGAACGCACTTGATGCATGCTTAGATGTTTTGGGTTTGGGGTTTTGTTTGTTTTTCCATTTCTGCTACTGAGAAGTACACAGCTTAGACAGGTTTGAGTCCCAACCTCCTCTCAAGATAAATTTAAGTCATTTACTAACAAAGTTTTGAATTTCTTTCATTCTTTATTTTCGATACTCAATAGGCCCAGAGATCAATACCCTATTGACCTTCATACCAGTCAGATAAAGTTTGGTCATGTCTCAACAGCAAAGCCTAAACAGTGCCATCAAAAATAAACAAAATTTTCTATATACCCTTAGAGCCACCTACGCCTCACTTGTATCTGAAAACTTTTCTGACTTGAGAAAAGGCATGAGATGTATTAAAGAAAACATACTTGAAGAACATCTACATCTCTGCCTGCTATTCACATCATAAAAGTTGTACATCTCCACCGCCTACTGCTGCATCACCTGTTGAAGAGGCAACAGTATTCTCACAAAAATCCCAGTGCACCAAGCAAGCCTAGTTTAGCCCTCGGAGGGCTTTCCTCTGAAAAATAAAAATAGACATACAGAATTAAAAACAATTGTTGTCAACGAAGTTCCCAAAAAGAATAGCCTAGCTTGCTCCTCTTAACATCCCAGTAACGTGGCCGCTCTGCGCAAACCCAGCAGCTCAGAACTCGTAACACAGGCATGAGAGCTGCCATCCTGTAGCCGTCCCTGTCAGCCGAGCGCAGCAGGTGATGCTGCAAGATTAAGTTTATACTCCCGCTTAAAGGACAAATGACTTGCTAAGTCAAATACCAGATTTCTCTTCACTTCAGCTCCTTTTACTTCACAAGAAGGTATCAGCCAAGCCTCAAAGGAGGCCTTCTCACTGTTGTATAAACCTGCCCGTATTGCCCAAGACCTCTGAAACTGCAACAAATCAGTCTAGCTATGAATAACCAGGAGACTGAAATCTACAAATATGAGGAGATATTTTTATCCACTAAACAAGCTGCATTTGTGGAAGACTAAGGTAAAGAGAATAGTTTCCACTATAACAGCATGAATAGAAGCCCTTTTCTTCAGGCTGGTAACTTGCCAAGTGGAAACTATAACCCCCATCTCTTATTAAGGATCTGGAATAAATCCAACATCTGTTGTAACTTAATGTCAAAAGGCAATCTCAAACCTGCACTCGAAACTTCTCAAACTTACTATACACCCTCTCCCATGATAACTGATTTACTGAAGGTGCCATCTCACCTTCAATGCTATTTACGAAGAATTACTGATACACAGAAGTAGATTCTTGGCAATAAAGCTG
The DNA here is from genome assembly GCA_008711295.1 of Anarhynchus alexandrinus. Lineage (NCBI taxonomy): Eukaryota > Metazoa > Chordata > Aves > Charadriiformes > Charadriidae > Anarhynchus > Anarhynchus alexandrinus. The sequence continues at coordinate 7,340 of VUYV01000520.1, forward strand.
TACGTCAAGAGGCAGCACGGACGCGTTCCCCAGCTAGCGTGCCGTTCCAGCTCCAGCCAATGCTTTAAATATGTTTGCTGCAGGCAAACGCACAGGCACAATTCTACAGCTCAGCTTCCAACAGTAAGCCATTAAAGCACAGTAACTCTAGCAGACCTTTGAGTACAAGAACCACCTTGCTGATCATCTGGCAGGATAAGCCATTCAAATTAATTTCTATCAAGTCTGCTCTAGCAAATTGTTTACCTCATTGTACTAAAAGTTTCATTTCCCTTTACTTAAAAAAATCTACTTATGTTTCAAATTGCTTCAATTTCAGATTCAGTGCTAACATATTTCAAACACATCAATACCGAAGCTCAACAGAAAATCTATCTTCCATTTGAAAAAAATATAGCAACCGAAACATTTTAAATTTCATTAAATATCACTTCACACAAAAATTAAAAAGATCCTCAAAGTGTTACGAATTATACTTTTAATGGTTTGTAAACAGAACTCTTTTTCCCCTTTTATGTTATAATCAGTATCAAATGTTTTTTAAAAAAAACTTACTAAATGTCAGTGGAAGTGTTTCAAGTCACTAATTTATTTTGAAAAAAAAATTAATTTTTCTACACCATTCCTAACTGGAAATATGAACCTCACTATCTCCCATTCCAATCTTAATGTTCTATTAATTGGGGACTAGCAGCTTGATGAAACAGAAATGGCCCAAAACACATTAAAAATTTAAATTAACACTTCATTGAAGAAGAATGGATATTTTCCTCCTTTGACCAAAGCCTGCATTTCTCTTCCAACCAAGCTGTAATATTTGACATAATGGAACATTTCAGTCAGAACAAAAAAATGCTAAAAATTAAATCAGTTTTTCTTTAAACAATTTTAATTGTGAACAGTAGCTTCTGACCAAAAAAAAAGCATAAAGTAACATGCTGAAGTTTCTGTCACAGAAATAGTAGCAAAATCTTAACCATTACAGTCTTTCAACAACACTAACCACAAAACACGTTACCACTTCAACACTTGCAAGCATTTAATGTTATCTTTAGGACAACTCTGCTGCTTTGAAACAGCTTTCAATACCAGCTTGGTTTGAAAAGTAAGTCAGCAAGGATTCAAGGTTAAGCACAGTTATGTAAAGCTACTTGCTTTCTATTTTACTGTAGTGTAGAAGTACAACTTAAAATCAAACTTCTAACTTGTGTAATAAAGTAATAGTCTGCTTTAAACTTCAGTCTCAAGAGAAGTTTAACCTCTATACCAAAATCCTTCCTTGTTAACCACAAAATCTACTTCTTTATATACTTAAATAGTTGTGCAACTTTAACACAGACTTTTACAGGTTCTTAATTTTCATATTTTCATGCATTAAGAAACATTGCTAACTATTTTTGTTTACCAAGTAATTAATGGTTAACTCTTCATTTGTCATTTATGTAAATCTGTATTTTGGATGGAAAGCAAAGGAAGCCACTCAGAAGTACGCATGGAAAAACCTCTACTTCCTCCTCCCTTCAACCCAACAGCTCTAGGAAGAAGACCTACCCAGGTGTTGTCGCCTTCTTTCCTTCCTTAAGCTTTTGCCCCACCAAAAAATACCAACAGTCTTCATAGAATCATAAAATGGTTTGGGTTGGAAGGGACCTCAAAGATCATCTAGTTCCAACTCCCCTGCCATGGGCAGGGACACCTCCCACTAGACCAGGTTGCTCAAAGCCCCATCCAACCTGGTCTTGAACACTTCAAGCAACGGGGCATCCACAACTTCTCTGGGCAACCTGTTCCAGTGCCTCACCAGGCTCATAGTGAAAAACTTCTTCCTGATATCTATTCTAAATCTCCCCTCTTTCAGTTTGAAGCCGTTACCCCTTGTCCTATCACTACATGCCTTTGTTAAAGGTCTCTCTCCAGCTTTCTTGTAGGCACCCTTCAGATAGGAAGGCCACAAGGAGATATCCCCGGAGCCTTCTCTTCTCCAGGCTGAACAACCCCAACTCTCTCAGCCTGTCCTCACAGGGGAGGTGCTCCAGCCCTCTGATCATCTTTGTGGCCCTCCTCTGGGCCCACTCCAACAGGTCCACGTCTTTCTTGTGCTGAGGACTCCAGAGCTGGACACGATATTCCAGGTGGAGCCTCACCAGAGTGGAGCAGAGGGGGAAAATCACCTCCCTCAACCTGCTGGCCACGCTTCTTTTGATGCAGCCCAGGATTTGGTTGGCTTTCTGGGCTGCAAACGCACATTGCCAACTCATGTTGAGGTTCTCATCAACCAACACCCCCAAATCCTTCTCCTCAGGGGTGCTCTCAGTCCACTCTCTGCCCAGCCTGTATTTGTGCTTGGGATCGCCCTGACCCACGTGCAGGACCTTGCACTTGGCCTTGTTAAACTTCATGAGGTTTGCATGGGCCCACCTCTCCAGCCTGTCCAGGTTCATCTGAATGGCATCCCTTCCCTTCAGCATGTCGACTGCTCCACACAGCTTGGTGTCGCCAGCAAACTTGCTGAGGGTGCATTCAATCCCAACATCCGTGTCACCAACAAAGATGTTAAATAGCATCAGTCCCAGCACCGACCCTGAGGAATGCCACTCATCAATGGTTTCCACTTGGACATGGAGCCATTGACCGCAACCCTTTGAGTGCAACCATCCAGCCAGTTCCTTATCCACCAAGTGGTGCATCCATTAAATACATGTCCCTCCAATTTAGAGACCTGGATGTCATGCGGGACTGTGTCTTGTTTGGCATTAACAACTTATTTTTAAAAAGTTTAGAAACTGTACATGACATTAGGGTTTTCATGCTAGACAGCACAGTCCCATTTCTCTACACTAAACCATGCGTCAGTTTAAAAGTACTCCTATACCAAACATAGACTACACTTACCTTCAATTTTACTTAATAGTATTTTCATTCAAAGAGGTATAAGTACAGGTACAAAGAATACAATGAAAGAGATCTGCAAATGTCTTTCTCTAGAGGGCCTTGGGATCAGGCAGTGGCAATATAAGTCTACTGTATTTCACACACGAGTATATGTTTTAGGAATACAAAAGTCAAAAATTTTAGTCCAATGCCTATTTGTTGAATGAAGAAAGAAAAAGCAGTACAGTATAAAGCAGAGGTTTATGTACAGCTTGCAAATATTAAACATTATGAAGAGCTTTAACTTCTTCTCAACAGCCATGTGTTACATTTATGGAAGTTACAGAAATCATCTGGAACTGTCCAAGAAGTACCTAAGCTCCATGAAGAAAACACATTTTCTTACGAATTCTCACACAAGAAAACATAGTATTTTCTTACTTAATATTATTGCTGTTTGTTAAAACCTTTGATAAAATAGGCATTCTTTGTTCTCCAACTCTGAAAGCTGCAAAAATTACAAGAATATCATCTGAATAACAGATAGTCCTTACATCTTCTTCCACATAACTCTTTGGAGAGTTAGCTGATGCAAAAAACGGTAACAGGATAAGCTCTTTTTACTTAGCGATTTCTTTATCACTGACACGCTGGTCACAGCCAGTGTCTCTTGTCTAGCAGTTTGGCAGAGAGGCACACAGGCTTTTTTAGAAGAAGGTGTCAGAAACATAAGAGCAAGCGAGTTACAAAAGAAGCTGCTTCCAGACCCATAGATAATGATGCCTCACCTAATTTATGAGGTGGGAAAATATTTTATTATTTATGAATATAGAATTAATTCCTGAATCTTTAGCCCTCAAGATAATTCCAGCAATGAATTTCAGGTGCTAAGTTTACAGCACATACAAAAGCATTGTATTTTACACATCAGCTTTTTGTGGTTTTATCTTAGTTGCCTGCCACAACAGCAGCAACACAATTGTGTAACAAGGCACATTCCTTCCAATGTTTCTGCCATAGTATGAGGTGAAAACCTCATTTTTGATCTCACTGATCATTCTCTACATCAAACCACTTCATTTTCACAGCTTCCTTAATTAGTTGTGTCTGTCCAGTGACTCAGAAAACACTGCTCATATCGCCACTTTAGTAATAGGGACAACTTTAAATTAAAAAATAGAGCATTCATAGGACCACAAAAGTGCAACAAAAGACTTAGTAATTTCTCCCCGAGTGAGCCACGTGCACTAACAGAAAATAACAAAATATAATCAAACTATAAAGGCAAATGACTACATACAAATCACCATACTGATAAACCTGATTATTTTTTATTTTAGTAGTATTATTATTATTAATTATTATTTTAAAGAGAAGGAAAAATTAGCTTTCTAGCTTTGGTAATCCTGGTCCTTATGTCATTATTAGGCAAAAAAAAGCAACTTTCAAGAAAGCTTTGCTGTTCTTCTTTCACCAACTTTCAAAAGAGTCACAGTCCACACAAAACAATGCATTTTCAGATTCTTGATGAGTGTGAAGTGAACAGTCCTCTTTAGCTCCTCCTATCTCTCCTACCTCTATCCCCTCCCAAAAAATCTCATAACTTTCTTTGAGGCAAGCCCTGACATGTTGCTGATGCAACTTCTGCCTGAATATACTAAGGAAACCATCCATCAACAATAACAGTTGTATTAAAAAAAAAAAAGAAAACTATAACTTCAGTGCTTTGAGAATTTATCTAGAATAAATTAAGATATTAGTGCCTCCAACTATTCATTACTGTACCTCAGCAGGAGAGCCCAGTCTTCACAGAAAGCCAATGGATCACATGCAATTTCGCTCCCCCCTCCCCTCTTCTTTTTACCCCACATGGTGGGAAGTAATATGATGACATCTAAGCCACCTTTGCTGGATGACTATTTCAGTGCTCTTACTCGCTGGTCACACACCCACACAGCAGAGAGCTCTGGCAGGAACAGAGCAGCTCTGCTCAGGCAAGGCGGCAGGTCAGGCGGGCGGTCCTGAAGGCTACTGTTGGACCACCTTGCCCAAAGAAGTGAGAATTCAAGCGTTGGTCTCCACACGTCACCCATGGGTTCTGCAAACACATGTGGAAAAGCCTTTACACCTGCACAAGTGACAGTCACTTACCTGCTTCTGAACACTAGAACCATGGGGATATAGATGGAAAGTGCTATTTCCTTACAGAGTTCCCCCCTTTTGGGCAGTCTCCCACCTCTCTACAGGTCAATGTAAACACCACATATTTAACCCCTCACATTCTGTAGGTTAGATTAGAGGATACCTGGCCCACAGAAGTACCTCAAGGCAGGACACGTGTTGCTGGAGAGCAGTGTTCCCAACGCCAGCCTTTCATCTCCAAACAAGTTAGACACGTGCCTTTCCTCCAATACAAAGCACTGCAACCCAGCAGCTGGCTACCACAGATGGCAGGCAGGAGGGCCAACTATTCTCTTATTACTACTACTTTGTATTTGGATGCCTTAACTACGAAGAGAAGACGTATTTCACCCTGTCACCTCAGGGCTTATTAATCCAGAAGAAAACAAATCAAGTAAAACTCTCTTGTGCTTAGGATACCTTGCAGGAGAAATCCTGCAGATAAACAACAGTTTCGTTTAATAACAAAAAAAATAGTGAATGATAGCAAGCAAAGTGCATCTACTTACAACAGAATAAACAGGATTTTTTTTTTTTTTAAGGTACACAAAATGAATTATTTTAGAACTCAAATGATTTAATACAGCAATATAAAACTGTTTTGTGCCAATCTCTGGACAAACAGCATCTCACAGTAAAATTGGTAATGTAAACAGCTAACATTCAAAATTTTTGCAAACATTAGCTATTTAGCAATGAAAACCTCTGTCCTTTTACTTGACATAAACAAAGAAATGCTACATAGCCACAGAAAAACCTAAAGATGTGCATATCTCCAAAAAACAATAAATAAATACTTGCTTCAAAATTCAGAGGAAAATCAAATTTCTTCAGTAACGAACAACTTTGGTAGTTTGACACAGCTGAAAAATTAGAAATATGATTTTTTTTTCCTGAATTGTTAGTGTATTAGCAAACCATATTTTCAATAGTTCATTAAGATTTATTTGATTAAACCTTAGAAAATGTGTTCGAAATCCACACAACTTAAATAGCAAATGCTTTCAGAACTGGAAACTAAAAGAATGAAATTTTCATAACAGCAATCATCATCTGCTTTTAGAGCCATTCATTATTTAACTATTCAAAAAATAAAGTTCAGACAACACACACTAAAAATGAACTTTCCAAAATAGTAAGTTCCCCCCATGCTGCTTTGTTATTTAAGTAACAGTATTTTTCAAATAAGGAAGTTAATTTATTATACATTTATAAAAAATACATTTAATCCTTTGCATGGCATTGCTAAAGACAGACTCCCCACTAAGCTGCCTAAGGCATTAACTGGAAAGAAACAAGTCCTGTGGCATAATCTAAGGTTTGGTGCATAATTGATAAAAATTGTGCCATTTCAGAAGATGCTTATCATATATTATATATAAATACATAAGTGAAAGCTCTAAACCTGAAGTCTTCCCTCTTAAACAGTGCTCAGCTCCCACAAAATATTGCCAGTCCCAGGAAGATCTCAAATCCCAACCTACCACTGCAGATTCCAATGACAGTGGGTTTGATTGGGCTTTCTATTTGGGTTTTTGTTTGTTTGTTCTAAATCTGAGCTCATACTATACAGAAGAAACACCTAAGGCAGATGTCTTCAAGAGTTAGAAATAAAACTGTGCAAGATGTATATATAACTTATCTTTCAAAAAATACTTTAATAGGCCCCTGCAAGCTTAGCTCTGTGCATCTACAGCTTCGCAATTGAAAGAAATCCCCTCAGATCACCGAAATATTTTTTTTTCCTGCCCTTTGTTTAGCATTCAGGGAGACAAAGAAAGGAAGACCACATTTAATTACAGTTGTTACCACCTCTACCTCCAAGCGTGGCTGGTAACCTTGCGAGAGTCCAAGTCAGTCTCCAAAAATTTACTGAGCTTCCCATGTGTTGGCCTTAGGAGCTCAGCTGAGGCTATAGGGGTTATAGATTGTGAGACTGGATGTATCTGATGGATATTAACCATGGAGTTGTAACACTGCGAAGGTCTTGTGGCAAGGTGAGTATGCAGGAGGCACAAGTCTTTCACACTATGCCATGCATCACAACATTCTGTCTGGTACTATCATTATTACTTATGTACTACTTTCTAATTTCAAGTTATACAATTGACTTTCAGAAGACACTTGCATGTCATCTGTCTTTAAAACAAGGTGCTGAATAATCTAGTCAAAAGGGCTAGAAGGGAATTCACACAGACAGTAACTGACTTTTCCCCACTGATGATGTGCTGTCAAGTACTTAAAGCACTTTTAAATCATTATGCAAGCACTTTTCAGAATTAAATTACAAGTGTGACATATGGTATGAAATGAAGGATCCAGACCACAATGCTGTCATTACTGTTAAAACCCTGTATCATTCAAAATGTGAACAAATTAGTTATGCCGCACTTTTTAAGAATTGGTACATGCTGAAACAGTAGTATCTACAGCTATGGCTTTTGGCATCACACAGCTCACAGTTTAAGTGAAGTTCTCGTGCATGGATAGAACTGCGCTGGTGCAAGAGCCGGTGAGGCTGACAGCGCTGGGGCACTCCAAGTTACATATACCAGACACCAGACCCTGCTCTTCCATTCCCTGGTCACAGCCACTTTCATCCCCACTGCTGCCTCCTATTCCCCAATTCAGATATATGCCACTGTCCACGTATGGGGCCTGCCTCCCTCACCTCCACATGGTGGTAGCTGTCTCCCCCCAGACACCCCCCAAGAATAGTCTACTCAAAAACTGCCAGCCAGTACAGAGCTGCCCTCTATTTTCAATTGTGAACAGCAGCTACCAAACTCACCCTTACATTCCTGAAGAAGCAAGGAACATTTGAAAAAAAGAATCCCTCTTTGCCTTTTTTTTTTTTTTTTTTTTTTTTTTTTTTTTTTTTTTATTTTTTTNACATTGCTAAATTTGTGGTAGACCGTGGGCAAAGGATTAATCACGTTCTCTATATTGCTATTTCATTAAGACACGGGGGGGGTGGGGGGGAACAAGAAAAAAAACCCCAAACAAACGATAGATTGTTCTCCAGATTCCCCAGAAACGTGTTTCAAAGCTCTTCTATAATTTGGAAGTTAAAGACAAGGAAATGGGAAAAGCTGCTTTGAGCCTTAAAAGGAATAGGAAAACTGCTTCCATGTGTTTTAATCAAGGTCATGGGACCTTATTGATCCCTGTTGATCTATCTGCCTCAGAGAACACAGAAGCAGAGACCTATATTCTAGAACAAAAATATAATTGCAAGATATTTTCTTTGTATTCCAAGAAGGCTGAAGTTACAGGACCAACGTTTAAAAATAAGCACTTCTTCCTAGCTTTTCAAGGGGCTGATACACAAGTGGGTTGCCCATAAGGCCAGGGAGCTGTGAAGCACAGCACCAGCTAACACTCCACCAACCTTCCCATAGGTGGTGCCCAGCACTGCACAGGGGCTGGGAGCTGCCTGCCCCCCTACACTGCTCAACTCCTCCACACTCCCTCCAGCAGTCCACACCACTCTTCACATTTGTACTGAAAACCGGAGCTGTGCTACCACAAAGAAAAGATCCATGGTGCCAATCACCTCCTCCTTTCAATCCACCACCGGCAGAAATCAGAAGGCCATCGTTTGGAACAGCAGTGAAGGAAAGTTTATGACTGCACGTTTTCACTGCTTCATCATTTTTGTTCCTCTATTGCCAAAGCTTTCAATATGCTACTTATGTCAGCATACAGTAATTGAGTAACCTAAACCAATTTCGAAACAGATCAAAATTCAAGACGACATTTCAGTTTGATAATCATTACTCCTGTAAAATTGTTCTATCTATAAAACTTTCTTTATTCTGTCTTATTAAAGAAGCCAATTAATAACATTTTGTGATATCTTTCAAACGCCAATTTTTAAAGTCAGCACAAATAAAAGATTACTTAAAAGGGGAAAGAATATTTAAAAAAGAAGCCATCCTAGAGATTATTTCTACATCAGTCCGCATTCCCCTCTATTCATACACCTCTCCACCAGTCAAGTCAGGCAAGGACATGTGGTCCTTCCCACCTTCCCACACACATGATTCATCTTTAAGACAACTTATATTGTCAGAATATTCCAGGTATACAGCAGGCTGAAAGATACCATTCATTTGGAAGTTAATTTCAATGGAAAGTAAATTAATCATAGAATCATAGAATGGTTTAGGTTGGAAAGGACCTTGAAGATCATTGAGTTCCAACCCCCCCTGCCATAGGCAGGGACACCTCCCAGTAGAAATCAGTCATAAAGGCAAAAACCACACTCTTCAAATTTTAATTATTTTTATTAGTTGATGCAGCTAATCTCAGAACAACTACAGAAACTGTGGAAAAGAGCAAACAGAAAGCTGAACTCAATGTTGAAACTATTTGAAGGTCTCTAACACATTAAATAATGCCTGGAAAGGTTAACTATAGCTTTGAGTGAGAAAAAGCGGACAGAAGCTTGAGTGCAGGTTTTGGCTAATCCATTAGCTTCCAATATTTTGTTTCAAAACATGAAAAGAATACAACCCTATTAGGACAGATGTGTTTAAGAAGAAACAAACATCTAACATATGCTACTGCAGGTAAACAGACTTTCAAACCCACTACAAAAGCTTAAGAGTCCATAGCAGATCAGATTAAAAAAATTCTACATCTGATCCCCAATATTTTCCTCTGGCACTTGATGTTTTGATGCAGCAAACCAGAGAGAAGGACAGATTTTAAATATCATTCTCATATCTATATGAAACAGAACCCATTGTTTTATAATGCAAGGAATTTCAAGTAAATAATAAGGAAATACTAAGTGAAGATGAAATTATAAAGAAACACATGCAGTAGATAACACACCTCTTAAGAGGATAGACCACAAGGCAGGGACCGGGGGAGCAAAGTCCCTCCCACTGTAAGAGAAGATCGGGTTTGTGACCACCTGAGGAACCTGGTCATACAGAAGTCTATGGGACCTGACAAGACGCATCCTAGAATCCTGAGGGAATTGGCTGATGTAGTTGCCAAGCCACTCTCCATGATATTTGAAAAGTCACAGCAGTCAGGAGAAGTCTGCGGTGACTGGGAAAAGGGAAACATTGCATCCGTTTTTAAAAACAGTGGAAAGGAGGACCCTGGGAACTACCAACCTGTCAGCCTCACCTCTGTGCCTGGGAAGATCATGGAACAGATCCTCCTAGAAGCTATGCTAAGGCACATCGAGGACAGGGAAGTGGTTAAAGACAGCCAGCATGGCTTTGCCAAGAGCAAGTCCTGCCTGACCAACCTAGTGGCCTTCTATGATGGAATGACACACCTGAGGGATGGGATGCCATCCAGATGGACTTGGGGACAAGCTCAGGAAGTGGGTCATGTGAACCTCATGAGATTCAACAAGACCAAGTGCAAAGTCCTGCACGTGGGTCACGGCAACCCCTAGTATCAGTACAAGCTGGGGGATGAAGGGCTTGAGAGTTGAGAAGGACTTGGGGGTACTAGTGGACGAAAAGGTGGACATGAGCCAAAAATGTGCGCTCACAGCCCAGAAGGCCAACCATATCCTGAGCTGCATCAAAAGAAGCGTGGCCAGCAGGTCAAGGGAGGTGATTCTGCCCCTCTGCTCTAGTGAGACCCCACCTGTGGTACTGCATCCAGCTCTGGGGTCCCCAACATAAGAATGACATGGACTTGTTGGAGCGAGTCCAGAGGAGGGCTACAAAGATGATCAGAGGGCTGGAGCACCTCTCCTATGAAGAAAGGCTGAGAGTTGGGGTTGTTCAGCCTGGAGAAGAGAAGGCTCTGAGAAAACCTTACAGCAGCCTTTTAATGCTTAAAGGGGGTTTACAAGAAAGATGGGGACAAACTTTTTAGCAGGGCCTGTTGCAGTAGCACAAGGGGTAATGGCTTCAAACTAAAAGATGGTACATTTAGACTAGATAATACAGAAGAAATTTTTTACAATGAGAGTGGTGAAACCCTGGAACAGGTTGCCCAGAGTGGTAGTAGATGCCCCATCCCTGGAAACATTCAAGGTCAAGCTGGATGGGGCTCTGAGCAACCTGATCTAGTGTAACGTGTCCCTGCTCGCTGCAGGGAGGTTGGACTAGATGACCTTTAAAGGTCCCTTCCAACCCACATGATTCTGTGATTCTATGACACGGGCACAACCTGTAAAATAACTCCATAGTTAATTCAGCTTACAAGTGCTTTCTATCATTCAGTCTAACCATATAAGAATTATTAAGATGTCATTAATTAAATCACCAATTTATTCATAAGTATTTATATGCAGTTAAGCAGAATCTCAATCATTTAAAGCACTTTTTTTTTTTTATATCCTAAGGAGAGTGGGCTATTTGTAGCATACCAGATGTTTGCTGACCAGGAAGAAAATATGCTAAATCAGCATTTTAAGCAAAATGCAGCAATACATCTACATAACTCATCTTGTCCAGAGGCACCCACTTACATTCTCTGGGTCCCATTTTCTGCACCTGATCTAACCTTACTCTTTTTTTTACAGGGATAAGACCAGCAGTGAGCTATTTCCTACACATCCCCTACAACAAAGACAAGCTCTTTATATCTTCTTCTTGCAATATCCAAAAAAAGCCAGCAACTTCTACCACCTAGCAAGTGTCCCATTAATTTCAGTCCAAGTCCTGTGTGGACAACCTTACATATGAAACTCTTTCTGCAAAGTATAATACTCCACCAAGATGAGAATCAATAAGTATAACTAAGCCCTGAAAAAAAAAGTGAAGGTCCCTATACCAAGAAGGAAAAAGGCTGTCAGGAAAAGACGAAAACCTTCACAAACTGAAAACAGTATAAAAGAAACATCAATTGGTTTAATAAAGTGTTGCACTCAGAGTCTCGAAAGTTTATTTTTAAGAAGCACTTTATGTTCACTTTGAATTCTTTCTCATCCCTCAATAGCATTTCACACATAATCAATATCTGAGGCTGAACTCAGAGTGAAAAAATTGAAGCAACTCTTCCAACCAGTATACCATTTCTAAAGTTTTGATCATAGTTTCCATTATATGAAATGGTAACAAAACTACATTTCCCCTTACTATTACTTGAACTTGGGCAATTTCATTAAAAAAACCCACCTTATAAAAACCAGTAGCACTAGGTTAGTACAGAATCCATCTTTGTAAGAACTACCTAAAAATTAGTTGGAAAACACTTTCCATGGGATAAAGGAGAGTGATGTGAAATTCTCCTCTGCCTTCCCCTACTTCTACAAGTGCAAGAAAACCTTCCTCCCTCCTCCACAATAGAGCTAAAGACACCTTGTCAAACCCTAGTAACCTGAGTGTAGACCCACAGACAGAAATGTGATATAGACAGAAACGCAACACAGACAGAAACACCAAAAAGTTTTGGCAAGAAGCTACCCAGAAGAAAATCAGCCAGCAACTCAGTTGACTTCATATAACAAGAAAAAAAGTCTTTGTTCCCCTCCCCAATATCTTCCTCCTTCTTATCTAGAATAGCTTCTGAAGCTTAAAGATTTTTGTAGAATCACAGAGTGGCTGAGGTGGGAAGGGACCTCTGGAGATCACCTAGTCCAACCCTCATCCTCAAAGCAGGGGCAACTAGAGCAGGTAACTCAGGGCTGTGGCCAGTTGGGTTTTGAATGTCTTCAAGGATGGAGAGTCCACACCTCAACGGACATGTTACAGCACTCAATCAAGCTCACTGTGGGGAAAAAAAAAAAAAGTCTTTTCTTATGTTTAAATGGAATTTCTTGTATTTCAGTTCGTGCTGATTGCCTCTTGTCCTGCCACTGGGCACCACAGAGGAGAGTAATACATAAATCTTACCACATATTGACAATATTTACTTGCATGTGCAGCACAGACATCAGTCAAGCCCAGCACAGAAAGGTCTGTGAGCATTCATCAGAGAAAACAGCATATATATTTTAAACAGGCTATTATAAACCTGCTGCCAGATCCCAAAGTCAGGAAAATATTACATTTATACTGTTACTGGCTCACTAATAAGCAATATAAATATTCACATCTTATATAGCCACCAGAAAATAAACCAATCTATAGGTAAACCACAAACTTTTTATTCATTTATTTATTTGACAATCCCCTTCTTTTCCATAAAGGTTTGAGAGCCCCTACCTCCACTTACTCTTCCCACATACAGACGCCAGCTTCCAGCATGTTCCAAACCTCTGCACCTCAAACTCCAGGCAACAGCCCCCTCATGGAGGGTAATAGTTCATAGCAACTATTCCTCCCCAAAGGAGTAATACCATGTACCCGCTGGCCAACATCCACCCACACTAAGTCTCCCCAAATGTGGCATATCACATTCCAGCAGTTAGCAAGGCAAAAGTATTGGCACCTCTTCAGTTTCCACACATCATCACTGACTGAAAGAAATCATTACCTTCTCAATATAGCTACTAGAGAGGAGAGTTTGTGTGATGGAAAGGGAGACAGTCCTGGACAAGTAGTAGGCAGCTTGTCATACTCTTTTTTCCCCCAGAACGTTATTCAACACACCATCTTCCCAAAGAGTTTGTCCCTAGTAGCTGTTATAGGTGGCTGCAGAAATCTTAGTAGCAAAAGCCTCATAACATTCACCAAAAAAATTCCAAGTTGTATATATATTTCCCCTAAATCACTATCATAAGTAGCCAGAACTGGTGAAAAGTTTAACTTTATTTTTAATGCAAACCTCCTCTCCATTTCCCAGTACTTCAGTCACCAGAAAACCAGACACATCAGTGACCCTAATACAGAAATTTAAACTGGAACTAGCTATTTACAGGGCCTTTAGTAACAGATGTCTGTCTTAGTCCAAGTAGATCTAAAGTTCTTTGATACATGCAGCATGCTCTATGCTGCAGGTGGACCGGCAGCCAGCGAAACACACCTGCACCCCACCTTGCTGTAAATGAGCGTCCAGCGTGTGACTAACAAGAGGCTCAGTAAACCCCCTCCCTACTTCAAGAGGCAGGCTGTTTCTACTTCACACGGTTTCCAAAGATCTGAAATATACGCATCAAATTAAGCTCCGCTAGGGACACCTGTGGCCAGGTGAACAGTCACTAATTTTCTCTGACCATTTCTGTTCATGTGGGCCCACTTATTCTGCCAAGTGACCACCTGGCTACCCCAAAATCAAACATTTCATATCTATGCTAGTCATTCTTCAAATCTTTATCTATTTTTGCTGTTTAAGCACTAATTCAAACAGCTAGTGAAGGTTTCTAAAACACGAAAAAAGTGTCAGTATTACATAAATCCATTGCAACTCATGCATCTTTTCTGTTTGTAGAAGTTCCAATAAATCAGAAGAAAGCTACAGAAGTTAGTCCAAAGGCAAACTCATGCTAATAAGCTACATCTGGAGTTTCAGATTAAATACATCACTCCTTTGCTTAACAGACTTTTACTCTAAGTCCCCTGACTTTCTACGGCCGTTATCAACCCAAATCCAAATCGTACATATGCCTCCCTGAACGGGGCCTGCCTTTTTTTGTGGTACCTCTGTTTACACAGCTTATCCCTTATCACACTGACAACACTGGGAACCACAGCAGATGGTCTCCTCAGACACAACTCTAACAGGTTTTCTCCACTCCCCCATTCCGCTTTTTTTTTTTTGTGCAAACAACTGATAAGGAAGGCTGCTGCAATGATTTACTGATATCTGAAGTTGAAAATTGACAAAACGCAAACTGCTTTTGTTCCCAGTCCCCCCCATGAACCACTTAACCTCTTAACTACTAAGCAACATAGACAAAGAGTATTAATAATTGTACAAACCATACAGTCTCTTGGATTAGCATTTCAAACACAAGCAGTATTGGTTAATTTAAAGATCATTACTTTAATGATCTTTACATACTACCTTTAAAAGTTATGCCAGTTAACAGCAACCAGATTCCTACTACTAAAGAAGAAAATACACACCCACTGGTTTGGGAAATGCCTTTAAATTATATTCAAAACCATTTCCAACAGTCTACTGAAAACAGACTCTCAAGCAGAGATCAGAATAGAAACTGGACATTTCACATGTAAATAGCTCCACATAAATTCTATTAAGCAAGTCAGGCTCTTGCTACTGGAGAGCATGAATTTGAAAAGCCACCATACCAAAATGTTGCAAAAAACCTAGAGGTAGGCAAAAGCATCTCAACTAACCATCTATGAAGAAGCATCTGCAAGTAGACAGTAATGAACCAGACAGACCCAGAGGGCTTTCTTAAATGTAGGTCATGCCTGTCAGACCATAGCAAAAGGCACAGTAACATTTGCTGAAGAGAAGCCAGAGTTACTATTGCACACAAAAATTTACTCTGTAGGCAGACACTAACAGTTACATTATTTGTGATGATCACTAGATGATGCTTAAGAAGAACAGGAAGGAAAAGCTGCACAGAAGATAGCTGTATTGAATTTAAGAATAAGAGGCATAAAACATTCCTTACAACACTTCACATTTTCAATGCTTTTCTCTTCATGAAGTTGTCACACAAGAAAAATTTCTGTTTAAATCTGATGGTTTTTTTACACCACAGATTGGAAGGGCAGAAGAGAAGTCAGCAAAAAAGGTAATTTAGGAACAGTAATTTCTGCTTATTTATGCCATATTAAGCTGAAGACTTGAATTACCTAACTACTGATATGAGAAATGGTTAAAACCTTGAGTATTATTACTCCAGATATCTCCACTGTTCTCTTTCCTTGATTCATGTTTTCAGTCTGTGATTCCGGTATTTTTTTGTTAAAACAAAAATCCCATAGGAAAAAATCATCCAGTAACTTAAGATGTGGATACAGATGAGACAAGAGACAGCATAACAGAAGTATTCATACCAATAGCCTGATTCATGGCTTTTTTTTTTTTTATTTTACCTGCACAAGTAACATGGAAAAAAGATCACAAGAATTTATGAAAAACTCTTGTCAATGAAGAGCATCAGCAGATTAGAAATGCAGCTAGCTTTTCACCTGAAGACCTAAAAATTACATAGTTATAAGTATTTCAAAGCATAATACAACGAAAAGAACGTTACTCAAAAATACGTGGCTCTGCAATCACATGTATGCATCTCCTGCTGTAAAATCAAGGAGACAAAGCAGTATTTCTTTCTAGAGGCAGGTAAGACAAGAGAAAAAGTGAGGAACGTCTTTTTTTGCCCTGCAGATAGCTTAAAAACAGATTCACAGTCAACCATGAAACAAGAAAAAGTACTGTAAGATTTACCACAGCTGAATCTTTCTGGAAGGAAGGTATCAGATGAACCCACAAACACTATAAACAGCACACAGTAAAAGACTGGGACAGATCATTTAATAATAAATCTCTCTACTCAAGAAATTCTACGATTAGACAGTAAAACTTGAATTCAAGGTAGAAAGTTATCTAATGGAGGAAAGATTAAGAAGTACGAGAAATCTACTTGCTCATTCTTTGTTTAGCCAGCAGTCATCAATCACGAGTTCAAAAGAAAAAAAAAAAAAGATTCTTCACTGGTCAGCAGCAAAATTCCCTATTCAGAGCTGAGTTACTACAGGTTATCAGTGTTTACATTTCTTTTGTGGATCTACTAGTTAAGACACAACAAAAACCAGTATCATGATGACAACTCTCAGACTGAAACACAATCCACATGCAGATGCACTTACACCAACACAAACATTTTTACACTGATTTATAATTCTATATAAATTGGGGTGCTTTGGGGGTGATGGGGCGGTCTTTTTTTGATTTTTACAAGTTTATGTCCTCGATGCAGTTCAGATTTAAAAACAGTGTCTGCTTATCCTAACTACTTAGAGCTGAACACAACTCTACAGGCAACAGCTTTGGGCCTACATTCATTATAGTCTCAACACGAGAAATAAGATAAGTGATGTACCAATAGGCTTTTCAGTCTTATAATCAGTGAACATGACCTCCATTAATCATCAGGGTTATTTATTAATTTTTAACAAACAAAAAGAAAAGAATCACTGGGAAGATTTTGTGTTGTCATGTTATTGCAAAAAGTAATCGACACAGCAGTATATCAAAACTATTTATCACTTAGCTTTCTTGCCAATAATTGTCATTACTGCAGACACATGTATGAACTTTAGTATTACAACATTTTAAAGTTCTTTGTCCTGACTGAGAAGTACTTCAGTGCTTGAACTCTACTTGACTTACAATCAAACAAAAATTGGAATAAAAATGTTTGTGCTGTTAGAGCTACACCTGTCCGTAGGACTGTGCCTTACTTTAAATATACAAGTTAAAATCATTTTGCTGTAGTGTGAGCGGGGTTGGATTGAATGGCAGTATTTAGACTGATTATCTTCTTCTAAGAGCTTTAAGGAGGCATAGCTTAAATTAAGGGAGGGGGTATTTTGGTCAGAATCAAATCTCTGAAAGGTCACAATGCTATTCATTGGAAAACATTTCTTCTGAGACAGAAGAGCAGTTTTCTGTTTTTTGAACAAATGAATTGTTCAAGATACATGAAAAAACACACAGTGCACACTGAACTGAAATGTTGTAAAAGTTTTTAATAAATACTGTTCACGAGTAGGAGGAAAACAAGTTAACGTTATCTACTAATATCACAAATTTTACCTGTACATACTGTAAATAAAGAATAAAAAAGCACTATGCCTTTCTTTTTAAGCTAGCCTGAAGATAATTATGAATGCACACTCTGGCTGAACTTCAAGCATTCATATTTTAAACATTAATTTACTTTGACTATGTGCATGTCAAAATGAAAGACTGCTGTCTGGATCCAGACATGCAGTATTAATACTGAACACGTGCATTCATTTCAGGTCAGCAGACGTTCCAACTCTACTTCAGCAGGTGGTAGGAATAGCACACTAATTAAAATCTATATTAAAAAGTTCACAATGGGCTATCTATTCTGAACAGCTCCCATACAGAAACATCACTGCAACCTAAGTACTTTAACCACCTTTACTCAAGTCTGAAGAAAACCAAAGAAAACCGAACTGCCCCTTACGTAAACCACCAATTATGTCCCTTTCTGAGTAACTTCTACTTTTTCATCCTACCAACAGATTTTTCAAGGCAGCCCGCCAAAGATTTCACAACCTAAGGTTAGACACTACAAAAGTAACCAAAATACTTCGTCAAAATAATCTCACATTTAGATATTAAAGTAATGAAAAAAGCTAAGCTCATTCCCTATTAGATATTTGTCACTGGTCACTTCAGAAACTGAGTGCCTTTCATAAGTGATACATCTGAGAACAGTGTAAACAAAGTCAAGGTAGCCTCAGCCCAGATTACCCGATAAGATACTGATTTAGCCACAGTTTCAGGGTAAACATGAACTTGTGTGTCGTTTGGTTTTTTTACCTTAACATTTTGTATTACACTTTTGGGAGAGGGTTTTTTCATTTGTAGTCAATAAGTAACAGACTGAGGCCCAGAAATAAGCTGACATTTTACAACGCAAGAAGTGCTTCAGTTATAGCATTTCTTATACAAAATAGACAGCACTAGTTGCCTGTAACACCAAACAACGCATACAGTCCACTTACTAGCCTCATTTCTAGTACCTCATTCCTACTGCTGAATGAGATGATGATGTGACCACCAGGCTGACTGGAAGCAAAAGCTTGAACTTTATGGCAACCACAGCAAACAATTTGGATAGGGAAATATTCAAGAACCCCAAAATGGAACATTTAAAACACACTTTTCAACAGTAATTGCATTTTTTTTTCTCAAGTGCAACTGACAATTGCATTAAATACATTCTAAGAAAACAGTGATATCAGTCTTTTTACTTGGAAGACAAATAGGTCCTTTTTCTTCTTCAGGTTTGAAAGAGACTAGGAATGAAGTGAAGTAAAAAAGTAAATAAAATATACTCTCTCCATGTTTCAGAAACCACCTGTTTCTCTGCACTCAGAAGGGAAATTTAAAGTGTGGCCTAATCCCTTCTCTCTTGAAAACCCGCCATAGCAGACACACTGGGATCTCTTTCACCCCTTTACCAGTCAATAAGATCAAATCAAACCAATGCACATTCTATCCAAGAACAAATATAAAGAATATTATATCCCACATAGAATTTATTATATTTAATGAGCCTCCTGTGTATATATGCTACAAGTTTGAATTGAACATGCTAGCCAAACAATATTGGATGGCACCTTGACAACAGGTGCTGCTTTAGAATTATAAATTCAAATACTATAAACAACAATGATAAGTGACACATGAGATTAAGCTTCTTCTACAACAGCTGTTCATCTTTAGATGCCTGTGAAGTTTTCAGCACACAGAGAAATGAGTCTTTGCAAGAGTAAACAGAATTAAAGGAGCATTTTGCTTCCTTGGTACTATATCTTGTTTTTCTCACGTGTGGCACTATATCATTATACTTCATTTCAACCAAACCAGCTTAGATACTTACAATGTTAGTTTGTATACTTACAACGTTAGTTTGTCTACTGCAAAGTTAAAAACATATCTAAGTATATTTGACTTCTCTGGAGATTTTCAAGACCCGCCTGGATGCAGTCCTGAGTAATGTGCACTAGGCAATCCTGCTTTAGCAGGGGAGTTGGACTAGATGATCTCTAGAGGTCCCTTCCAACTCTGAAATTCTGTGATTCTGTGACTTGCGTTTTTCTCCTAGTAACATACAATATTATCATACACTTCTATTTTAAATCACTTTGGTTCCTACTGAGAAACATCCATTGCAAAACAGTAAGAAAAATAATGGTTATTAACTCGTGTTGCATTGAACTTTTGTTACAAAACAGCACAATTATCTTTGTCTATTCATTTACAACACTAAAGCATCCTGTCAATATACCTCCTAACATACAGGGACATCACTAAGAATATTTAAAATTCATCATATAAGGGAAAAATTTTAATAGAAGTATTCTTTTCACAAGACACAAAAAGAAACCATTTGTGAATTTTAACATCCTCGACTGAATTCAGCGAAACAGAGCACTGGTTTACCAGACAAACATGTTCACAACTCCATCACATAGTGTCATAGCTGTCATCCCACCAAGTGGTTTTTGCAACTTTTGTTTTGTTTCTTTTAGCATATAGGATACTACTCAGTGTATAAATATTATTACAGAACTGGACTGAATCTGTGTCCTTCCAGACAAAGACAGTATTTTAACAGCAGCTGGGAAGACAGTCCAATAAGTAGTTGCCACCTATTGTCAGAAGCATGGATGGCTCTGCAGCAAAGTTTATAGAACGTGTCAAAGAACTCTGTACCTGCTTCTCTGCTTTAATGGTGATCTGTGGATCCAAAGATAAAATTATCACACAAGGCATGTCAGAAAAGCATAGCAATTACACTTCCTAAAACAGAACTGGAACAAGGACCATTTTTATCAACTAATTCACGGTTAGCTGAGTACATTGTAGAAGCACTGAACTTGAAACAAAATCCTGAGCCCTCCCAACAAATACAAAACTTGAAAGTTCAACTGAACTTGAAATTGTATTGATAGCCTGACCATGTGACTTGCCATTGTAACTTATTAACGCACTTCACATGCTTAGCTATACACACAAAAACCCTGAAGAACTGTAAGGTTGACTAAACATTGAAGGGATTTATGCAATTTGAGGGAAGATAAGGTTAAAAAAAAAAAAAGACTTGGTCTTACTGCGTTAATAGCTAGGGTGGAAAGAACGAAGGTATTCATACCAACGACTATACATCTCTCTTAGGCATCTGAGTTAGAAGCAGATTTCCCAGTATAATCAAAGGAAAAAAGCCAACACTATTGAACTCCTTATCTCCAAGGGGTGCTTCAGGAGAGCAAGTCTCTTTTCACCTAGCTAATTAGACTTAACTTAGGAACCTAAACTATATATCTAAAGATGTATGGTAAAACCACTTTTTGAACACCTATTTTGATAGATATTTCAGCATTCCCTAGATAGTCCTTTGCTTATCGTCACTTTGATGTAGCAGCTAAAAGTGCCTTTAAACAAGGACGGAAAGTCCCATTTTAACAGCTGTTTGCTTGGGGTTTTTTTTGCCAAAAAAGTCTCTTTATTGTTTATTCCAGAATGACCCTAGAAAAAGACACTATTTTCAAGGGATAACTGTGAAAATATTTGTGGAAAAATACTATAGAAAGCGTTGCCAAAAATCAGTAGACTCTGTAGAGGTTAAAGAAATATGTTTTAGCATATAGAAAGATGTACGGGTAGTTCCATTTAACACACATCTTAAACCCACCTCATTCATCAGGCTTTAAATCTTTCATTTTAGGAATCAGTTTATTGAGAATATGGTTTGCAACATAGATGGCACATGTGTTTTCAATACTGAGACGTGTCTAAAGTAATTGGGTACAACTTGGTATCAAATACCACACAGTTTGTTTCTTAAGTCACACACTCCTTGATGTTTGCAAGACATTAACTAGTTCCACACTTTCTATACATCAAAGTATATTCTTGATTTAGTTCCTGGTACCTGAAGTAGGTGTTAACGGGAATGGAATTGCTTTTACAAAAAGCTATTAATGAAAAGGAAAAAATACATCTATGAAAGCTTAAAACAAAGTTTTGCAGGGCCAAGCTGCTGATCAGCAGGCATTTCTCAATGTTTTGGATCTTACAAAAACAACAAACCCAATCCTAACTCATATGAGTTTTCAACTTTTTTTTTCTTAATACTGAAGCTTAGAAAAATGTATCCAGTTTGTATCAATTTTCCTTCTTTGAGTGTCCATTAACAGTAAGTATGAGAAAGGGGGACCATTTAAATTACAAATACCTTCTTGAATCACAATTGGGCTCAAGTCTCTAGAAAAAAAAATAAAATAATGGTCCTTCAACAGGTTGTTCTCCAGAAGGAATAAGAACCTATACATCAGTTCAAACAAAAACATTTTTATTATTAAACCATTTTCTCGTAGAATTAAATTAATCGAGATACAGGAGGAAAGATCTCAACTTGAACCAACTACATGTTACTAATTCATCCTAGAAGCTGCCTTAACTGCTTCAAACCAAAGGCTGTGAAAACCTGCAAAATAAGAAAAAGAGTTATATTAAACTAATTCTTTCACATTTTAAACTGAAACTTAACTACTTTAGAATCACTGCATCATGATCAGGGATCAGCAGCTACGGGTGTATATATACCACGGTTAGGTACTTTTTCTAAACTGAGGAAACTGCCACCTAAGACAACAGACATTCTTAGCTTTTCCATTGTTCACAGATACAAACATCTCTTGCCATCCCGCCTCACGTAACTAATTCATATTGCCATGATTTCAATGTCTTGAAAGTTATATATGGCTAGAAACCATTTTCCGTTTCCTTCTGGTATACAGTCTTTGTAGGAACACTTCTTCAATACAAATGAGGTTTCCCCAAAAACTCAGTGAAAAAAATTGGCTTTAATAAAGTTTTGCAGCTAAAGAAAACAAAAGTAACTGCTCAATATTTCCTCAGAGTTTTCCTTTAAGAAAAGTCCCTGTGCCAATATCTCCTAATAGTTTTTGTTTGTTTGTTTTTTAAAAGAAAGAAGCGTTATGCCAAATCTTCCATTTTCTCTTTAGTGTGTGCTAGGAAGCACACCTGGAACTCCAAGTACAAATTCATCAAGTGATTTCAGTTAATGCCAGGAAGGTGAGTCAAACTAGAAATGTTGTATACACACAATGCAAATAATCACCGATACGCTAGTACAGGTGTGAAGAAAAACAGTAACCAACAAGATCTCAGGAAGTAAATGAAGAATATACCTTAATAATTAAATAAACCCACATCATTATTACAGTAAGAGACAACTACAGTATTCAGCAACTACATCTGTTCCCCCTTCCCAAAACCCAAGTAAAATACACTTAACGATGCAAAAAAAATTCATACATGCACACAGAAAACATGCAGTCTGGTAACATAAATGCCATTTTCGCACTTCACAGACCCTTGGAGTTTGTTTTGTTTAATGATACATAGCACAAGCTGCAGCTGAAACAAACTTTCTTCTTTTGTTGGAAGAATCCACATCTTTAAGAGATGCAAACTTTCCTGATGTACGTACCTGAGACCCATGAAAATCTGCCTTGCCAAAATTTCTAAAATGTATTTAACCGTTACAGTAAAGGAATCTGACTGCTTAGTATATTGTACTTCCCGCACAGTGAAAACCACTTGGTAACGCTGATCATTATGAAAAAACCTTACGCCATCCTGATTGGACACAGAAAACCCTGGCTGCATCACATTGCAAGCGTCTTAGTACCACACCCATAAGCTCTATTTGGATATGATCTTTTCCATGAATGAACAACTACTGTGCTTACAATAATATGGCAGTCACTCTGAAGCCAAAAATCCAATTTTACAGAGAGAGAAAAAAGTTACAACAATTTTAAGCTTTCCTAGCTAAGATTCTGAAAATAAAGAGTTCATGTAAGTAGCATGAACATACATGGATGATGATCAATTAAGAAAAGTCATACAAATCCCTCTAATCTCAGAAGACTTTTATATTAATCACTGCTTCATTTCCTTTGTGACCATATTCGAACTGACAATGGATCTTGTTTCTTCCCGAATAATCTTCTAGGATATTTACACAAGCCTAATGTATGCAATGCTTCTGCATTATTAATAATCATGTGGGAAACACAGGAAAATTTTACCTCGCTTTCTAGGGCTGCCTCTGAACTTTTGAGTCCTTTCAAACAATGCAAAATAAGTCCCTGAGCCAAGAGATCATTTGTAGTGGGATCAATTAAGTGACTAAATTGAAAATAAAATTCAATAAAATGCCATTTTTAACCTAAATGTTAATTTAAATGGTTCTCAAAAATAGGTTTCAATAATAATTTTGGTGAAAACACAGTTACACAGTGCCATCTAGCAGCGATTTACAGTACAGCAGTTACTGTGATACTAAGTTTGACACTTTAAATAGTTTGTAAGGCCCTTACTTATTTAAGTAAATTCAAAGAAACCAGTGAAGTGACCCACAGAGTTGCTATAAGGTAACCTAAAGTTGACATTTCACAGACTGAATCTACAGCAACTGCTACAATTCTCTTCCCATTGACCTAAACCAGACTTATAAAAGAGGGAGAAGGTGTTTAAACCACCTTTCTTCGACAGCTTATTACTTCTGCAAAAAAAGCTTTCTAAAAATGTTCTGGAGAAGGTAAGTAAGCATTAGCAATTCAGAGCTTATATTATTTTAAAAATCTGTAATATTGCCATTATGAACAACAGCAGTGTCCCTAAATGAGCCACAAAAGCAAATCCTTAAAAAACTGTGCAGCTCTATAAATTAATAGCATTCAGTTCAGATACATTAAAAAAATGGATGCAGAGAAGCAAGGTATTCCAATCAGGATAGTATACAAGCTAGCACCAAGACTTCAGCTCCCCCATCTTGTACAGTTTTATTCTAAAAACCATCTCCCATAAATATTTTTCTACATAAGTGTATTTCAGTAGTTCCTTTTTTACTTAAAAAAAAAAAAGTCAATTATGACAGAGCTATTCTCTAATAGGCTTTGATCCAGATTTCAGCTGTCCTGGGACCTCCATTTGAAGGTTTCATAAACTATTTTTTGAGTAAGGCATCAAAAATCCACATACTGCCCATTTATAAGAATTGTACACACTACATAAACAGACTAATGCACTTGAAGATTGATGCAAATAAACTGGATAATGTCTAGAGAGAGGAACAACAAAGGCCAAAGATCTAGAGAACATGACCTATGAGAGAAGCTTTTAGGAATTAGGTCTATTTAGCCTACATGCAAGATGCCTATAGGGAGAAGTGACAACAGCATTCAAATATGTGAAAGGTTGCTATGAAGAAGAAAAGAATCAGATGTTCTCCATACCCACTAAAGAAAACACAGGCAGCTATAGGCTTGAACTGTGCTAAAAGATTTAGTTTACACATTCGGAAACAGTTTTCAAGCAGAAAGGTCATTAATCATCCAAAAGGGGTTATAAATTCTCCATCATTGGAGGTTTTCGACAACCAGCTAAAAAAAATGTTGGTGAACGGCTCAGCCCTGGGAAGGAAAGCTCAACCATGCAGGTGCCTTTTGGCCTATGATCTGCAGCAGTCTAAGAGGAGGCTCTGCCAGTCGTAAATGCAAACTTACAACCTGCTCCCTACCAGGTGGTCAGGGCAAACAATCTTACTTAAAATTCCTCTCCAAGTCCTCCTCTGCATCAGTTTACACCCCAGAAATAAACTCCTCCCCTTTACCCGGTGCCTGGAGTGCCTGCCAGCAGGTGAGCAGCATCACACTGACATGCTGTTAAACTATGAGAATTTCTCCCCAACTCACTGAACAGCAAAGGTGAAGCTTACAGTCCCCTCCATTTAAATGTATTTCTACCTCAGTAAAGTGAGAAACCACTGAGAGCACTGAAAAGCTACAGCTGTAAATGAACTGTCAACCATCTACAGAAGAAAATGCTGGTTTTCTGCTCTGCTGTGTTTGTATCTGGAAAATTGTGGACAGACCCAAAGACAATTCAGAAAACACATTAGTTTTCCAACAAGCCATTTTTTTACAACAAGACACGAGTGTCACAGCAAAAACGTTTCATAGAATAATAGAATACCAGGTTGGAAGGGACCTCAAGGATCATCTGGTCCAACCTTACCTGGCAAGAGCACACTCTAGACAAGATACCCAGCACCCTGTCCAGCTGAATCTTAAAAGTGCCCAATGTTGGGGAATCCATCGCTTCCCTGGGGAGATTATTCCAATGGCTGATTGTTCTCATTGGGAAAAATCTTCCTCATGGGTCCAATCGGAATCTCCCCAGGAGGAAATTGTTCCCATTACCCCTCATCTTTTCCATGTAACTCCTTTTTTACAAAGAGTCTCCATCATCTTTGTAGCTACCCTTTAAATAGTGGAACATGGCGGTAAGTTTGTGAAGAAGCTCCTCCTGCCCTCCATAAGTTTCCTGGTTTTTTTTGGTTTGGGTTGGGGTTTTTGTTTGTTTGGTTTAAAAAAAATACAAAACGCTCTACCAATGACATTTTTCTCCTTTAACAAAAAATCCTATTAGTGTTTTTCCTACTCTACAACAATGTTACAAAGAATATGTGGAACTGTTAAGAATACGTCAAGGTGACTGTTTCAGACTTAAACCTCTTAAATTTTTTATTTTCTAGTTAGCAGACTTCTAAAGCATATTCAGTTGATATACTCTTTTCATCACTGCCAATTGTAAGAGTCTAACTTCTAGTTAAACAAATACTAAATGCTCAAATTTACCTTCATCTGATGGTCTACACCTTTACATTCACAAATGAAGATTAACATTTACCAATGGTAAGTCAATTTTTCAAAGCATAGTAAAGACAAACAGAAAAATGCCAACCCATAAACAAACAACAGAATTTCAAAAGTCAACTATCACTTAGGGAATCAATTACAAACAAGCACACTTTTACCCTTAAAGCCCAGCCAACAAAAGCTGAGGGTCCAAAATGCCTAATAAAATCGGCAGCCAAGTGATCTGTCTTCTATTAAATTCCAAGCCAAAAAACTCACTTCTCTATACACCAGTGTCTTGTACCAATCAACAGCAATTCGGTTTTGGCACGATTAACTCAAAGCCTCAAAGCCTATTTATAGTCATCCAAGACAAAGTTTCTGCTTAGTTTCTTTCTGTAAGCAAATTCCAAAGCCAGGGATTTGACACACAAGACAAATGCTAATGTCTTCTGCTTAAACAGATGAAGCCTGTTCCTCAGCCCCAACACTTAATGTGTTAACTCCAAGTGGTAGCATGCAAATGCTACAAGATTCACGGAAGCACATTTCTGCAGACAGATCATACATCAGCTAAGCATGACTGTTGTAAAGACTGCACCAGCTAAGTCAACTTAAGGTCCCCATGGGTGCTAGGATGTTTGGTCACAACATCTATCCTGCTTTCTGTAAGTGTTCAAAATGAGCACAAAAATCAGAGAAACTGGCTAGGATGATGTTGAAATATCCTAAGAACTGCAGAAATAAGTTATGACAACATGAAACATTCTAAAACACAGCTTTATGATGCAATAAAGACGTTTCTTTGCATCTCTGAGATGCAGAGCAGCTTATCACTTCTCTTAGGGTGAAAGGTATCTCTGTCCACAGTGTTCTAGAGGCCAAAAAATTACTGTTTCTGGAAAGATTAAGAGCCTGTGCACAACTTGCTGAAAAACCTATTTTGAAATTAATCAAGGGAAGAACAGAAGGACCAAAGATTCAATGATTACTCTATATACACCACAAGGAGCATACAAACAGCACAGGAGTCTGCTCCAACGCTGCTTCAGAAGAGCTCCTTCCCTACAAACTTGGACAATTCCCAGTGCACAGCTCTACTGCTCCCAACACGTACCAGGGAAAGATTGCCTTTTCACAGCTTACCCATCTCCACTATTTTAAACATCACTCACAAAAGATTTTACAAAACTAAATAAAAAAAAAAAAGCTGAAAAAAATGAAAAATTTATACAACCCAGAAGTTCCTGAAGATAAGCTCAAGTCATATGAATGGCAAATAAAAAAATGTATTTGCACAAACCCCAAGTTAACCATACACAATTCACAAGCTAAGGATGTAGCTAGGCCTCACCCACATTCAACTTAAGATGTTAATTCACAGCAAGTGGCACTTTCCCTCAAAAAAACCAACCCAAACATGAAATCAGATCCTATATACTATTTAGAATTTGCTTAAACAAATTAAAAACCTAGTTTGGGAAACTTAGGATAGCACTGCACTAATGATAATAGTTACCACCAAGCTGAAATGCTAGCCTTAATAAGCTGTAACATAATTAATTACTAAGGTCCAACTTGAACATCATTTGCCTTTACACTATTAGCTAAACTCATGGTTTTATTTAGGCTGTAGTCATGCATTTCAACAGACAGCATTTGTTCAGCAGTCCCTAAAAGTTTCAGTGTCTTACTGTAATACACACCTAAGAGTGTACATAAGATTATTAAAATAAAACAAAAAATTAAAATCATCCCTTAATGAAAACAAGCATGGGGTCGTGTTGACCATTATAAGGAAAACTCTCAAATCGTGTTTCAAACAGAAGTCCTTATATAAATTAAACCAACCTCCCAAATCAAACAAACATGAAGCAGAAAGGAACTCTTCCAAGTGGAAGAGTTCCTCAAAAAGGTGATTTTAGCAATTATGATACTTTATGAATCCCAAATGCATAACACAGACTCCTCGGAAGAGGAACTAATGGGTCCAACATGAAACCTAACAAACTAAAAAGCAGTAACTCTGAGACCAAATAGAAGTACAAAACATAGACCTTCCCAACATTCAATAGCAAAGCTGCCAACTAAATGGACGCAAGATCAGAATGATAGCAAATAATTTTTATTAAAGCCGATTTAATTAAATGCATATGACTGCACTTCAAATTTGAAGAATAACCCAGTATCCCCAAATTAAATCAGTAACACAGCTCAGCAGAAATGAAAAGGTTAAGTGCCCCTCTGAGGGATGCCCAGGCGGTCGCTCCCCAGGCAGAGCAGTGAGCAGCCGTGCCCAGCGCGCTCTGCTTGGCCGATGCTGCCACCTCTTGGCTCCCACCCATACAGCACCCAGCCACAGCCCCACAGGTTCACAGGCTCTACATTTGAACATACACAAATTCCAAACTGTCCTTAGATGAAAAAGTTACAAGTGTACACTACTTCATACATTACCATATCCTGATTTTTTTTTATGTGACTACTTTACAACTGTAAAACATTTTGATAGAAAGAAATCAGAAGGGGAAATCTGAACTTGCTCATGCCAACCAGCCCTGGGGAGACACAATGTCGTATCATAAAAACAAACAAACAAAAAAAAGATGAAAAAGGCATAAATGAAAAGCACAGACGATCTAAGCAGCAGGTACACTCCAAGGGTGGGATGGGACTCTGGGAGAGATAAAAATATCTACATCCATTTTTACTTGTTTGCTCAGTGACAGGACCTGTTTTTACACCTAGGAGCCACAGAAACACTTACCAGGCTTACATGAACATAACCCAAGTTGGCCATGAAGAAGGAAATAGAAATTACACTCAGCTCTCTTAGACAGGAAAAAAAAGAGAAACAAGTACTTTATTTGCTCCCATCAAGGAGGAAAAACACCCAAACCAATTTGTGTCTCTTATCTGTTTAGTGAATTTTGACTGTCTCCAGCCAGCCTCTATAATCACATGGCAGTCTTGTCTCTTAACATACCCCCAGGCCTGAGAGAAGGCTAACAATATAGGTTAATGCTCTGTATGTGGAGACACATCGCAGTTCAAGATTAGTTGTGCTACATTCAAAATTCTTATCAGCAGCAAGCCAGAAACCAACTCACTTAGGCTTGCCTTGCCTCCATAGAGTAACATAAAGCAATAGGAGCTCACACATGCACAGGCATCCATACTGCAACTGTCAAAAAAACATTCCCAAAACATATTAAAAGCACCTTAATGCAAAGTTACACAGCAAAGGCCTACCACTGCAAGTTGAGAGAACTTTGTCCTAATCAGCAATTTCTCAAAAACAAGGAACTCACAGCTAAGCTTCAGCTTTACTAGCAAATGAAACTGTAGACAAGCTTCATCTTTCATAGCAAATGAAACTGTAGCCAAATTCTAGCAAGAGCTTGCACTAAGCATCAACCCTTCTCCACTGTTCCCGGTCACCTAGGGTAACAACAAGTATTTTTCAGGTGCTCCAACAAATGGTATCATCAAAATATGATCTTGCTCCTACCTCTGAGACTACATGGTCAAAAATCTCTTCAGATTATAAAAATCTGGTCTGTTCTCCCACTAGCTTTTATAAATTTTCTATGAATTGTTACTTAAACCACAAAGAACCACGTGGAACTAATGTCTCAGTAGAGCACTTTACAAAGCTCTGCATCACCTGTACGTCTACGTTGAACTCACTTCATCACTGCTATTTATGCTTCATTTACAGATTGCTTAACCATCTACTAGAGAGACAGATTCCAGATATGAGGATGCACGTTACCAGAAGTTGAAATTTACCTTTCATGGTTCAATCCTTTTCAAACTCATTCTTCTGGATTACACCAGTACTGCCAGAACAAAACCCTATTGCACAACCACTAGAGCATGCAGCCAATTGCTCTGCCACTAGAATTAACCCTAAACACGTATGCATGCTTCAATTTACCTACATAAGCACCCTACAAGTGGCTCTAGAAATACCGTGCATGTAGGATTTATTTAGGCTCTCAGGCCTGCTCCCAACTTTCAGTTGCCAGCTCTGTGACTGCGAAAGAAAAACACTGTGAAAGAAAAAAAAAATCAATTCAATTTAGATGAACTGTAAAATAAGCAATAAGTGGGATAAAGCAAACAGTACACACTTGTCAGATCAAGCTCTAATGTCAGTGATATAGGAAGCCGTTATGAGGAGAAAACACACACTAGTTCTTTCTAGTTCCCCTGTAAACAGGGGAAACATTTCCCAGTTTGAGAATTAGAGCAGTTCTATCCTGTAACAGAGACAACATCCTCAAAGCTAGATACCCCACTTAACAGAAAGTTGCCTAACAGGAATATGAAGTTGATGCTGAGGAAGCTGAGGTAGGAAAAACTCACCACAAAGAGGTAGCGCAGTGCAAGATACACAACAAGTCAGAGGTGATAAGTAACAGAACTCTAGCCACACACACGCTAGGAATTTTTACAGGGAACACAGGAACAGTAGTAAGAGTAATACACAGCTGCTAAAACCACAATTACATGTTAGTTTACTGAGACCTGGGGAACATGCACTGCTGCAGATGAGTCACAGCATGATGTTATATTAACTCTACATTGCAAGAAAGCACCCCAACAATATCTACATCATCCCACTCATTGGCTTATTGGACACTTCAGGCTGCACTGGGACTACCTGTATTCCTCCCAAAGAACTGTGAAATCTTAATCGTCTACATTCATGCAATCACATCTGTTGCATTCCATGAATATCACCTTTCACTTTTCCTCTATGTCCCATTTCACCCTCTCTCCTCATCCTCTTAACCTTCTCACCACAAAAGTTTCAGATTCTAAACAGACGACAAGAGCTCTTATACCTCCTTGGAAGATGGTGCTTGATATGCCCAAATGTAACAATTATTTCAGCAGCAGTGAAAAAAGGAGAATAAACATAACAAAACCCACCACACTCACATCCAAGCATCCACATACTAGCTGTGCATGACAGAGCAGGGTTTTCAGGCCAGAGCACCAAGAACCAAAACACAAAGCAAACTTGGACAAGGAGCAACTCAGACCTTCTGAAAGCAGGAGACCATATTGCTGGAACTGTTAAGACCATCATCTTGCTGTAACAATAGGTACAGAAATAAATTACTTTATTGCTTCTCTCGGCATCAACTACCAAAAGCTTTTACGTCCAGATTATCAGTCAGTTTGAATCTGAAAAACAAACTTGTTGAAGGAGTAGTTATGCAGGTGTGTAAGGTTATCAAGCAATGCAAAAACGTATAGGATTGTGACTCTACAAATTATGGACAACAGGGGAATTCTTCAACAAGGGTGCCAAACACCACAAAATTTACACCTCGGTTCACTTTTCTCCATTGCTCAGCTGCTTCACAGAGAATGACACTTTCATGACTGCAGTGTTGTCAGAGAAAAGAGAAACGCCTCTTATCACCAGAAAAGTAGTTTGGGTTATTTTGTGTATTTAAATCTCCACCCCCAAAAAAATGGTTGTAAAGTATCTTTTTTTTCTAAACTAGCACGGCAATCACAATCATTTGAAAAGTACAAATCTAAAAGCAAAGACTAAACTTGAATTCTCTGATTGATAAGGCTAAATATCAAGAACTTCATGAGAAGCTAATAAAAATTTGTCTTTTAGCTTAAAAAAGAATACTAAAAATATCTCACAATGAGGATGGCTCATAGCACCCCAAAATTACACTGTAATCACTACCACTTGTTTTACATGATACTTATGAAGCAACAGAGAAGCATTATCAGCAGGGGTGAGGGAGAAAAATGGAAAGACCAACTGCTGATTCTGAGCAACTAAAAGCATACACCAGAAACCAGCAGAAACTTTAGTCAAAATACTTCATCAATCACTACACAGACTGCAGAGGGTTACTTCTGCGTTAACAAATGTATAGAATACAGTAACTTGTTGAAGAGATCTCTACTTTAGGACAACAAAATAAATCAAAATCTAAAATTATTAAAATTTTATTGTGCAGTAGAAAAGTACTTTTAAAACAACGTTTAAAACAAAGCACCAGATTCTGAAATGTGATTCAGAAATACCTATACAATCTTAGTCATTTTCTTTATTTTCCACTTGGATGAATAAAATGGATGCTGCAGCACACTTTGCTGTATTTGTATGGAGATGTCCAAAGTCTAAGGAAGCATGGTTTAGGCAACAATGAACACTAGGCAACACCTTTGAACACTGAGGTCTATATTAGTTTGTAGCACTTCATCTGCTTTTTCAACAGCAGACTAAGCATGTTTCCTTTTACATCTGTCTTCTTTTCAACTTTAAGTCTTAGGTAGGTCAGAGCTTTTGTTCTTCCTTGTCTTCTTCCTTCTTCTGCTCAAATTTAGTTTCAGCAGATGGACAGTCTTAAGGCTACCTCAGCTATGTCCACTGGTAAACAAAACTGACAAGTGTTTAGAAAATGAACAAGTAGAAGACACAGTAAAAACCAGGTAATTTCTTTAACAGTAATTCAAAATATTATTTCAGATTTGCTTTAGAGAAAGACATAAGCTCTCTGCACAGTGAATTTCAGAGTTGTAAGACGTATAACACAGACTATAAAAATTAAGCTTCAATGGAAATTGGCAAGTCTCACCAACAAATACCATAATCATAGAAATGGAGTGAGCTCTTCAAGAACTACAGGGCGGAACCCATGAAAAATACAGCATCTTTCCATCCAGCAAACTTGCAGACAAATTCTACGAGATAGTAAAAAGGATGCCTGAACAAAGACTAGTCTAAAACCGCCTAAGTAAAGCTGAGGGTCTATAATACAACTGTTTTCTATGTGTTAAATCAAGGCCAAGCCCAGTGAATTAGCAACAAAACAATTCCACCCCTTTTTGCTTCTGGAATCCAATACTACAGGAGGAAAAAAGTTTCGTGCTAGCATTTACTTGAAAAAAAAAATTAGAAAAAAAAAAGAAAGTAGCGCAGATAAGCTGTTACTGGTTTAGTTTTGCTGAATGTTTGTTAATACCAGTTTTTGCTTCCTCTTCATAAAAGGAAGAGTTACTGCTCATTCTTCTGGTATTTGTAAAGTCATTAGTAATGACTCCTCCTCACCCCCCCGCCCCCAGCATGTTTTACAGCGACTGAGGAGGGAATGCTTTGGACCTGAACAGCCTCAAGCCAAAAGCAATTATCACAAAACAACAAGCATACCAAGCTGCTTGATCCATCAAAATGCATTCAAGAAGGCTGGGCCAAAACCATTCATTCCACAGAACAAGAAACCTACAGATGCCAACAAATGCTAATATGACTACCTGCTTCAGAACTCAATTCCTTCTATGTCTGGCTATACATACTCGGTTCCATCTTTCAGAGAGAAAGTGCTGTTAAGTGGCACGCATACTGAATTCCTTTCCCAAACAAACATCTGGCTCACAGTATTCCCAGCTCGCCCCCTTCCTCTTTTTCATAGTAGGCATTACTTGTCTGTACCATAGTCTCTCCCACCAGGTTGTATCTCAAAGGGAGCACTCTAGTAGGTCTGCAGGCGTATCTAAACTATACAGCGAGTCATGCTGCCAAGAAACCAAAACCAGTTTTAGAACCAGTAAAACCTCCATCAGCTATATTGTTTTCAGAACATGAACAAGTACCATGGTACAGCTCTACACTGATAGCAGCTGGTCCACACATTTCTGTGTAGCTCAGACTTAACAAAGGAGCTTTGTGTTCCCACAGGATAGTATGCAAGATTTGTTCAGAATACTGCTTCCATCTTCACATTCTAAAAGCAGATACAAAAATACGTTCAGCTCGTCTGCTGGTTTCCCTTTGCCTTTATTGAGCTGATGCAGTTCCTGATTTTTAATCAGCATTGCTATTATTACAATACCTGTACACTGTCAATTCACACTGCACTCTCTCCCCAGACAGAGGCAGTCTTTGCTGTGAAAAACTGTAGCACAGCCCTCAGTTTTCACCTTTGGATATAGCCAAATAGCTAAAAGCAACAAAGGTGCTTGTACAGAAAGAACAATTCCAAAACAAATGAAATGCAAGGGTGGGGGGAGGAGAAGAAAGACTTCTGCATCACCTGAACAGAGTTCAGATCAAGAACAGAGTAGAATCCATGCATTAAACAGAGATACGGAATAGTATTGAAATAAGATTTTTGCAACAAGTCATAAAAAATTACTTCTGTAAATAAAAGATATCATTATACCCATGTTCAGTTTTGGCTAAGGCAACTTATAAGGCAGGTTGCATTGTTACAGCTTCTAATTAGCAATAAAGGTCTGTCTGATGCTGCTCCTCTTCCTTTTAAATTTTTTCAATCTTGCAATTAGATAGAAGACACTAGAAACAGTGCTTTACCATTTCCCTTATAACAGAGCAAGAACTGCAAGTAAAGGTCACATTTTATTGCCTAGAACCAGAACTTTATTCCAGCATCTCTTCAATAAGTGTTGTTGACTCAAAAGCTTAGGAACATGTAGGAAACTGGCTAATTAAAACACTTTTCTGTAAGTAATAGCTGTCAAAGATGCTGTGACAACAGATAATCTTTCACCTTAGTGAATGTTTCTGTATTTTCCTCAAGTTTATAACAGTTTTACATTAAACTAACAAATTCTAGCAACAGAGAGAGGAGCTAATTTAGAAATTAGCTCTTGCAAAACATATTTTTTGGTTTTTTTTTTGCATAGTGTGAACAATATTAATTTCAATAAATGTTTGAAATTTGGATTATGTTAAGCAATATTTACTGAGTAACTACTTCGCTGTATACTAAATCCCTTCTTGACATTGTATCTGGACTTCCCAGATGACTGACTTTAAAAAGAATAACATGCTTTCTTAAAAAGGAATTGACGAGATAGACTAGAGAAGTCTAGTCTATCTAGTAGAGAAGTTGGGAAACTTCTTACATTGGCATTTCCTCTAACAAAAAGATGGAGAGCGTGAGCAATGTAAGGTATGCACCGGATGCTAAAAAACTTAACTGCCACTTTATCAAGAGCAAGACTGTTGTTTTTTGTCTCACTGCACACCTTTGACAAGAGAGTGACTCCGTTTTCTCTGTACTCTCCTACTGGGTATTGCCATCTGCCACTAGCATCTTCCATGAGCCTTCTCTTCTTAAAGGCTGAAGAAACCCAGTCTCTCCTCATACATCATGTGCTTCCTAACCATCTTCATGGCCCTCCACTGGACTCACTCCATTACATCAATCTCTCTCTTTTCCTGGGGAGCCCAAAGGTGAATCACTGGACACAGCATTCCAAACGCTGTCTCACAAGTACCACAGAGAGCTGAAGGATCACTTTCCCCGATCTGCTGGCTACACTCTTGCTAACAGCCCAGGACACAGTTTGCCTTTTTTGCTATAAGAACACATTGCTGACTCACGTTCAACTTCTTGTCTACCTCAAACCCAAAATCATTTTCTGCAAAGCTGCTTTCTAGTCAGTCTGCCCACCCCCACCTTTACCACTAGCTGGTGTTATACCAACCCTAGGATTTTGCATTTGCCTTTGCTAAATGTCATATGGTTTTCATTAGCCCTTTTTCTAGCCTATTAAGGTCCCTCTGAACCACAGCACTGGTTTCCAGCCTATCAACCACTTCCCCCAGTTTGGCATAGTCTACAAACTTGCTGAAGGTGCGTTACATCCTGTCTTCCACGTCCTTTAAATACATCAAATAGATTGGTCCCAGTGTGAAACCCTGAGAGACATTATCAGTAATCCAAGCAGTAATAGAGCACTTTCATACGCACTTGTCACCAGAAGCATCACTATATTAAGCAGAAAGGCAGTTGCCCTCTTCACCACCTCATATTCTCACATACAGCTACCATACTTGCATTCAGTTCCGACTTCATTAACAGCCTATAAAGAAGAACATTCAACAGACAGATTTGTAAAAATTTACTTTAGTCAGAATTTGCAGCCAATATTTTTGTTCTGTTGAACAAAAATGAAATTTCCAGAGGTCCTTAAATATATCAGCTTAAAAAGAAGTTACCTAATCTCACAAAGAAGAAACCACACTGGGTAATTTCTGCCTACAACCTCAACCTTGGGGGTTTGTTTGTTTGCTTGATTTAACAGATGTATATACATACACACAAATAGACTACATCAAGACATTGATTTAATAACGACCAGAAACTAGCACTCAATTTCATATAAAGTTACCAAAATTATTCTGTAGGTATTTCTGCCCAGCTACTGCAACTTTTATTCAGTTTTTAGTCCTCAGTTTCAGATTCCAGATGTACTTATTTCTATTCTAAAGTTATGAACACTTAACTTTCTAAAAAGAGAAGCGTCCTGGATTCAGCCAGGACAGAGTTAATTTTCTTCCTAGTAGCTGCTGTGTTTTGGATTTAGTATGAGAATAATGTTCATAACACATATTGTTTTAGCTGTTGCTAAGTAACGTTTATATTAAGTCAAGGACTTCTCTTAGCTTCCCACAGAAGCTGAGAGGGAGCTTCAAGGACAAGCTAGCCAAAGGAATATTCCATACTATAGACATCATGCTCAGTATATAAATGGGGGTTGGCCAGGGGCAGGATTCCGAGATCACTGCTCAGGAAGGGCTGGGCAATCGATCATTGGGTGATGACAGCAATTGTATTGGATCACTTTATTTTGTATATTCTTTTACCATTTTTTCCTTCTCTTCCATTACTGTTCTATTAAATTGTCTTTATCTCAACCCCTGAGGGGTTTTTTTATCCCTCCTTTTTCTCCCTCTTCTCCCTACCCTACTGGGGCGAGGGAAGGAGTGAGTGAAGAGCTGCCTCGTCCTAGTTGGTGGCTGGGGTTAAACCACAACAAGAAGGTATCAAAAATTTTAGGTAGTTCCTTCATTTGCTGCACTCCACCTTTCCTACATTTCTCCCAATAAAATTCCAAAGGCACAGCAAAGCCATCCAAATCTTGACCAGCCAGAAGTAGCATCTGGAACACTATGCATTAGAGAAATTAAGGTAAAGAGAAGTTAAATTTAAGAAAGCTGTAACAAGGCAAAACTCAGAACTCATTTGCAGTCTTACACAAACAGCTGTCACAAGTAAGGCTTTCTGAACCAGCACTTCACTTGTCTGTGAGAAGAGCATACCTACTCCAGAGCTGAACTACTAATTAAAGAATCACCTGGGTTCCCTAAAATAGTTCAGCCTTCGAATAATTCAGTATCTTGTTTCCACTTAGATAACTACAGAAAGATCAACTGCAAAAGAGGAAAATGAGATGTAACTGTTTAACAATATCATGAGATGTTCAAAAAAATATTGAAACATGACATCAATCTATGTTTTCAGATTTCTACAGCTTTTCTTTCAACATTTTGCATTAAGGAAATTAAACTTGGCCAGCACAACCGCTAGTTTAGGTTTTTTTCTTTAGGGTTGGGGAGCGGGGAGGAGCAGAACAAGATGATGGGGAGTATTTTAAAGTACTTGAAGAAAAGGAGAAATAGGATTTTCAGCTTTTTCAAGTGTACAAAATACAATCCTGTATCATCCCACCTCCATCATACTGATTGCCCCTCCCAAAATAAAGGATCATTCACGTGTTGTTCAACTCTGCTCCAACAGCAAAAAAACTACATCACTAAGTGACAACACACTTCATTCTTCTCTCTCTCACTTGGGTTCCACCAATTACAATCAGACAACCAGCTAGATTCTGGCCGAGAATTAACATCTCTCCCTTCCACTCTTATAAAAACTTTTCAATTAAGTTTAGCAAGCAACGCACCCACAAAAGGCACTGCATGACATCTATTAGATGGCTGCCCTGTCAGGAAAACCCAAACATTCTGAAAGCACTCATCTTGTAATCATTCTGCTTAATCCCAGGAAAACACTTTACCTCCTCACCTTCAAATTAGAAAGAGATCAAAGGGGGATTTGAAAAAGTGTAATTAAGGCTAAGAACATTTGATGACAGCTTGACAGCTCTGAACATTCACCCAAAAAATCTGAATTACGTGACTTGTCTTATATTGTTACCTGTAATTTTGTATCCATATGCAGCCAGCTGTCCAGCCATATATTCGCCATCTGAATTATTGTGAGAACATCCCCATGTGCGAATCCAGATTTTCTGAGCACCAGGAATAATGCTGTTAAGTAAAAAATGAATGAAAAATGCAAGTTAAAAGACGAATAAGCTTCCCCTTTAAGCCCACCAAACTGACTCAATTAATCGTAATGTTCCAAACATAAAACATGCAACACAAACAGTAACAACTCCAAAACAGCTGGGGAAGAACATCATGATTACGTGATTTTAGTGTAGTTGGTATTAGGTATGGCTGGCACAGAGTCAACTTTCTCCACAGAAACCCGCATGGTGCTATGTTTTGTATTTGTGACTAAAACAGTGTTGATAACACAACTGTGTTACAGCTACTGCTGAACAATGCCTGCACAGCACCAAAACCTTCTGTTTCCCACTGCGCTCCACCCTGCCACAAGCAGACTAGGGGTGGGCAACAGGTTGGGAGGGAACACAGCTGGGATAGCTGACCCAGATTGACCAAAAGGATAATCCATACCAGATGGCATCTTGCTCAGCAATAAAAACTGGAGGTTTGGTCTTTCCAAAGCAGCCACTGTTCTGAGACTGGCTGGGCATCAGTCTGCTTGTGGGATTTCAGCCTCTCCTATGAGGAGAGGCTGAAAGAGTTGGGGCTGTTCAGCCTGGAGAAGAGAAGGCTCCGGGGAGATCTTATTGCGGCCTTTCAGTACCTAAAGGGGGCCTACAGGAGAGCTGGGGAAGGACTTTTTACTAGGGCATGTAGTGATAGGATGAGGGGGAATGGCTTCAAACTGGAAGAGGGCAGGTTTAGATTAAACATTAGGAAGAAATCTTTTACTTTGAGGGTGGTGAGGCACTGGAACAGGTTGCCCAGAGAAGTTGTTGAGGCCCCATCCCTGGAGGTGTTCAAGGCCAGGCTGGACATGGCCTTGGGCAACCTGGTCTAGTGGGAGGTGTCCCTGCCTATGGCAGGGGGGTTGGAACTTGATGATCTTCAAGGTCCTTTCCAACCTAAACCATTCTATGGGAGGTGGTGAGCAATTGGTTTTGTGTTACTTGGGTTTTTCTCTCCTCTTTTCTTCACTTAAACTGCCTCTATCTGAACCCACAAGTTTTCTTGCTTTTGCTCTCCCAATTCTCTTCCCCAACCTACTGGGAGGAGGGGTGAGCAAGGGGCTGGGTGGCAGCTCAGTCGTTGGCCAGGGTCAGTCCACCACAAGTGGCAAGAAAAGAGTTTTAGAATGGAGGAGGGGAGGAAATGTAGGCTAATGAAGAAAAGCTGTAGGATAAGAAGAGATTCAGTACACTGAAGTTCACATACTTCAGAACACAGACAACTAACTTTCTGAAAATTGTACCATTAACAATGACTGCACTGAAATCAGGCCACCAGCAAACAAACTGTTAGAGCTAAACTACAACCTTTTGATATGATTGCACCCCTTCATTGTAGTTCCCTCCATACAAGTCATCTTTATAAATTCTTAACTTAAGCCTGCCACCAGCCACACTAACACCTGAAAGCTCATATCCCAACCTTTCTGGGCTACAGATGCAGCATGGCAGATTTGCACCATGGAACTAGCGCACACAATGGTTTAAGAACCAACAAAAAATTCTTGTACAAGAAGTTCTCATTAAAACTCCTGGGATAACTGTGCCAATGAGCTAAAGATGATAGTATAAGAATGACACGCATCCTAGAACACTATCCTTTGCCTGCCCACATCTTTTTTTCTCCTCCTGCACTTCTGTTTTTTAAAGATACTTCCCCTAGCTAGAAATAGAAATTTGTTAATGGAAGATTAACGATCACTAAGCAGACATGTGCAACACGTGTTTAGACTTCCTATTGTCTAAACAACATACATTCAATGTGCTTTCTTGGGTCAAAACCACTAAAATACAGCTTGTTAGATAACATGTAGTACCTGAATGTTTAGGAGAATGGAGTGCTCGTCTGAAGCATCTATAGACCACCAGTTTGGCTGTACACACGCTCCTGGCAGAATGGGGTCAATGCATCTTTACGGGGCTTCACATAAAGGTGCATTGTTATGCTTATCACATCTCTTTTGAACACTAATGAAAAACCAAAACTGAATTTCCTGTGCATTCCAGACATACTTTATTTTCATCTTTATTATGCAGGTAAATTTTATCCACCATCTTGAAATTAAGCTGGGGGGGATGGGAGGTGGACAAAACAAAATCCAGATCTCTGAACTGCAGTAGAAACTAGAATCAATAACTGAGCTCACCTATACTTTAATCAATTCCACTGCAGCAGAAAGTTCATTCTGTTCTTATGGGAATCACAAGAATTAAAAATGCAAAGATACATTCTGTAGTTATTGCATACTATTTCCACTGAAATAAAACAGTAAGTTTAAAAGAAGTTTCATTATACCATTTGCAGGACATACATACAAAAAGTACAGCCTTTGGAAATCCCAGGTTCCAGAAACCAGGTGGAAAAACTGAAGTAAGGACAACGTACTCTTGGTGGAAGAGGATCACATTAAGGAATACTTCAGTGAACTGGACATACATAACTCCCTGGGCCATGATGAGATTTGCCCACAAGAGATATGGACGTACTGGAGACAGTCCAACTAAGGGCTATGAAGGTTACTAAAGGACTGGAGTATCTCTTCTCATAAGAGGAGAGGCTGAGAGCTGGGACTGCTCAGCCTGGAGAAGAGAAGGCTCGGGGGAATCTCATCAATGTGTGGAAATACTTGAAGGGAGGGGGCAAAGAGGACAGAGCCAGGCTCTTTTCAGTGGTGCCCAGTGACACAACCAGAGGCAACTGGCATGAAGTGAAAGACGGGAGGCTCCCTCTGAACATCAGTAAACACATTTTCACTGAGGGTGACTGAACAGTGGCACAGGTTACCCAGGGAGGAGATATTCCAAAACTATCTAGGCACGGTCCTGGCCAATTGGTTCTAGGTGGCCCTGCTTGAGCAGGGGTTTGGAAAAGATGACCTCCAGAGGTTCCTTCCAACCTTAACTCTTTTGTTATTCTCAGAATTTCATTTATATTTCTCATTCCAGATGTCAAAAGGCTACTCCAGAACTGCATTTTTAAGAGCTCAGCTTTTATTTAGGTAATTAAGGTGAAGCAGATAATTTTTCAAAAATGTTTTACGCATAAAAGCTTAAGTAACAGGAACCATTTTTTCAGCCTGAATACTCCATTACTCAATATCTCAGTCGTAATTGATTTCGACAGAAAGTTTGTCTAGGACAAGAAATTTGCTAAGGATTTACTATCCATAATCACTACATTTTATAAACACTATTTTACTCATTTTTATCTTGTATTGAGATTTTACATTATGAGATAATGAGAATTTCCGCCTTATTTTTAGAAGCTGACAATGAGCACGATATAAAAAAAGCAACAAGATAGGGTTGATGGAAGAATTTACCTGTCACTCGGAGGATCATCATCTGTCTGAATATTTTTTTGTGAATTGCGTTTTCGCACTTTTGGAAAAATATTCTTT
The DNA here is from genome assembly GCA_008711295.1 of Anarhynchus alexandrinus. Classification (NCBI taxonomy): domain Eukaryota; kingdom Metazoa; phylum Chordata; class Aves; order Charadriiformes; family Charadriidae; genus Anarhynchus; species Anarhynchus alexandrinus. The sequence goes on from VUYV01000520.1 coordinate 49,233, forward strand.
CTTACAAACTGCCGATCATGTGGTTTCAAATCTTCTGCTGACACAATATCTTCAATATCTTCAAGCACTGAATCACAGGCCGCAGGCATCTTCAAGAAGCCTTAGAGAAGACTGGTATTAGCAAGCATTTGAATACAAAAACAAGGCATAGTATCTACTGCCTGTGTTTTCATAAAGTCAGATATTTTTCTACATATACCTGCAATGTATCATATATATGAGGGATACTGAGCACAGAAAAACAATCAACTATCCAGAGATATTTCCTGATGCCCTGTTCCCCCAAGATCCCTCAAACACAGGCAGGGACAAAGCCACAAACCATAGATATTAATTTTTTTTTTTAAGTAATTTATACCTTGTCATCTTCTAATTCAAAAACCCTGCAGCTCCTCTGACATGACATATCCAAGATAAAAGCATTCTTAATCATGTCAGGCGTATAGCGAAATAATGAGTTCACGTTATGTGATAGATAGGCTTCCACTCACAACACAGAAGAAAGAAAGATACAGCATTCAAGTGCCTGCTTCAGAGGTTGTTCTGGCTCTTATTTGTTTGCTGAAAATAGGTGCACAACAGTACAATATGTCTTCATAGTCCTTTTGAAAACAAACCAAACTATTCCTAGAGTTCCTGATCCCACAGGCCTTTCATTTGAATAACTTCATTTATCAGACAGCAAAATAAGAATTCCTGTCGTCAGGTGCAAAGCGTTAATCAACAGTACCAAACTAATATAAAATAGCTAGATTATCATCTGGCTCGTATAATATTCTAGAAGATCATTAAAATCGAATTATATTTTCCACAAGAAAGTAAATATATATGCATATGTATCTCCCAGCAGATCTCAAGATCCAGATGAGTTTTCAGGAAAGGAAAAAAAGTTATTTGCTAAAGGACCCTATAAAACAAAAGGTACACCATTAATTACAGGCCTCACACTGTGCTGTGTGTGATTATGAATCAGAATAAAGTTTGATTTACCATTGGAAACCCAGGTTCAAATATGTCTCAACAGTTTACTACGGAAATCACACAAAGGCATTTCAGAGTTTACAGGGAAAATACAACATTTTCCTAACTGACAGTGAAGAACAAAACAAATAAGGCTTTAATTTCTTTAAAAACAGATTTCAGGAACAAAAAAATTCAGGCTACTAGCATACAAAATACTTTCAGATGCTGCAATTGAATTATTCAAGAACATAAGAAGTTAAACACCTGTGCATTTTCCCAATACGAGTGCTTCAGTCAATCTTGCAAAATATACTTCTAAATAAAACTCCATATAACCTGAACCATTACACATCTGTGTTTAACTTAAAAAGAAATATAATGATGTCACAAAGAGGATGCACTTGACAAAGACATTTAAGCATTTAGCTTTTTTCTAGATCAAAAATCTCAGGATGTATAAAAAACACAGCAAAGGATGAACAAGAATAAAATGCTGTGAAAAGTCGATCAATAAAAAATATTGGGGGTGAGGTGACAGCCCTTACAATACTTTATACCACTAACAGTATGTACAAATAGGCAAAGTTATCAACACAATACACAGAAGGAAGATAAGGTTTTGATTTGTTGTTTTTTTCTCTGTTCCAAAAAAGTATCTGACAAAATGGTCCAGATGGCAAAACAAATAAGCTTAAGTTTATTTCGGTGGCCCACAAAATAAGAACACAGCCAAATAAAGTTCATACCTTTTTAAGCTTGGTCTAAATCCGCTTGGATAATAATCCTGGGGGGAAAAAGAAAAAAAAATATGGCATGAACAAGCAGAACTAGCAGACAAAACCATGAGTTCATGTTATTGTCTAATGAGCATTTGTCCTCCATCTGCAGAACTCTGTTTCTTGCTCAGTTTGACCTTAAGACTAGCTACACACGCTGACTGGCTGGCAAGGTGGAACAGTAGTCACACTTTCCCTGTCCTTCCCCGAGCAGAGGTGCTAATCTTTTTGTCCTTATTTTATAGAGTTTTTGTTGTCGAAGTCTGATGTACTTAAGTTCTTTCAGACTTTTCTTCCTCCAGATTTCTGTCTTCAATCAGGAGTTTAAAATTTTGAAAGAAAGGAAGGAAAGAGATTGACTGGCAAGGAGAATACAACTTCATAAGTTTAATTTCCTTCAAGAGCTTGATTAACAGTAAATTTTAGCTAAAGACATTCACAACTTTTTTTTTAATTGCAAACACTGTAAAGTCTTTTCAGAACAGATTATTTGATATCTGCCCTAGTTCCATATGCACATGAGATCTCTTCTTCACAAGCAAATAAATATAGATTCCTGCTGCTACTCTGCCAGATCGACTGAAATAAGAGGCAATAACAAAATTAGAAGTTAACATATTCTTCTTATACTGTCAACTTGTACCTACAGAACTTTATGTTTCTCTTTAAAAAATGAATGTTAGTAAATAAAGACCAATAAAAGTGTCTTTAACGTCTTGACACAAAGAAAACTTCCCTTGCCCCAGTCTATTTCAGTTACCCTCCTTGATCTTCTTACATGTACCAACAGAGTACTTCTTTCCACAGAGAAAACTTCCATCCGGGTGGAAGAGGACTGCTTTTTCCTCTATTTACCAACAGGTGTCTCCGGTAAAGCCGCGGGCTTTTATCCCCAGGCTTGCACGGAGCAGAAAAAACCTGCAGCGTTGATATAAAATAAGACGGACCCACCACCGCCCAGCTCGCCCTACCTCAGGGCCCCGGGGCGAGCTTCTTTGGGTCATGCCACCGCCTCACCCGGCCTACAGCACAGACGCCCCGGAGCCCGGCTGCGGCTCGACACCCCCTTCACCCCACCCCAGGCTCCCATCCCGCTGAGGGCACCCGACCCCCGGGTCGATGGCAACCGGGCCGCCAGAACCTCTGGAGATTCCCGCCAGAGGGGTCATCCCCCGCTCCCGCCTCTAACGCGGAGCTCAGGGGAGGCCCCGCAGGGTCGCACGGCAAAGCCAAGCGGGGGGGAGGAGGGGAAAAGGAGGACGACTCGGCCGTTACCGCTACAACCAGCCGAGAGGAGGGGGAGAGGGGAGGGGGAGAGAGGAGAGGGAAAGGAGAGGGCTCAACAGCGGGCCCCGGCACTCACCACCACCTCAGCTGGGCTCCGCCATCACGGCTGTCTCGCCCCGCCTCGGGCCCCCGCGCGCGCAGCTGCGGCGCGACGGCGGCCGGCAGCGGCCAAACTAAGTCCGCCGGCCTCTGCGGCGCAGCCTCGCGAGAGCCAGCGCGGGGCGGGGCGGCGGTAGCGGGGCCGGCAGGCCGGGAGTGGGCCTGCTCGTCCGTCCCGCTGCGAGAGCCCCGCGGTATTCGACCGCCGGGCTGGCGTTCCCGCTCCTTTCGCCGGTGGACTGCCGTACGTGGGGGAAAAGCGCAGCTGAGGCCTGGCCGGAATTGAGGGCGGCGGCGGCGGCCGTTAGGGCTGTTGGAGCCCGAACGGCTGCCGCGGCCCTCAGCGGGGAGGGGGAGAAAAACGGGGAGCGGCGTCGCTTCCTCCGTTCCGGGGGGGGGCGGGGGGAATGGGGCGGCCCTGCCTTCCTCCTCTGGAAGCCGTAACGGGACGGCTCCGGGGGGCCACCGCGCTGCTGGCCGCCGGGCCCGGGGCCGTGAGGGGGGGCGTCCGGGGTCGTCTCTTGGGACGGCGGCGGTTGAAAACGGCTGCGGCCTCTCCGTCCCCGCCGCCCCCGGGGGTGAGGGGGTGCCCCCTGGGTGCCTCAGCGCCCCTGGGCGGGGTCCCGCCGCTTTGGGCCGGGCGCCCCGGTGGCTTTTTAGAGGCTCTGCTCCAGAAGCGTGGCTGTGAGGACCCGGGAGCTGCGATCCGCACGGCATCGAGTTGCCGGGCTGCTGGGGGGGGTGCGCTGGAAGCGTCGGATATTGTCAGACTGAAGGTGAAAATGGGATTTCCTCCATCAGTGCACCGTTGGCTGTCCTTGAGGCACAAAGTAACCAGTGCGGGGGCATCAGCCGAGCACCAAGGCCACGCGTCCTCTGCTCGACTTTCCCAAATCCTTGGAGCCTCACCTTTATTTTAATTGAAAATTAGGTCCAGCAATACGTATCCAGTTACAACAGTTGGATTCAGATGTATCGGAACCAAATGAATGATGAGCTATTTATTCCTGTTGTTGCCACAACATTTTTTTATTTTTAATCATTAATTTCCTCAAAATACAATGCTAGTAACAACTTTTTCTGTTTAATCTGAAATACATTGGTCAAAATATTTAATATTAGATGACTGAAGTTTATGGCATTGTTTTTCCTCCAATTTAGGGCTAGTAGCAACTTTTCTGATAAATTTTTTGGAAGATGTTAGTCTGGGTGTTTAAACTTGGATGGCTAAAGCTAGGGCTCTAAGCAGATTGTTAACTGTATAGTTTCCTTGTTGATCAAAGTGTTATAGAGTGTGAGCATAATCTTACTGCTTTGTTTTTAATATACACAGTTAACCTAAAAAGGTTATTTATATTGCATCTTTAACATACTTGTTTTATTTTGGGGTAGCCTGCTTTCGAATATAAAAGTCACCATGTCTTGTAATTAGATTTTGAACATTAAGTTACTGTCTTTAGAAGGAGCCTTTGGAATCATTATTTTATTCTCCTGATAGCAGATTATAGTCTCCCTCAAACTGGAGGGAAAGTGAATGAAAGCCCTGAGTGTATTCCATAATAGGCCTATTGGTCTGCTAGCAGATAAAACCTGGCAGCTTCTGCCTACGAATATCACTTCCCCTCCCTCTCCTTTTTCTTAAAAAACTTGTGCTTATTTTATATCACGCTTATCTGACAATGTTCACAGGCAAAAAAAAAGATAACAGTGAGAACAAAGTAACAGGAGAGATTTGAAGAGGAAAATTGGGACAGAAAGAAACAAGCGTTTCATTTAGAGCAGTCTTTAAGAACAAATCATTCTAGGCAGGACTAAGCACTATTAATATCACCCTGGCCTCATGATAGAGTCGTCGTTACAGCTTAAGATACATTTGCCTTTGTGATTGGTCTTTGTTTAAGCACACAAGTACTTTTCAGAGATACTCTCAGTAAGACAGTGAATAGTGTGTAATTCATTATTTTTGCAGCATTTTTAGCCCAAAATAAAATGAAGGAAAACATCAGTAGTCACGTTAATCTATTTTAGACATCTTCCTTCATAGTATGGTGTAAGTAGACCTTAGTGTGTCAGTAAGTAACAATATATATATTACCAATCAGTATTTGAATTGCTTCCTGGTAAGATTAGCGATTCTCTTCCTTTTACTTTTCGGTTTCCCATTTTCAGTTTTCTGAGTATTTCACATGCAGTCCTTGAATTAAACTTCTGAGAGAAGCACTGCACTGCACTACTCCACAGTTATCTAGACTAGCTGAGTGTTACCTTTCTGGTTAAACAAAACTGGGCGGACATCAGTGCTGTTTTATGGTTGACTAAAAAAGCAAAGCGCAGATAGCCTGCTAGACATATCCAAAAATCTCCAGATGGCCATGATTGATAAAATACTACTTGTTAAGGGGAGGTAGTGAGCTCCAAGAGCAGCTCCCAGGCAGGAATAACCCGAGTCCCATACCTAGTGACATAAATAGGCCATGCTGATCAGTTTCAGCATGATCCAGCAGAGTCCTTACTTTGTCCCGCTGCCAAGAATTCATAGTATCAAGCAGCCCTTGTGCCAGCAGAGTCCTATTCAGATCTAGGATGTAGCCACACTATGGAAGGCACCCTTTCAGTGCTCTTGAAGCTGACAAATGTAAATTGCTTTGTAGCATATTCTTGGTAACAAACCAAGCTGCACACAGACTGCTGATAGTGCAGCAGGTAGCAAGGGAAGCAGGTGATTCCCTACCAACACCTGACCGCAGGAAGAAAGCTTATCTATACCTACCCGGGAAAACTGCATTTTAAGAAACAGTGGCTGGCAGTATAAGTCATACTACTGGCCTTTTATAGACTAGCAATGTACATGCTCCAGTTCCTGGAATGCCCCAAGAACAGCTTTAGAATACATCCTTTCCAATTTGCCTGCGTACCATACTTCCTACTCTTCAGGGGTGGTAGGCTCGAAGACACCAGCCTCAGGCTGGGTTACCATGTTAAGTCATTATTGGTTTTGTAGGAGTAGGTAGTTGGAAAATAAAAAAAACTACTAGGAAAATAAAATACAAACCTCAGTTTTAGCTCATGGTTAGTAGAAGAAACATACTTAGTTGTTTCAGAGCATCTCAGCTAGCATCCTTAGGGAAGCGAAACAGTCGGGCAAGCAAGGGTGCAGTTTTTATATGACAACTTTATTCTCTGATAACTAATGTGCAGTTCTGGCTGGAAAAGTAAGTGGGAAGGCATGCAAGAAAAAAAAGGGTGAGTCATAAAGTTAGATACAAGAAATTAGATTTCTCCCTCTATTCCTACAATTTAGGAGAATCTGTCTGCTCATTTGTCATCAGCAACATTCAGTGCCACTCAGAACTGATAACCACCCATTTTTTCTGTTAAGATATGACACTTTCTCCCTGTGAAGTCTTAGAAAGGAAAAAGTGGATAAAGAAACTCCCAAACTTAAAAAGACAAAGCATTCTACTGGTCTTTACTTTGCTGTAGAAAACAGGCAGATCTTGCTTCAGCACGAAAAGCAAAAGGGGTAGATGAATTTTACTTGTTTATACTTTTGTTACTATCACTCCATTGACTTTGCTATACAGGCTTTTGGTTCACTTCATCTTGAGAATTGTTGGCATTGGAGCACCAATGACATTGTGCATTAACTGTGTGACATACAGAAAAAATGGCATATACTGCGAAGTTTGGTGTTTCTAAACATGTAGCAACGTCTCATGCTACAAAAAGTACCTTACGTATCTTTCATACTTTCTTTCTGCAACAAAAATGTCCATGTCTGCATCAAGGCAGTGGTGTAATTTACTCTTTCAGGTGTAGGTCAAAAAGAATAGAAAGTGATGGTGTCTGTCATTTGTAGATGGATGAGTTCTCACTGTAGGTTCAAGGACAGGAACCAACTTTTTTTTTTAAACTCCTCTCCTCTGTGTAAAGAAGCGTGTAGTTGCCTGTCAGTCACTCAGGTCAGTTTTGACAGATTTCTCAGAATCCTTTTCCATCTGCTGGCAGTCAAGGAACGCAGCACATATGGGCCCAAATAAAACCTCCCTGAAACTAATATTTGTATGCTGAATAATGTTGAGGTACATTATGCTAGCTCAGGGGAGCAGAATTTTAACTGGCTGGGTTTTTTTTTCTCCTGCCACTCAGCAGATCCGGAGTTTACAAAGCAGATACAGAAAGCAGAAGGGAGAGAAACTGACATGAAAACTGAGAACAGGCCAGAGAGCTATGACAGATAGGACAGAAAGAGGACATTTATTGTAATCTCTGCTTCAAAGGGAGATTAGAGAACACAGTCCTATAGCCCTCCTTTATTATTTATTGGGAATATAGAAGAACAGAGGATCTTTACTGTAATCTTCCTTTCAGTACTGCTGTGTGCAGAAGTATGGACAAGTGCATAGAGAGATAAAATATTTGTCTTGTGTGCAGGGAAGATGACAGGACACATGACTTGCTCAGAATTGTAACATTTAAGCAAACAACCAAATTACTGTGATTTTTTTATCCTGATAATTTTTTTTTTCTTTTAGCAATTGTTGGTTACGCATCTAGAAAGGTGTAGCACCAAGACCAGAAAGGGAGTACAAGTTTGTAAATGCACATTTGGTTCAAGAGACTGTTAAGAGATGACTCAAGTAAACAGAACTTCTTTTCAAAGCTACTGTTAGGAGACTTCTGGAGAATTATCTGTAGAAAGGTGAAACAGGTCCTCAACAATTGCATTCATGTCCTGTAACCCTAGAATAACCGAATTCCTCTGAGGTTTGCAAGAAGTCTGTTCATAATTCATATGGGGGGAATAAATAAAAATAAACCTGTGTTAGCTTAACCTCTGGATCTCCTACTGTGTCTCTTTAGGTGTGTCTTTTTTATTCTTGTTTCACCATGGCTCAAAAAAAACCCACTGAACTTATTGTTAGCATAATAAAAAAGTGGGATTGAAACTTATTGGGTGTCAAATGAGTGTGAGCACTAATAATGAAAATAGTAACAGCTAGCTTCCACGAAGAAGCATGATAGGCACCAAGAGTAAGAAGAATTTAACAAGCTGTATACAAATCTGAACTCTTTAAAAAATCCTTTTTATTGATTCATTACCATACAAAATTTATTCAAATTACATCCATTGGAAGTGGTAAGATCACAGCTAGAGAACAGGTCATCCTTTAATAAATCTATTTACAAAACTCACCATAAAAGCTTTTTTTGTTGTTTTTGGTTTTTTTACAGTATTTTACAGAGGTTTTTTTTTTAAACTAGCATACAATGCAAAGCTAAATTAGATTAGTATTTTGCCCACGCACATTGGGACAAGTGTTTAATTTGTACAAAAAAAGATGGTCTGCGTTAGTCTTCATTTCCTCTTCCCCCGCAAAAGTGCCCCTTTGTCTCGCAAATCTTCATGCTCACACAACTTTTACTTTCCTCTTCCACAAGACAAAAACTTTAAATACTACAATTTTATTTACAGATCCACATCTAAAAAAACTCTTAAAAAATTACAAACCAGCTAGAAAATATTCTGGCAGTGTTTACAAATTAATTCTATTGTACAAAACTGCTAGATAACTAAAGTGTGAGTTGAGAACATACATCAACTTAAATACAACTGCTGAATGATCTATGCACACATTTGTACATATAAACACACACTTAACACTGTTTAACAGTTCTTTATGTGTTGCCTTTTATACATGTTATATTCCAAAACTCACACAGTCATACAGTGTTCTTATTAGTACTGTGACTTCTTGCCTTTTCATGTGTGAGCTTTCATAGCAGCAACTCAATGGTACCAGAAAACCTGCATACATAATATTCTACTACAGTACAAATAGTACTAATTTTCTGAGTATGTCAGATAAGTACAACAGTAATGCAAACAAAAGGATTACATGGGCATCATCTAATCAACATTACATTAATTTAGCCCAGAACATGGCAACATATTTTACACTCAAAAAAAAAAAATTATTTAAGACTTCTTAGAATTCCTCTCACGTTCAAAAAATAAATATTGGTACTATACTATACTACCAAAGATCTTCAAAAAAATAAATGCAATTCAGTTGATGTGGTACTTACAGTTATGTACTTTGGAAAAAAATTAGTTCCATTTTGCTGGCGAAGAGAATTATAAAAAGCTGTAAGCAGAGGAAGCTAACCCACTGAGATAAATATGATATATTGAACAAACAAAGCTTGGCATAAGTGTTTTCCATAGAGGGAAAAACCCACAGTGCATCTCTAGTAGGCACTTAACACAAAGCCCCACTTAGTACCACAAAAATTTATGTACCAGTTCTAATGCACATCGGGGGCAGTAAAATTGAACTGTGCATCTTCGTTCTAGTTTAAAAAAACAACCAACAAAAACTACTTTCACACACACACACACACAAGCATTTTTAAAAATCTGCAATTACTATGAGAAGTGGCAGAACTTCATACTTTTCAATATTTGCAATATACACTACATTTACAGTGTATTTTTTTATTAAAAGCTTTTAAGGACATAAGTATTTGACCTCATAATGAGACATATACAGAGCTCAAAATGAGCATTATGACAGCAATTTAAACATTCCCACAAGTAGCTGAAGAATCCCATTTCACGCTTTTGCATTACTTCATATTTATGTTCACTGCAGGTACAATCCATGTTGTGACACCCAGAAGACATGCATTCTCTGCAGAAGGCACGACCTGAAATACTATTATAAAATTGTTATTTAGGACTAAACCAGTTCATTGAGCCCTTCTCCGTAAGCCCACTTGTCACGGTAAGCAGAGACTGGGGGAGTGTGAAGACAAAACATTTATGGTCACCTGCTTGCACTTGCTGACTCACAAGGCGCTGGAGCTCAGGGTCAAGGAGAAGGCCTTGCTGTAAAAGCCTTCGCTTGTTGCTTATAGTATTTTAGGGAGTATTTAATTAAAATATCAGCACTGTTCAAGAGCCTGGTTTATTTAATAATGCTATTTTATAGTAAGTAGGGGACAACTCTGACTGATGGCAGGTTTTTTGATTCCATTAAAAACACGATTTAGATACGGAGAGCATTTAAGAGAATCAGCTGTATATAAATTCATCCACCAATGAAGGAAGCTTCTCTAAATCATAAGCATCAAAGAGGTCACTGATGCCTTCTTCATCCCCAAGGCTCAGCAAATAATCTTCCTGAAGCAGAGGAGGCAGCAAATTCACAAATGGTCCTTCAAAGTTTGAGGGAATTTGGTCCTCTGTCTGCTGGAGAAGGTTGGCTGGAGAAGCCAACGGAGAGATTGTTGCCATATTTACTGAGCAGTCACCTTGTCCTGAGTTAGCAGAAGCCACTTCTGTAAGAGGAGGGAGGGGAAAAATAAAGATGACACCTTTAATCTCTTTAGAAATATTAGACACAGATGAAACAAAGTCATCACTGCATAAAGGGCTTTTCATAAAGCATAATTTCAACAGAAAATGGCCTCCATATAATTTCTACCGTGTTTTTCATCTGCTACAAAGGGCTTCTCAAAACTACCCATGCTGCTATCACCACTGACTTTTCTATGAAAAAATTATTTTACAGGGTTTAAACAACTACTGGGAAAAAGAAAAATCAAGTGTAGTGAGAGATGCCCATTTTTCAGTGGAATTCATACTCCAAGTGAAAACTTTCTAGGCAACGCATGTCATCAGTGACACTGCGTAGCTGCATACGCCCATACACAGAGATTTCTGCCTCTTGTGTTGAGACAAGTCTTTGCTGCTACTGTCCTATTTGAAAACGCAAAAGGAACAAAATTGTTTGTTTCTTCAATATTGCATAAACTTAAGTTACATAGTTCCATATGATATGCAAATATGAAACTTATTTTAAACAACCGATGCAGAAGAAAACATACTTCCTACTATATAAACCAGAAAGGCACAGTGGAAAATGGATGCCTTAGCTTTTCACTTCTTAGAAAAATAAAGCCAAAAAATAAGAGCTGGATAGCTGAAGTTCAACATGAAATCTTGAATGAGAGCAAGAAGGAAGGCCATTAGTATCACAAAGAAATAATTTTACCTTTGGAAAAGGTTTTGGAAATATTTCCGTTGTGGTCCTGACTATAGGTTTTCATTGGACTGAGGGCATCGTTTTCCTCTGGGCACAGATAAACTTCAATAGGTCCTTGAGTACTAGATAAATGGATCAATGCACTCTGCTAACAAAACAAACATCAGAAAGGTGTTATACCAATGAACACGACAGAACATTGACAATACGGAGTAAATTCTTACTGGGGCATGAGTGTTTGAATACATCTTTCGCTAATCAAGAGAACCTGAAATCCCCCACGCATTTTTTTTGAAGATGTGAAAGGTTTGGCCGATGTATCTTGTAGACTGGAAGAGAACATAAAAGGTTCTCCCACTTTCTGTAGTGCACAAATCTCAGAAGCCCACCATTTTATGTGTTGTATCATAACCAGAGAGGTAGAAAGGATTCAACTCCTAAAATTTTCTTACAACCATAATAACCTGGAGCATTCTGACAGAATGGAACTACAGGGTGCAAGTCACAGGGTTTATTATTATTCATAACAAAATTATTGGATTTATTTGTGTAAATATTTCTGCTTTAAAAGAATGCCAAGACATCCTTCTCACTCACCCAGAAACCTTCAGCATTAATTCACACTGAACTCAAATAGCTGTATGTAAGTTCACCTGTTTATCAGGGAAGTTTTTCCAAATAACAAAGAAAAAAACATGCCATTTTCTTCACCCAAACTCGTTTATGTGAGTCCTCCTGTCCCCTCAAGGCAGCAACTCTAATTTTGATGGTGGTTCAGAATAACAGGAATGCCTAATTTGTCTCAAGAAATTATCTTTTCTTAACTTTCACACATTGATGCACTACAACAAGGTGACATACGTAGACAGATAGGAAATCTGCAAAGTTGCTCTTAGCTCTATGATGGAAAATCATAAATGACTCCAGTTAAAAATAAACATGCTCCAGCTGTATTGCATTAATAGTTTTAAAAAGTATGAATGCAGGCATTATATACCTCTTTGCAGACTTGTTTTTCAAATACATTTTCTTGTGCCCTCTAACAAAAAGTTCCTCATATTATTTGTGTTCTGACAGTTATGTAGCATAATAGTCAGCATTTACAAATAGAGAGAACAACAACTGAACAGGGATAACCCAGGGCAGAGAAAACACTTAAGAGTACTTAGGGCAATGCTAAAGATAATTAGAAAAAAGGAGATGGGAAGAGCAGGAGTTGGAGAAGGTACTGTTGAGCGACTGAGGTATGCAAAAAAAGACACTGAAAAGTAACTGCAAATGAGAGAAAGAAATAGGACTTCTACTGCCTGAAGCTGAACATTAACTGTATAAGTTGGGCATGGGGGATAAGGGAGGTCTAGGCGCTAGCTTTAATGATTGTGTGCATCTCTCTCTCTACCCGCCTGAGTTCACTGAATTAAAAATCAAAGCGTAATGCCTAGGGGAAACAAACAGGAAAGCAAGCAGTGATAACCGTATATATTTATGGATACTGATAAAAGATATCTCTTCCTCACTGCAGCAAAATGATTTATTCTTCCAAAACCTGTACCTAGGTTCAAAGGGGAAACTAAGGACGAAGGCAGGGGAAAAAGACAGGGTGTAAACCATAATGGGCCTAAGCAAGTGAAGAATAACCCTAGTAAAAGAAATGACAGCGCATCTGGAGTCTGTTCCTGCCGGGACCTGGGCTCACTGGAACCAGCCCAAGAGCAGGGATGAGGGAATAACGAAGAGGCATGAACACAGCACAGAGGTTTCTGGGGTTTAGCCCTATGTCTAATTGCTCCTTGAGAGAAGAAATTAGGTACATTTTTAAGTCTCTAAAGCAGTGGCTCATGCAAATTATTTACATTTGCCCAACACACTTGGGTCTGTCGTAACAACTGGGAATTGAAAAGCAGCTCACTTTTGCCACCGAGAGATAAAATCCCAGGAGCAGCTGAACCATGTGGTTCATAAACCATGAGAGGAATGAAGAAAAGTAAAGCTACTCCCTGAGGATGTCTTCAAAGAAAAGCCACCTGAAGCATTTTCCCCTGCAACTGTGACATCAGGTAAGGGAAGGGAGAAGCAGCTAAGTTACCCTAGATATCTACCTGGGATAAGGAAGAGAAACAAAAGGAGGATGAAAGAATGAGAGCCAGACATCTCATATACAAAAGCTGGCACTCAGAGGGAGACTGTGGCTTGAGCAGCAAGGGGCAACAGAAGAGGTGGACAGACAAACACAGACAGCTTCAGCAACAGAAGTACTTATAATAAAATAGGAAAGGAAATCCCCACCCCCTACAGACTTCACAATAGCAAAAAAAAAAGTGCACTAGCAGAAGGCACAAAGTTTTACACAGATGTGTAAAGTCAGTGTCAATGAAGCAAAGACGGTGATGGAAGAAGGAAGGGCAAGAAGGGATTCTAGGAGTAAACCACAATTTTCTACAGTAACTGTAATACTTCAGAAAAGAAAATCCTACATGAAAACATATGTCTCAATAAACTAGGATATTAGTAATATGAGTCATCAAGATGCTTAAGGCATTGAGTTATCCATGAACTTTATAACCAGAACTGCATAAAGCTAAAAAAAAAAAAAAAGACCTGAATGTCTTAAGATTTTACATGGTTACAAACAGGAAATTTCAACTGTCAAGGAAAAGCTCTTCTTTACGTAAAGTATAGCAAAAGAGAATAATCTGTAAATAGTGTGGACTACTTTGAAGGAAAGCTGGAATTGAGAGAAAAGGAAGAAATAATGATTGCTTTGTGTAAAATTATTTTTAAATATTCCCTTTCCTTTTTTGGAAAAAAAAACCCACAAAAAACCACCACAAAACACCTCCAAAGTTTGTAAGACAGATGAATGCCAATATAATCCAACTTAGGCATCAGTTACCACAGTAAGACTCACAATGTGTTTGCACCACCTATAGAAAAATGATATATAACCTGGCAGGAAAAGCCATGTTCTTCTTACCTCCACTGGGTCAGGCACTTCAAGTCTTGTTTCTGGAGGAGCTTTCACAACTATAACAGTTTGGTCTTTAAGGCCACTAATTTTTCGAATATCTTGATACGTCACATAAGCTAATGTAACCACTGTTAAGGAATTTTCCAACCCAGTTTATAATATATTCTATTAGAAGAGACAGAATTATTTTAATTATTTTTCCACTTACTAATGGCTACGTTACTCTTAGCCCAAAGTTTTCTATTCTCTTCACCGATTGTGATTGCAGTGAAAGCGTGTGAGAGTTTCTCTTTCATCTAACAACTGGGGCCACTACTGAGTGACAAAAGGGATTCTCTGTGCCGAGTCACAAAATGGTCAGGGTTGGAAGGGACCTCTGGAGATCATCTAGTCCACCCCCCCTGCCATAGCAGGGGTCTTTCTTTCTCTTCTCCTTTACATGCATAAAGCTACATAAGCTAAAGCTTAACAACCCGCAGTTACTTGCAGACTGCGTAAAGCAAGATTTTTTACACACTTGCTATGAAAATGCAGGGAACTGGAAATCACAGAAAAAATGTAAAGGAATTTACAGATGCATGTTACAGATGCACATACACAATATATTTTTGAAGTCATCAATAAAATAATAATTTCAATTTTCATTTGGGGGGGTTGTAAACATTTTTACATTCTTGTATTTATTTATTCATTTATATTATATGAAATTATTTCAAAAAACTGCTTACACAACTACTTTAAACAGCTTGACAGTGCAGAAAGTTGACTTCTGCGTAAGCACAGAATGAACATGAATATTTTGCTGTTCAACATGAATTTGTCCAAATCAACGTGAGCATTTTGGTGGGTTACTGCACGGTGGTGCCTCACTTACTGACCTGTGTAACCGGTAACTTACTGACCTGTCGCAAACAGTGAAACAGCCGCAGTCACATGCAAGCGCTTCCACCTCTTTAGTTTTGTCTTCCATGAGGTATCTAGCATAATATTTATGCCGTACAAATAAAGAGCCTAATTTATTATTATACTTCTGGGGGGGGGTGTAAATGTGAACAATTTTGGTAAATGTCTACTGTTACCATACAGTAAGAGAAACTGCCCAAGCTCAAAACGCCGATACAGCTCACATCTGACTTGGACCAAACGCAAAGTAACAGGTGAGGGGGCGAAATGACAGGTCAGCTTTCAGGCAAATGGCTTTTATCAAGGCTCCTACCACTCCTTTAGTAAGGTTTAAGTGAGGTTTGCAAAGGCAGAGTACCAATTACAGCAACAGTGGCTGTCACTATATGAACAAAGGAAAGGATTGCACAGTTTTCAAACAGAACAACAATCTTCCTTGATGTAGCTAAAAGCTCCCCATGCTAATGCTGGGCATATCCCAAAACATTCAAGGTAGCGCTCAGTTACTCTCTGATTCTATTTATAAGGTAGATGAGGACACACACAGCCAGGGCACAAACAATGTTTTGGCACTACCTAATCATGAGGGTAAAGAAAAACATTTTCGAAAGCAGAAACTTCGCTTTCAGAGATTAAGCAAAGGAAGGGCCTTCTCAGCTCTCTGAGTCTTCAGTAGGTCACCTCTCGTCAGACTTGAGTGAGGTGAGTGAAAGACCATACTGGGAT
Source organism: Anarhynchus alexandrinus (assembly GCA_008711295.1). Lineage (NCBI taxonomy): Eukaryota > Metazoa > Chordata > Aves > Charadriiformes > Charadriidae > Anarhynchus > Anarhynchus alexandrinus. The sequence goes on from VUYV01000520.1 coordinate 65,006, forward strand.
CCACTCAGACTCATCCTCAGGTTTCGCACTTCCACATTCCTTCCTCAATAATCGCTAATATTGTCAGTAAACTTAAGATTCACGGAAGGATTTGGGGAATATGCTCTCCTAAATCCAAAAGCATGAGGCCAAGACATGGCTAATGCTGATCCATCCTCGCCCACCCCCAAGGGAGCCAGCAACCGCAGGGCAGGGATCTCTACCACAGCAAACAGCACAAGAAAAATAGACAATTTCAACCCTCAGTTTTGCTTTGCTTAAATGTCTTCCTGGACCCAGGCAGTGCTGACCCTACTCCCTATGCCATAGGGTGGTCTTGCTTTCATACGCGTCGAGATGCAAGCACAATCAAAAGGCAATATTTACATAGCTCACATTACTTTTTACTGACACTCCCATAGTTATTTCCTATCCTTCAAAGCAGAGAATAAGTCTACCTTATTGGATGCTCTTCAAGACTATTTAAAGTAATAAAAGTTCTCACATCAGCATTTAATAAAATACCCTCTTCTGTTGCTAATAGGTTGGAAATCTAGTGAAAATGAGAATTGGTTACTTACAAGGGATATTAGCAGCCAAAATACCAGAAGTCATATGAACCTTATGCCATTGAGCATTGCTAATACATGAAATAATTAAGTCTAAAATAGACATTTTGAGCGCTCATAAAACCTTTATCTGTGATATTCTATTATAGATTCTCTAACCAGAGGAATCTAAAAATCTGTTGCAAGTTTCCCACTAAACTAACTCCCAATTTTATTTTCCTCTCTGTGTCTGTAATTTATATACATGTCAGTTTAATTTAGAAAAAAAATAAAGTAATAAGTACACCCACACAAATCTTTGTTACCTTAGCAAAGACTTTGTCTGTGTGCCTTTATAATTTCTGCACACATAAAAATGGGGTTTGCTGCGGGCTCAAAAGAGTTGAAAAAGCACAGGTTTTTGATGTTGTCACTCATTAATCAGTTAAATTCTTGGTTCTACTCTATGTGAACATGGATGTTAATGGGCTCCTTCATACACCACCTTTCTCTTTTTTTCTTCCTGACATTCCAGAAGCGTTACAGGTGCAAGTGGCTTAAGTAACTTTTATATAGAACTACATTAAAACCTGTTATCCAACTTCTGCAAATTTCTGACGCTTTGTATCGCATTAATTAGAAGAATTCTCTTAGTATTACAGAGCACAGCAAGCAGACTGACCACCTCTGAGGTTTTGGCAAAAAAAAGGATATCTCTGATTCTCCGAGTCCTCTGTTAGCAGCTTGAGGTCCAGGGTGCAGCTTTGGATTAGCTCATCCAGTTTCTTCTCTTCCTGAGTCAGTTCGGTCACCTCCTTCGTGAGGCCTTGACGCTGTGCCAGCATGCCACCATCCTCTGACAGACTGCAGCCCCTACGGATACAAAGAAGGAAGACACATTTGTAAAACCTGGCCCTGTGCTATGGGAAAGGGAAGAGGCAGGATTTCACGCTGCAGATAAGTCCTTTAGCCCCTTCTCCCTACAGCCGCCCATAGTGAGTCAACGTAAACTACGCTTTCCAGAAAAAGCGTCTTTTTATCACGACAACACATGTTGGAACTGCCACCAAGATGGAAAAGTCGAATATTTCTAAGCGCTTACAAAATCTTGCTTTTAACTCCCCTCTCCTCTAACACCCTGAAGAAGACCAAGCAAGGCAGTAGGTAGAGATATGTACCTGAAAACTTACTCCACTTGCAGAAGCAAATGAGTTAATCCGGTATTCAGACAAAACGCTGGTTTCTAATTTCCCTGACAAATGCTATTTATACACTGAAAAGCTGTCTTAACAGAAAAAGAAAGCTTTATCCTGATAGAAGGCGTTTTGGATGATTGCTTGGAGCAAAGTGTTAGAATGGAAGGTGGGAGAAGAAAAACACTGCTGCTCTGTGACAGTGAAATCAGCCAGCAGGAATGGAAAAGGATAATGAATACTCACATCCACTGAATGTTGTTTTTGGATTTTTTCTTAATGAGATGGATGCCTTCCAGTACATTGGTGATATCGTAAATCCTCCTTTTTTGCACCTTGAGGACCTCAGCCGCTCTGTTCAAATCTAAGACCCCATCAGGAGATTGGCTCAGCAACTGAATGAACTTCTTTGTAAGAAGGCCAAGTGATGTATCATACCGAGTCTTTTCTGAAGGAGATTTTGGGGCTTGGAAAGGAAGAAAAAAAACCAAACCCAGATAAATCAATTTTCTCCTTTTGGTTCCAAAAGCAGCATCCAGAAATGAAAGGATACATATTACAGATACTTCTTTAATTTTTACTAAAGAAATCTCTCAAACCTCTGCATTAAGACACAACTTACCACTGGGTATTTATTTGTATTTCAAGATGTACTTTTCCAAAAGTCACAGGTACATGAGCAAATACATACGTTTTTTTAAATGCAAATATTTCCATTAGTCTGATGGATACATATAGCAATATTCAACTTAGGCTTTCACTATGTGAATTCTTAATAGTATTTTTAGTATCTATTTATCCTGGCAGCAATACCAAAAATTCCCCTATGATGCTCCTTCATCAGGCTGATAGCCAGCTTTCATCAGGGTTTGATTTTCCCCTCTTGTAAGATAAGTGTTTCACATGCAATTAAGCAGGACTTAGGTGTACTTCAGTGGGTGAACACAATGACAGATTCCATCAGCGCCAGACTCCATGGCTTACAGAAAACTCAAGTGAATTAGAGGAGATTGACGCAAGATACAATTTATAATCATCATCTCTCCATAACCAAACAATGCTCAAACCAGGCAAGAGTATCCACTTATTTTAAATTAGAGGTCAGCAAACAGCTTGGATCTTATTAGACAACTCGCTGTTTTCATGCTCAAATGTAGCAACTGTGCACTTATAATAGATGAGCTCTTAAGAGTTTAAATACGTAGATCAGAATAATTTCTAATTCTAAACATTCAAAGCCTTTGTGTCAAGGGCGTTATTAGAAGTCTGCCGGGTTGAAAGTTTCCCTGTTAGCAAAACCTTTACTGTACACCTCAAACCTTTCATTTGCTTCAGGTGAGGTCAAACATTACACAGGACCTGGTGGTCATTTTGATTTTTTCAAGGTTCAGGTTCCACACTTAATTGCAGAAGTCAGTCAAAACCGAAATCCTACCTGGAAGCAAACCTTTAGATTACCCTGAAATATTTTGAAGAATATGATGGCTTTTCAATGAAAACCAAGTCACTGCCTGTTTGCAAAAAGAACCTGCTGTATCTCATTTTTTTTGGTAGATTCGGGGCTTGTCTGCACTGGGACACAGAGGAATATCCACATCAGTTAGGTGACCTTGCAAATTTGGAGCAGGGTGGATTCTGTTTGTTTGTTTTTCCTTTGTGTTTTAGAAAAGAATAAGAGGATCAGAGTGAGAAGGGCAAGGGGCTACTTGACCCCCACCGAAAATGGCATGTGCTCCTGGTCATGCAGCAAGAAGTTTTCTGTACAGCCTTATCAACACTGCAGCAGCATCCTATGCTCTGAATGGTACTGAACTTCTGTGAGAACACACTTCAGCTTAAAACAGACTTTGTTTAGCTTAATGAAGTTCAGGTTAATTAAAGCAACTGTGGTTGTTTAACTTGTCCGCTTTAAGTTTGTATCTTCTGCTAATTTCACTTTTCCCATCTGCCTCAACAGAAACAAGACTCAGACTGGTGAGGAGGGACAATCACCCCTTCAGGTCTCTTGCTCTCCCATCACCACCACTGCTGACCCAGTCCTCCCCTTTCCCCATTCCCCTCTCAAGGGGAGAGGCCTAATTCTCCTGCTGAAATCCCCCAAACAAGATGACAAGGCTACACCCCCCAGCTCCTGTTGCAAGAAACCAACTGCCCCAGGCAATACAAGATGTGCAAAAATTAATACTTGCAGCAACTAAACAGTGGCAGCAATAATCTAATCATATCGCAAGGAGAGGAGGAAGATCGGAGCCCACAACAAGCATTTAGCCTGCAACGCTGCTGGGGCACAGCTACTGCTCTTTGCAAATCCCTGCCTGGGGGAAGAATCCCTGCCCATCAGCTGCTGTACCTTTAGCAGGGAAGGAGGAGGCTGGCCCGATGAACCTTGCAAATTGCATTTGATCCCATCAATTCTTGATTGAATATTGAATCAATATCTTGATTCCTCAGCATCTACCTCTCCTAAGCATCCCCACCCTCATGCCCTTGGCTGAAAAGGAGGTCCTGGATGGAGAGGCCGCAGGCTGCCCGGCAGGCAGAGGGACAGACCCCACAGCCAGGAGCCTCTGCGGCCTCTCAGCAGCTCTGGACCACGCTGCAAACTTGTTGTGCTGCAAACTTGTTGTGCGCTGCCTGGCTGCGGGGTTCGGAATGTTGCATGCACGTCCAGGTAGGTGAGGAGAGCAATAAACCCACTCTTTTAGCTAGGTAACGCAGCCTGTTGTACTGGTTCGCTCTGATCTCAAGCTGGTAAAATAAAAAAACCTCTGTGCTATACAGTGTGTTACTAGTTCCCTTACTTTTTGGACTATCTGGACTTCTTGTCGCAGCTCTTCCTTTCCCCTTTGGAGTCTTTAGTCCTTCAGCAAGATACTGGTGGCCACTTTCTCCTAGCTCCAGCCTTCGTTTTGCCTGTCAAAAAAAACCAATTTTATTTTAATCGATGGATTTTTAAGAAGTATATTTCACTTTATGTAACACAATATTGGGGCTATAGGAAAGGCAGACAGCAGTGAACTTTTCACAGCAAGGTATCAGTACAGGTTCATACCCCATATTCATCACAAGGGAATCTGAATATTTACTGGAATCCTAAGGTGGACTTAAATATGTCACTCTCAGAGGCTAGGTTGATGGGGGGGTTATTTGAAAATTCAGCAATTTTTTAAATTTGAAAAGCTGAGTGACAGTTGTATGATCTACTTCAGTCTAGTCTGGACCTTCTTAAATACATATGAAAGATTTCTACCCTCGCTTGAGTTGAGAACATTTCAGTTAAGAAAACCAAAGAGCATCTCTCAAGCACATGCATGTTTGCGCCCACAAAGTCACATTCCTTTTTAAAAACCCTTTATATCCATCTAAGTTTGTGCACAGGTAGTATTAATGCAAGTTATAGTTTTCCTTCACTGTTTGAAAGGATGGCTTTGAGACAACCAGCAACTTCTACCACTGTAAACCTTCCACCAACGAAATACAAGGCATGACATCAAGAGCAGCATTGGACAACTGTTCTCCTCTGCTTCTCAGTAATTTTTGTCCTCATTGAAAGCACAACCGCTACATTTATTTCACATTAACTAGCACATTTTCATTAAAGCTGCCTATGTAAAAGCAAGGCGGAGCAAAAGTAGCGTCAAAAAGGTGATGCCCGAAAATCAGCTAAATGTTGCATTCAGCTCAAAAAAAAAAAAAAGCTGTGTACATCTTGAATAACAAAAATAATGAATGAAACTGTTAAACTATGCAACACAGACAAATTGCAATGAAAACCACCACCAATATGAATTTTGCTCCTAGACAGAAACACAATCTACTATCTTTGGAAACAATTCTATACCCTACCATACAACTCAAGTTACTGAAATTTAATCTGGGGATGTTTGTTATCCTAACAATAGAAAGAACATTACCTGGGAAGATACAGGAAAAGAAGAAAAAGATGTTTTATGTCTCATGAAGTTTAGCCAAATAACTGTTTCCAAAGAATGTTGTTTATTCAATTAGGTTGAATAATTCAGAGTATTGTATTTGCTTGCTCTTTAGACTTGCCCCAAAGGGTTGCATCATATTCTTCTCCTCAGCGAACCAAGGTAAAATAATACGTTCTGCTATAGAGTTTTAGACAGATATCTCTGTATTGCGGATTTAGCTTATGTGTTTTACTCTGGGTCTGTGACCTACAGAAGGCTCTAAATAAATTGATTTTTATGCATTTATTTATGGATCGCTAACTAACATCTTTGTGCTGGACTCCACTTGCAAACCTCAAGCTTACTAAAAGGCGAGTTAAAGCACACGAAACTCGTATAAACCCACGGTGCACCAGCATATGCAGAGTGCTCAGTGCCACCCTTCTCTATATTTTGTGCAAAGTGGCAAGGCACTAATTCACCGGTGACAAAGCAAAACTGAACTAACTGCCTCCCTCTAACCAAGGCAGGCAGAGGGCTCCCAGCGGCCCATCGGCGGCAGCTTCTAACGGTGTGAAACACCTCTGCTCCTCTCCCCGAGACATCGGCTCTGTAATCCAAGGACACAGATTTTAAAAAGGTCAACTGTTAACAAAAGCATCCAGCTAATATGTTTAGCCAATGTAATTGGATTAAATTAAGATTACAGCTATTCCAGAGGGAGAAATACATTTCACACTTTTTTTTCTAAGTAAGTGGTTTTCCACCCTGAGAACTATAAGAGAAAAGGAAGGAGGGGTGAAAAGGGAACAATTCAGGGCGTGGGAAGACTAGGCCAAAGGGATACAATTAAAGATAAAAGAGAATCTCAAAACCAGGTGTGAGGAGGAGGGGAAATGCTAAAGACTTAAAATCCACAGATTTGCAGCAGCGCTCTCCATCAGAACAGCAACTCCCGTTTGGACGACACAGCAAAACTTTTTGTCTCAACTTGTTTGCCAGACACGAACAATGGTATTTTGCCCCCGCTTTTGTGGTTAAACACTTACAACTTTCTCCTGTGAACTTCAAATAATCAGGTTTGGTAGTGAGAGAACATAAACAGCATCCTTTGGCTGCGCACAGCAGCACAAGCACGTCCGTGTGCGTCAGAGGGTGTTAGGAACAACACACTCTTGTGGGCCCCTCCAGCGTACCGGAGCTATGGGCAGCGCAGGACTATAGATTGACTATAATACTGACTAAATACCAAACAGCAGAGAGAGCGCTACAAGGTAGTTATTTTGTAGGGCACCAAGCATACAGAAAACCTGAGAGAGAGAGAGAGAGATACAGAGCAAAATATTTTAGAGGAGTTTAAAAGAGCTTGGTGAAATTATTGAGAGGCAATTTTAGCAAACGCTGGGGAATGTTTAATTTCTGGCCAGATGTTACACGTCACTCAGCAAGTGCTTTCTTCCCCTTCCTGTTTTACAAACTTCATAACAAGATGCAGGATTGAAGTGCTATATTCTCTCAATATCTTCTTCTTCCCTGACTTACAGACCGAAGATTTTCTAGGGCCTTTTCCTTTGCACTAGAAGTCCTGGGTGACTCACAGTTTCTCTCTCCCATCTGCAAAATTATTCATAGTGCTTTCTGTTATCAGACTTCCCTTGAGAAAACTCAAGATCTCCATTCAGATATCAGCAGAATCAGTAACCCTTTAAAAAAAAAATAATCTTGATTTGCATAACTTATTTCTGCTACAGCCCTATATTCATTATTTTCTGTATTTGTACAAGCTTTTGTACAAATTTTGTATTGTCTTTATTTGCATTATTTAATCAATCATAGCATGCAGAATCTTCTGACACAGTGCACGGGGCCTGCTGAGAAGTAGCAAGCCAAAGGACAGCAGCACAAAACATCCCAATGACAGGGAGGGACAGGAAGCATAGAGACTTAAGAACTTCTCAGCGACTTGAAACTTGAGTGCAATAAATGGAAGTCAGATTCCCCAGGGGGATCGTGAAAGGATGATAAAGCACACGAGGCAATGAGACAGGTAAAGCCACAAACTGACACATCCAGCGAGAGACATAAAAGTGACAGGAAAGCATCCTACTGATCTGAACCAGACACCTATCTAACCCCTTGGTGGAGACCTAAAATGTTTGGCATCAACTGTTTTGACTCCATTTTCTCTTTTGATACTATAAGCAACGGCTGATATAGATACTACTATGGATCCACTGTTCAGTGCAGAACAGTAAAAAAAAGGTGGCACTTTGACTCCTATGTAGTTACCCCCTTTTAGCTTCAATCCCTTTAAAAAAAAAAAAACCCTCAGCTACCAAAATTAACTTTAGGGGCAAACTTACAAGAATGTCTTCATAAGAACACTTGTGTCTATAGGAAAATAGTTTAAAATCTACTAGGATAAGTTAAGTGTTTTCAAGTAGGCAGGACCTGATGAAATTCACTTTACAATACTCGGTCTCAGTGATTAACTTTTAAGAAGAGGTTGGAGGCAGGTATGCTTACAGAAGACCAGAAAAAAAGCAAATGTGGTTTACCATGAATTGAAGAAAGGGCTGAAAGAGGTGCAATCGGGAAATTACAGCCCATCCCTTTTAATGGGCTGTTTTGACCTGACAGCTACCTGGGTCTAACAGGTTGCGGCCACCACCTCTTCTCCTGCGTCCTCCCACCATGCCTGAGCCACCCCCTGGTGCAGCCAGTGCCTGATCGACGGATGGGTCCTCATCAGACCCCACAGGGAGCTGGCTCACGGGGTCACAACCAGCAGAAACCTAACTCTCCTCCAAAACACATGTGAGGAGTTTTCTGCAGGGTTTTTCCTTGCCGGGTAACTCGTCCGCACTGAGAGCTGCCGAGCAGGAGCAGTGGGAGACCCTCCATCCCCCTTGGGGTACCAGCTTGGCGTTCGAGCGGCTTTGCTTTCGTGTCACACGGCAATCAACTTCAGTTCTTGGGGAAAGAAAGTGGCACCAATTAAAAAGAAAAAAGGAAAAAGTCAGAGCGTTACCTCGTAAGAGCATAACAGATAGCAAAGCGCGAAGCGTGCGGTAACAGCCAGCACGGGGTTTTGTCAAGATGGCAGAGAGGGAAGTGTGGTGGCGGGGGACAGCCAGCACCAGCTCTTGCAGACTGCACGGTGTCAAACCAAAGCCTCATTTTCTGAGGCGTGTGTTTCTAAGTTTGAGGGAAGAAGCAGCAGTAAGACGTCCTCTAATTCTTTCCAATGATAAAACCATGGAGCACAACTTTGCCAAACTATGCGCATTTGAAATTTTTCCTGCTAGATGTCTCTCTCAGCTTTATTACTGCATGTGAGACAGTTGCACTGTTTGCAAGAGACAGACCTGAGAAAAATTACATTACCTGTGCTACCTTCTGAAAACCCTTGGTCTGAAATATTGCTGCAACAAATTATGCTTTAGCAGCACGTCAAATTTGACAGAAGGATGATCCGAGTCGGGCATGTGCCTTTCTATTCGCTCAAAATTCCAAATTTAAAAACACTTGGAAAAGCACAGCTGGTATATTTTCAATACAAACATCAACAGCCAAATTCCATTTCAAACTGCAAGCAGCACAGATCTCGGGCCTGCCCAGGCCATGCACGTGCCATCTCCTGGGAGGTCGCATCCGGGACGGGACACATCTAAGTCCCCCGCTCCCCTAGCAGGCATTCAGGGTATATTAGAGCAGCAGCGGTCTGATTTAAATACAAAGGGACAAAAGCCGAACTCAGAATGAGAGCAAAAGTAAACTGGGACAAAGTCTGCTGAGATGGGGACAGAAGATAAAATAACCGATTCCAAATAAACGGGATGAGGAGTTGGAAAGCAGCTCCCGTTTAGGGTTGACTGAGCAGGGAAAATAGGAAATGACCAAGCATAGCAAGGGATAAATTGCGTGTATTAAGTGATAGCTGACAGTGAACCAAGCAGCAAGCCAGAGAAGTGTGTCTTAGCCCTCAGCTGCATCTCCGTTGACGTCTCAGAGTGAGGACTATGCTGGGCAAGTTAAGCAAGGGCGGATGACTAAGTCTGGCATAGTCTCCAGAAGATATTACAATTGCTAGGGGCAGATAAAATGGCAGCTTTTCTGTATGTCACCACAATGCTGATATTACTGGGGAGGGGATGCAAGCCTATCCAGAGAGCACAGATAAATTTTGACCGCAGCAAGGAAGCCGTAGCACAGACGCTTTAACAATCCCCACGCTCCTTCCATAGGCTTTCCTCTAGGTTTTCAAAATTAAGCAGTCACTTAAAAATACAATTTAAAAGCCGAGGTTCTGAGGCATGAACTCTAGAAAGCTGTTCTGGAGGTCAGGAGCTGCAGAGAAGAAAGCAAACACCTTACATGAAAGGGTAAATTAAGCTGGAGCTTGGTGAGGGAGGAATACAAGAGAAGCAGCAAAGAAAAAAAGACACTTTGGGGTGAAGGCACAGAAATATTCATGCGTTAGGGAAATTTCTCCTCTGAACGAGGCGATACAGGCTGTGCCTTCTGAACGTGCTCACATGAACAAACTCTGGTATGTGGAGAGCCCCGAGTGCCTGCCGGGGCTGTGCCCAGCTGAGGGCATGGCAAACACTACAGCTAACACCAGGAGAGACCGAAAAACGGGGAGAGGCGCAGAGAGTAAAGCAGAGGAGCTCTCAGCAGGGAAGGAAGGGGCTGAGCTCCGCACAGTGAGGAAACCCTCGAGGTCAGCAAAAAGATGCAAGAGGACTATCAGAGTTGCTGCCTTCAGACTCCTAGTGACAACTCCTCGTTTCGTACCTATTTCTGTTGAGCAATGAGGAGATAAATTTGTACTCCAAAGCTCCTGGAAGGGAGAGAGATTTCAGTTTTCCATCAAGAATTATTTACCCCAGTGGTCTACATACAGATACCAATAACTTGCACCATACTACCCTTGGTTTTAAGTAGTTAATTCTGACAGTATAAAACTATAAAAAGGCGTTTTAAGAAAAGAATAGGAAGACAAAGAAATAGCTGGGAATTAAACTACTTGCATGTGAAAGACAGTAAACTAAGTATGTTCTCAAAGGGGGGGGTTCTAAAAGTCCTTTCAACTCTTCCCAAAAATACTACTTCTCTGTCAACAGTACGCATTCCCCTACTACCCTACACAGAAGAACACGTCCAAGAATGACACTTTAATGAAAACGTGACCTCAAAATTAAGTTTTACATGTAACTCATTCATTAGACTGAGGTAAGAGCATATAAAAAGACACACAAAAAAATAGTGCCTTGAAAATTGAATAAATTGTAAAACCAACAAAAAGAAGAACAGGAGTCTGAAATATCGCTACTTATTAGTCAGGATTATTAGCTGAGTGACAAGCAGCTGGTATTTAAAGTAACATTTAAAGAAGCATTTTAAAGCAAATGAAAACACAGCTTACAGAAATCATCCTGATCAACCTACTCCAACACAAAAGCCCCAAATTTTCTTCTCAGAAAGTGGCAACTGTAGTAAAAAGGGGACAAAAAAATCCTTTACACTGTACCAATTTGTGTTTCCTAAACTATCAGCTTATTTTTCAGCTTATCAGGTATCAGCTTATTATAGTTTTGACTGAGGGAAATTCTTCTCTAGCTCCTATATTGAAATTATTCATTCAGCTACAGTCAAATTGCTTGTTTTTAATGTAGATTAATATTAAAAGAAAATCCCCTTTTTATGTCTTAATTGGGTTTATCATTCAATAAGAGGGACCTCACAATTATCAAATTAAACTACGTTCTGATCATCTGCAGCCCCTTCTTATTAGGCATTTGACCCTGAGAACTCAAGGCAATAGCGTTACTCCGGTGAAGTTTCTTTCAAGGCCTAATTAAACCATCCTATTTCCATCGATTTTCCGTTTTCACAATTCCATCAGAAGTATCGGGAGTGTCAAGGAAGCCACGAACTGTAAGCGCTTAAATACCAAACCGTAAAACTTATATTTAGCTCAAAAAAGTTAAAATGTGGGTGGCGAAGTTTCAGCAGCGCATTCTTGTTTGAAAGTAGGACCCAAGCCAGAGGCACCTTAGCGGTGGCTTTCCCTTCTCAGGTTGAATATGCAGAAAGCAGTAACGCAAGTGTCATGAGTGCCTCCCAGTCAGTCATTACTGCAGAACATCACACAATGCCACTTTTAACACCCACCGAAAGGCATACATTAGCTCGCAGATAGGCTCAACAGTTCGAGCGCGGAGGGCTCGTTCCCGCGGTCGCAGCGCTGCGCATCGATGCCCTGCGCCTCACCCCCCCGGGTAGCAGTTCACACTTCTCTCATCTCCGTCCCGTCTGAACAGAAGGACATTTTCAACCGCTTTTCAATGAAACACAGTCACCTGAACCAAACCAAGGGAGTAGCGAAACAGAGCAATAAAAATTGGTCGTTTCTGCCTAGACCTACGGCAAGTCATTTTCACTGAAGGAGGATTATAATGTCAAGGTACTAATTCCCTTTGATTTTCACCCTGGTATCTCATGGGGGGTGGACCTGCCAGATGGTCAGAGTATCTCACAGGAACCACCGCTAAAGTAACTTGGACACTGAGGTAAGCAGACAACCCGTTTGATGTTATTCCATTTTCTGCTCATCAGTCTACTCGGATGGGATCAGCCTACGCCCCATCAAGCTTGCAGTCCATATAGTAGCCACCACTAAAACATGCAGCTTATCTTATTCTCCTACGCTGGTGCCATACTTCATATTTGCTTTGCACTAGAAGGGGAAGGACATTACAATGGTTGTGCAAGAAATAAACCAAAGCACAAGCCACGACGTTTCAGGCCTCAAACCAACAGAATTACACCTATGCTGCATAGGAAATGAATCACCCAAGACCTTTCTATTGCAATTTTTTCTGCCAAATATGAAACAATTACTTCTTACTGGAAGCAATGGCCTTGCACTGCGCGAAGCTTGAAGGCTCCTGTTACCGCTTCATGTCGAAATATGAAAAGTTGTTTTCAGGAAGCTGCACCCAGTTTTCATCTCAACTGCTGAACGGCCCCAGGTGAGGAGCACGCGTGCCTCTCAGCCGTCCCCAAAACGGCTCCGTGCAACAGCTACTCCCCCGTCCCAACGGCTGCTGGAGGCTGAGCTGCATCCACCTGCCTGGTTGAGGTGGAGACAAAGCCTCCAGAAAACGTACTGACGGACAGCCGAGGCGCGTGCACAGAAGCACAGACAGACAGACCAAGCAGCACCTGGAGGTGGAGGGGGGGGAACCCTGACTGCGGGTTTTTGGGGTGGCTGGGTGCAGCAGGACAGTTTCCCTCCCTGGTGAGCATGGCCAGGGCCACGGTGGCAAGGCTAGCCCTGCCACCAGCAGGCTTTAACGCCAGTGTGGTCCTGCAAACTGGTGTCTCAAAGCTACCGGCCGTTCGCCCAGCCCTGTTCCCAAAGATACTGCTTCAGCACGGCTGCTGCCTCCAGAGCAGAGCTCGGGGGTTTTCAGTTGCAGTTCACATCAGTCATTTCTCACCACAGACATCCTTTGAAGAAAAAAAGACTGTCATAAAACAGGCCGGACGCTGAACTTTCAAACCGATGGCAAATGCGTGGCGGGGGAGGACGTGGCAAGAGAATGGCTGCATAAGAGACTTCTTGGTGTAACTTCTTTGTATTGCATATACATGTAATAATTACACCGACACAGGTCCACTTTTAATGTTACCCATCGCGATCAAAGTAAGCCAAATAAGAAAGTGATAGTTTAAATACACAGGGTGTGTGATGAGGCACCACCTCTTCATGTGGCGGCGGCGATGCTTGCTGTGTTGCAGCCCTTCAGGAGACTTTCAGCCTCCTGACTGGTGAGGCTAAAACTGAACTGGAACGAGGGAAATAAAACTTCCGTATCATTTTAAGGCTGGTCCCAAAGAAAAACCATCGCAAAGCAGTCAGTCGCAAAATATATCCTAGAGATTATTTTGTCTTTTGTGTTTAAGCACTATTTTTAAAAGTACTCTTTTAAAAGTCATTAACTTCAAAATAAGATTGTGATTGGATTAGTTCCACTAGTGACTTCCACTCTACATGTAAAAATTAGCACAGCTACTTAAAAAAGAAAAACTTTCAAACACTGTCAGTTGTCTGCCAAATTGTCTACTAAACAAACAAGCCCTGGGAGGGGGGAGGAAGGACATTATGAGAGCTGGAGAATACGATAGGATGAACTTCCTTGGAGGAAATTCCAGTAAACGCCATGAAGAATCAGATACACAGGTTAAAAACTAAAGTAGTAGTATACGGGGCATATATATCAATATAGGAGTCAGGAGGAGAGTTATTCCTTACTTACAGAACATTTAGAATATAGTCATAAAACCCTCTAGGAAGATGGAATTAATAGGATCTGATATGTATGAAGTGAAAAAGGAGAAGGAGGAGAAAAAGGAGCACTCACAAAACCATGCCAGTGCTATCTCAGTGTAGGTGCCCTGTAATGATGCAAGATTGGGCTTGCATCACAAAGTTTGCTCACTAAATTGCCAGCCTAAGCCACAGCATCTCGAGCTTTGTTTTCCTTGGATACAGGACACCTACAAGAAAGGAATTACACCAATGAAGTTTCTGGAGTGCGAGTTTTCTTGTCTGCACAGGTCTGTGGTTCAAGATTTCCCACCCTGGCACCCCAAACCTCCCTACACTGCACGCAAAATACCCATACTGAGTTATACCAGGGCAGTGCCGAGGGACTGCATCACTACACTTACTGACAGGTGATTCACAGGGAACCAACTAACTTGCACATTCTTTCAAAAATTAATGACAAAGAGGATCCGTACACAAACACTTCAGAAACTATAGCAGAGAGCTACAAACTAGAAGGCATTCAGTTTCAAATACTCAGGTGCACATGAGTTTTAGTGTTGGGTATTCATGCCCCCAAAGGAGGAGAATCCCGACTTAAAAAAAGTCGACACCAATCTTGACTCCGTATTTTTAATTCACTGCCTGAGGCAAGGTGGTTCTTACATCTAACTACTTGTTCAATTAATGTAATTAGTTATAAAAAGTCAGATCTAAAGTAGTAAAATCTTTAATTTTGAAGTACTTCCTTAACCTAGTTCCATACAAGTATAAAAACATATAGTTGGATTCCCCAAAAGTAATAAATGTACTTTGAATCCATCTAGGGTGATAAAAATATTATATAGATTCCAAAGGACATTGTGAAAGTTGACAAAAAAACTTTCAGGAGACAACCAGACCCAGATGACATGTAATTATTTGCACTTACAGAGCCAGATGATGAGATAACATACGGTCCTAAGCATTTACTGTAATACAGGATAGTTCTGTACGTTATGTAAACTGTGGGGGTTTTAGTTCACTTTAAGGAAGTCACAACATTGACCAAACAGATTAACCCTGAGAAGTTATTTCTGCACCTACAGTATCTATAATCCTGACTTTGCATGGAGAGACTGATTTATTATTTGCAAAAAGTTAGTAAGGTACAGTTTTGAAAAAGAAATTACTAGCATCATATTAAAAAAAATAATCCTTAGGTAACCTTGAAGAAGTTAACACAATAACCTCCTCCACATACCAAACCCCAGAGTAACAAAAATAAATAACAAGTGCCCAAGAAACAGGAAACACGGTTTACATCTCCAAAAGCAACTATTCCTAGAAGCAGCCAGAAAGGAGGCTCCAAATCAGTCAAAGAAATAGATAAAAGCACATAAGAAGAGAGTGAGGGAGAGAATCACAGATAGCAGGGACCTAGAGACCCCAGCTGTGGCTGACAGCCCCCTTCATCCTAGATCAGGAGCCGGTACTGCCGTCAGAAGGTTTCTTCACTTTTCTTTGACTACAAAATGAACTTGGATTTCACCCAGCCTGGGTTGCTAAACTCGAGGAACTGATGATTTCCTCCCTCCCTAAGTCAAGGTAGGCAGCTGTTGCATATACTTTTATTTCACCAATCGGTTTTGGCAGCAGACAGCTTACATGGCTGGAACGGCACAAAGATAGCTGAGCTCTTAGTGTTTTAAATTCTGTGTAATGTCACAAAGAACAACTAATCCACTGAGCTTTCGCTGTGATGCACATCCTACCTCGGCAGTGTTTTATCACTCCATCAGTCGCACCAAGGAGCAGAATAACCTGGTAGTGATAGCTAAATGAAGATACTTGGTTCAAAAGGCAAGGTTTACTTATTCCCAGTGACAGAGAGGGAATAAAAACAAAACAAGACAAGACGACAAACAACAGTTCATGAAAAAAGCAAACGAGCCTTGATAGACTAAATAATTTTCTTTTTTACATCTGGGTAAATTCTGTCATGCCAGGGAGGGGGCAATTTAAAAAGCTGATGTGATAGCCTAATTTACAAGACAACGTCCAAAACAAATGTATCATCACAGAGAATAAATTTCTAGGGGAAAAGAAGAGAAAGTTGCTGTTTTGGCTCTGGTGAAGCAGAACATCTTAGGTCATAGAGTGAACCAAGGACTTGGCTCCATGTCAAAATTGACCCACACCAGACACAACCTGTCCATTCTACTTTGTCTTCTTTACTATGTATTCCCTCAACTAAATACCTTGAGATGACTTTTCCAGAAAAATGTATACTGTCTTTAAGTCTGAAATTTTAAAATGAAATTAATTGAGATTTTCTCTCTAACCTGGCCTTTGGTCAAAGAAAAGAATCCGACTTTCTAATATGACCTCCTACATATCACAGACCACTACCTTTCCCCTAGTTGTTACGCAATCAGTAATATTAAACTATCTTGTAGCCAAGGATAGGAAGAGATTGCCATGCAATTTTAGAATCTCTGTTATGAGAAAGTTAAATGAGCAAGCACCTGTCAGGAAGGACCATGAACGTGGTTGCTGTCACCAGAAAGCAGGCAGGTGGACTTGCTGACCTCAAGGCTGTTCAGAGATGAAATTACAGAACATAACTCTGCATAGAAATTACACAGCAAAACATCCATTCTGTCAAAACTTGAAGGTATCAACTCGTGATTAACTTCCCGTCACTTAAAGAAAAAAAGAAAATGTCTTAATTTCCACTTTGAGTGTGCACTGTTTCAACTTTCAGTAGTAAGTTCTTGACATGCTCAAGTTCAACGACATAAGAACTCCTTTAACACCAGAATCATCTCACAGAGTGGCTGAGGTGGAAAAGGACTTCTGGAGATCATCTAGTCGACCCCCCACTACTCACAGTGGAGGCTGCTAGAGCAGGATGCCAGTACTGTGTCCAGTTGGGTTTTTAGTATCTCCAGTGATGGAGATTCCACAATCTAGGAGCCCTATTCCAGCATTTGATCACCCTCACTGTAAAATCTTATGTTTAAATGGAATTTCTTGCATTTCAATTTGTGCTTACTGCCTTTTGTCCTGTCACTGGCCACCACTGAGAAGAGCCTGGCTCCATCTTCTTCACTCCCTCCCATAGGTATCTATACACCTTCCGTCCTCCAGGCTGAACACACCCAGCTCTCTCAGCCTCCCCTTGTGTATCAGGTGCTCTGAGGCCTTAACTACCTTCACAGCCCTTTACTGGACCTGCTCCAGTAAGTCCATGTCTCTTGTACTGGTCTCGTGGTTTGAGCTGGGCTGGCCACTAAAACTACTGACAGATGCTCTCTTTTACTTCTCTCCCCTTCAGAGAAGGGAGAGCATCTGTTGTTCGTTTTAGTGGCCAGCCCAGAACTGGACCCAGCACTCCAGGTGTGTCTCACCAGGGCTAAGCAAAGGGAAAGGATCATGTCCATCAACCTGCTGGTAATGCGATACCTAATGCAGCACAGTAGGTCATCGGTGGTCTTTGCCGTAAGGGTGCATTGCTGGTCCACCAGGACCCTCAGGGCTTTTTTATGCAGACCTGCTTTCCAGCAGGTTTGCCCCAGCCCACCCTGGTACCTGGAGTTATTCCTCCCTAGAGGCAGAACTTTGCACTTCCCTTTGCTGAACTTCATAATGTTCCTGTCAGCCCATTTCTACAGCCTGTCAAGGTCCCTCTGGATGGCAACACAACCATCAGCTATATCAACCCCCCCTCTGTATCTTGTATATCAGCCAAGTCATCCCTTAACATTAGTTTCATAAACAAAATATTGCTGAAATAAGTTGCACCGTAGGCCATTTCCTTCAGACCTCAGGTAATTTTTGCTGCCCTATTTAACATCACCTTCCATTTTCAACATTTTCCCTTTACAAGCGCTAGCACCGAATTGTGTACGTTATTTCAAGTATCAGGGGCACCACGCCTGTTCACCGAGGCAACTTTCCTCTCCTCCTGTTCCTTTCTCGTACGTGCCAGGACGCGAGCCTCAGTGCCGCTGCTCCTCAGCATTGCGCTGGAAGCTGGTGTGCAGTTGCTCGTCCACCACAGACTTCTCAAAAGTGCTGCTTTCCAGGATACAGGCCCTCTTTCATAAGGCATAGCCTGCATTCCCTGTTCTCTGGCATACAGCTTTGCCTTTGGCTGTGTTAAAGACGCAGTGTGTTTGAATGTGCCTACAGAACAAGTTGTGAGAGCTCCATTATCACTTACTATTCTGCTAGCAATTACTATCAGTAACAGGTTTTTTTTGTTTACTTCTGGGACAGTGATGAAAGCACTCCACAGTATTGGGATTAGCACAAATACTCGCTGGAATCAGTCAAAAGGACCCTTTTCCTGATCTGTCAACTTAGCCAATTTTTAATCCAATGCCATACTGACAGTTATTTTTTTAATAAAAGTCCTTTACAGTATTAAGCATCCTTTCTGTCAGCCTCATTCACGGGTCAGACAGCTACACCTTCATTATCTCTTCACTTTTGGTTGGTGGGGAGGAAAATCAGGAGAAGAAGAAGGACGAAGGTGGGAAGAGCTGGCTGTTGGTTACTGCTGGTAAACATTTTAGGAAACACCACAAACACTTTTTTGCAGTGCTGTGTACACAACTCCATCCTTATAATTGCACACTACTTAAACCCTACAGAAAGGGTTATTTTAAGACTGTTGGACAGCCCAAGTTTTAGGGAAGCTTTATGGATGCCAGAACAAGACTGGAAGAGCAGAAAATTAGCAGAGAGGTAAAAGAGACAACACGTAGGATGAAAGCAGAAACTCAGGTGTCTATTCACAAGCTTTAATTTCTATTCATTGTAGCTCAGAGAAAGCCTATTTGGTTTCTTGCACTGCTGCCTTCCCCGTCTTTCCCTTTCGGCTACCTGCCTTACAGTCGTTAGAACTATCCCATAGGCAATGGACAGCTAAATGGGATTTTCCAGAAGCCTGGAGAAGTCTTCCAGTGGAATCTAGCACTAAAATATCACCTATTAAAGGCTGCACTAAAAATTCCTTTCTTTAAATAGATTTCTTCTCTCTTCAAAATTATCTTCTCAATTCAGGCTCATGGATTCTTCTGAACAGATTAAGGTACATTTGTAGAAGATAAGTGACCATATGATTTAATCGTGGCTTCTTCACAAAAAACATAACTTTCTCTCTTATGATCAGTACACCTTGATCCTTTTCATTTTCAAATGCAGTCCCACTTATGAGTCATCATTCCCTCCTCTCACACACACTTTTCAGCCTCTTCTTTTCATCCTTTTCCTCTTGTTTTAGTAAAAGCTGTAGGTAGGGCAAACTAAAATAGCAAGTTTCA
This sequence comes from Anarhynchus alexandrinus, assembly GCA_008711295.1. Classification (NCBI taxonomy): domain Eukaryota; kingdom Metazoa; phylum Chordata; class Aves; order Charadriiformes; family Charadriidae; genus Anarhynchus; species Anarhynchus alexandrinus. Next base: position 84,293 of record VUYV01000520.1, read on the forward strand.
CAACTGGACATGAGACATCCTTAAATTTAGATCGAATGAGCCCTTCCAAAGTACACGGGATCTTTCCCTCCAGACAGATTTATAAAAGCTACATATAATTAGGGAAAGGAATAGGATCAAAAATAGCCTGTGTATGATGGCCTTTCTCAACAGTATGTGGATAGGAAGAACAGCCTTATTCTCTCAGCAGCAGGAGGAAGGGTGAGACAACTCAGGGCAGCCATGGGAACCCCCCACCACCTGTAGCTTCCTAGATTGCTAAAAAGCCTAGAGTGTGGTAGATTCTCAAAAAAAAAGTCCTCATTTTCTGCACTGCTTGTTTTCCCAACCCTAATTCCAAACTATATCAAACTGTAAAGCCAAGATTACCCAAGAAAACTCGACTACATTTCACTATCTGAGGTTGCAGGTTCTTATCCGAGGTGAAGCAAAAGCATTTTAAAGACTGTCTTGGAAGAAACCTGCTTTGCCAGTCACTGGTTTGTCTTGGAAATATGAAACTCAAAAAAATACCAAAAACCTGTCGTCTTGCCTTGACATCCATAACTTCTACTCTTTCAGCAGGCGCCTGTGGATGATAGCAGCGAGACTCTTCTTACTCCTGACTTCCCTCCCACGCTTTGCACTGGCAAGAAGCCCTCACACACTCTGCACTAACTTGGAACAAGCGCAGCCCAATGCTTTCCACTGCAAACTGGAAATTTTGTGTCCGCTTCAGGTAAATACATTTTATTGAATTAAATACAAGAAAGTAAATATGGCAGAGTTACAGCGCTCCTTGTGTAAAAAAAAAAATTAATTCCAAAATAAATAGGAATGCTACACAGCTTTCACATTTTACTATCCTGCAAGTGTTTCAGTGCACAATGGTGCTAAAGAAAGTATCAGGAGAAAGATGGAAGTTTTGGCAGTTGCTGTGGGGAGAGCTGATGCTTCTGGCAGTGGGCAACATGTGGAAGGACTGCGAGATAAACACATCTAAAGTTTTTTGCTGAAGTAACCAATAACAGAATAGTTATGTTTGAAATTAGGCAACAGATTAAAGTGATAACTCTTATTTTTGCAGCCCTATTAGTTAGAGGCTGTCTCCAGAGTTAGTTACTAGGTACCGCACTAGTTGAGTTTGGACGTGGAGGTTTCCTTACAACCCCAATGATATACCTCCTTTTAGGCTGAAGCCAAAATTCAGCAGTGTATTTTGGTCACAAGAGCCGAATTCTGCAGCAGCATGGAATAAGCAGGGCCCCTGGTGCTCTCGCCACCAGTCAGGTTGGCTTCAGCTCTCCACTTGAGGGGCAGAATGGAGACTTTGCTATGAGTGCAGTCATGAAATTCAACCTTCCTTGATGAACTTTGCATATGACTAGCGTTCATTACCCCTCATCTGACCAGAAGCTCTAGGAGCCTTCTCACGTTCATAACCCATGCAAGATAAGCCCCTCGGCTGTGGCTGCAGCTATTGGCAGTAAAAGCCCTCCCAACTGCCATCTCCAGGGATTCTGTGACCTCTCGTGCAAGACCACAACGCCTTTACTTTCATCTGTTAAAAAAAAATCAGTCACGTTAAAGCCCTGCTCAGAGCGACTGTGCCTGTCCAAGCAGCACAACCAGCTCCTGGCCTCAGGAGGTATTTCCTGATAGAGATGACCTCGGAGAAGGCCTCCAGTATTACGAGCTCACTACAGACATAACTTCTAGGCACCAATTACATTTATATCTTCACCTACTTCAATGCCAGCCGCCAGACTGTAATTAAATTACACGTAGCCCGGGAGCCTCGGTCAGGGACTGGAAGCCAAGTGTATGAGGCACGGGGCAAACAGCGCTGAGAAGACGCAGATTCTCAGTTTAAGCAACTATGGATTTTCCTCTGCAAACTGAGAGAGTTTTCAGCCATGTTTTCTCCCCTATGTGCTCACAAAGCCCCTAAAACCGCCCCCAAGCCTTGAAAAGGCTGAAAGGTAGAGATGGGGAGAACACGCGAGTTTTCCCTTCGGCCCTTGGGCACTGCCGGCAAGGCACCGGTCACCTAAGCGGTAAGTAACAGCACAAAAGGTGCCGATTTCTTTGCAGAGCCATCTGTTTGGTTTTCATTATGCTCAACTCCACCTGCTTCTAGGAGATGCTGAGGTCGCACAGGCAGCGAGGTATCCCACCTGTGGGGAGGGCACATGCACAGCTGGAGGATGCCTGATGGCATTTGAAGTCCAGAGTGCACCTCGGGACCCCCCCCTGCTGCCATCGGGGACAGCCCTCGCCAGCCGCCTCTGCCCCAGCCATGCAGCCAGCTGGGTCAGGGAAGCTCGCTGGGCTGAAAACTAATCACTCGCCCAGTGTTAGCTTTCAGCTGGAGTGGGTCCGTGGTCTGTCCGAGCTGGGAGCTGACAAGGGGAGGTGGTGGGACTGCATGAGTGGGGAGGGAGGGAGGGCAGCACAACCCCCTTCATGGTGGCACCGACTTGGATCACTGTAAGTTGACTGTGAAACCACATCCCCAAAGCATCTCCCAGGACGGTTCCAGGAAATCCCCCCACATCATGGGAAGTGCTCCTAATAGCACAGACCCCATCCCCCATTCATATCTTTTCCTTCCCACCCCAGCAGGCAGTTAAGGTTACCCTCACTATGAGAGGATTACATTTCATTTCTGAAAGCATGCAGATAGAAAGCACAAGGATATTTTGGTTTCCAAGACAAAAAGCCATTCCTGTGCTGCTGAACCAAACGGATCTAATGTGTTGGTCTGGGGCACGATGGTGAGGAGCAACGGGAAGGCCTTTGTCGCTCATTCACCCACTGCAGGTACCCATCATGACTGGACTGCTTGGTGTTTCAGTCCCCACATGAAGCTCATGACCACCTGAAGGATCTTGACATAGTATTTAATCCTCTTCTATATGTTATTGTCTTCAGAAATACTGAACAGTTTACCAAGCAGCACAACCATTTAATAATAGTACGTGACTATGGAATTTAATATACAGGAAGCAAGTCTTGTTATATCTACCCCAAAAGAGTATCTTCAAAGTTTAACAAGGAAGAAACTGGAACTATCAGTCAGTAATATTATCACTCTTTTCTCACAGCTAGAGCTGCATCCATCAGATGCACTGCAGAAAACAAGGAGAACAAAGCTAATCAAATACTACCACCTTTCTTCCTCTCCGTTATTGCCTCTCCTAAGATTGACCACATTTGTGGTTAAACACAGGGAGTCAAACTTCCTATAAGCAGTGTCGTTACGGTTCCAGATTTCCACTGTGGTTCAGCCGTATCACAGCTCTGGAAAGGCATACTGGCGTATGCTCAAACCGCTGCCTTCGCTCGTTAAGGTGAAAAAATTCCATATAGCGACTGTAAAAGGTTCTTGTCCAAATCACCTTGCTGGTCTGCCTTCTTAAAGATCTTAACACCAAACTTAAAAAAAAAAATCACTTTGTTGACATTGGTAGTCTGGATAAAAACACTTAGTGAAGGGACTGATGCAATTTCACCATGCCAGGGGAGATGCAAGCAGCTAGTTAAACTGGAGAAGCAGAAGCACAGCTCCTCAGAATCCCCAGTGCACACCTCATTCCACTGCTCCCAAGAAGGACTCCTGCTCAGCCCTAACAAGCCCCAAGGCTGTATATGTATATGTCCCATCTTTTTGTCTGAGCAATCAAAAGCCTTCATCCGTTCCTTCGCGATTTGAAGCTCACATCACTGATATCAACAGTCCATTCTCAGCTGTAGCAAAAATGCAGCTGGCTGATCCGGTGGCAGGACTAGCAGCTTGTCCCCTCAGAAAGCAAGTCTGAAGATGATGCAACCTCCACAACCTCACAGGTACTCCAAGCATCGACTGGTAAGCGTAGCTCCTCACAACAGGAGAAGGTCCTAAGTTTGTCTTTAAAAAAGGATCCGCTCATTGCAAAATGGACAGAATAAAGCATGCTGGTGTTTGGACCCTTTTTCTGGAAATCAGATCAGGATATCACGGCCATGTGATGGTAGTCAAAGTAGACCTAAGAAATTCAGAGTTTCAACTCTGCCTCTGAAAGCAATAGGAAGCTAAGTGAAAGCTGCAGTTTCTCCATGCTACACAGTCACATACAAGAACAAGCAGGCAACTAGTCATGGCTCTGATCAATATTACTATCCAAAAAATTCTAGTCTTACATGCATGGGGCACAGATGCACAAACAGGTGGACCTGTAGTGACAGATGCATAAAGATGTCCCCTATGTAAGTGTGCCACTGCATTGGTCCTGACCTGCATGCCCACCTCAGTTCAGACTAATACACCTACTAAGTTAGGCTCCACATTTTTTCTCAGAGAAGAGTGGACCACGTACCTTCCCACACTCTTAATTCAAGACATTCTTAATTCAAGGTTCTAGCTGGGAAGCTCACTGCACCTGCTCCATGCTGGGGCTCATGCCCATGCAGGGGCATGCAAACACAAGGCAGAGCAACAAAGAGGACAAAAAGCATTGTCTCTGGCACTCAGGAAGGGGGGAAATACTTGCAGAAGGTGTTCAACAGCACTTTGCAGCAGAAGGAACGATACATTTTTGTATGATTTGTGCAACATTAACCAAAGGGTCTGGTGCTAAACCTAGACAAAGTATCTGACATCAGCTTTTCAGGAGGAAAGCAAACCTTCCAGGACCATTACAGCTGCTGGCAGGCAGGCTGTCACTAATCTTCTTGGCATGCCACGCTTGCATGACCAGTGAAAGAGGCAGGGCTGCCCTGGTGGGCAAACAGGTTTGAGGGGGATCTTTACGCCGCCCCTCTTGTGTCATTGCACTATTATGCAAAGTTCATAGAATCATCATCATGGAATCATAGAATACCAGGTTGGAAGGGACCTCAAGGACCATCTGTGGTCCAAACTTTCTCAGCAAAAGCACACTCTAGACAAGATGGCCCAGCACCCTGTCCAGCTGAATCTTAGAAATGTCCGATGTTGAGAAATCCCCCACTTCTCTGGGGAGATTATTCCAGTGGCTGATTGCTCTCATTCAGAAAAGTGTTGGGTACAATCAGAATCTCCCCAGGAGTAAATTGTACCTATTACCCCTCGTCTTTTCCATGGGACTCCTTGTAAAAAGGCAGTCTCCATCTTCTTTGTAGCCACCCTTTAAATACTGGAACATGGTGGTAAGGTCTCCCCTAAGCCTTCTTTTCTCAAGGCTGAACAAATCCAGCTCTCTCAGCCTTTACTCACATGGCAGGCTTCCCAGTCCTGTGATCATCTTTGTGGCCCTTCTCTGGACCCTCTCCAGCCTGTCCCCGTCTTTTTTGTTTAGCAGGGACCAAAACTGAACACAGAATTCCAGGTGTGGCTGACAAGCACCAAGAAGAGCGGGAAGTTCAAGAAGTTTAAAACTGTTCCATATCTGTTGGCTTTTCCCATTTCAGCAAGACATTGCCATCGAACAAGTCAAGAGGCAAGCTCAAGTACCTGATATTTTTAGCTAGATATAATATAGCATCTCACAGATGCCTAGAGTTTTCTCCCTGCAAGGTCTTAAGGAGATTCCTCCCTTCTCAACTGCCAGTCGAGCAGAGTTTGGGGGCTGCTCTTCACACGCTGTGGCAACCGAGCTCTTCAAACAGCTGGGAAAGCCACATTTCTCCACTTCAAATGAAGTACTAGCAACAGATGTAATACCTGTCTGGTACAACTGGTGCTGCTTCTTCCTCTTGGAGGAAGCAGGGAAATGTGTTCAAAATGGCACTGAGGCCATTGAAAGAACTAAAGGGTAGTCAAGAAAAAAAAAACTAGAGAAATCTGAAGAGGAAAGTAAAAAGGCTGAAATTCTGATCCTTTCTTACTGAACATGAAGTGATTTGATAACTCCTGATTCACTTTCAGGCAGAAATACCTGATTTTGGCCTTACAGAGAGAGTCTGTCTTAGTCTCTGCATTGCAGATGAGAACAATCACATTTTTGCTTGCTCTGACTTATTGCTAAATTGATTATCCTCCAGGACTGGGAAAGGGGGAGAAAGGAGGGAGATGGTAACCGCCCTTATAAAATTCTTTAAGGTGAAAGAAGTGAATGCGTCTTACTTTTCCTAGCAACCTTCTTTCCTAATTCTGAAGCAAATAAATCACACTAAGGATAGTATCCTGAACATATGGCTTTCTCTGAATAAGGGGAATTTGCCTGCCTACAAGCTTGCTTTTCTTTTCTCTCTGTCTTTATTTTTTTATTTAATTAAACATGTCAGTCTCTGGAATCCCTTACACATTCCCCTTCACAGCAAAGTGGTTTCTACCCCTTCCCCCCCCCCAAAAAAAAAAAAAAACACAAAAAAAGGAAAAAGCTTTACAAGTATTAACTTATTTCTGTCCACAGAAAGCTGTACCTAAGCTTAATATCTAGCCAACAGCACGCAACCTGTTCACTACTGTTGCATTCACTTCCCACATATTCAGCAAAAGCATGTTACCAAGACGAGAAAAGGGAAGGTCTTCAGCGCCCCAAGGCCAGCAGCAACATGAAGAGCATCTTTAGAGAATGGGTCACAAGCAAACAATATTGGAGGCCTCCAAATGATCTTGCACCCGTCTTTACCACCTTTCTCGTGAACACCTACAAAGCACAGGGCTCCAAGTACAGCAACTCATGGGATGTGTTTTTATTTTGCCATTTCCTTCTCCACGCACAAGACACCCTGTGTTGCATGGTCTGGACTTTGAATGCTCCCCGGTCTTTCTGCAGAGGAGCTGAAGCAGAGGACCACTGGGAGGGATGCTGCTAACCCCTAGACCTGGAAGAGCCTTCCTGCAGGGGCCTTTGCAGGCTCTCAGTTGCGAAGCGGTTGTTGCGAGGGCCTTGAGAAGGGGGAAATACCCCCTGAAGTTCCTCACTTCCCCGCCTGCAATTTAAGGCAGCAGCACGCAGAAGACGATCACAGAGAAGTTTGCCAATAGGAATGAAAGGGTAGCGAGGATGCCAAAAGGCACTGGTCTGCATTTTTCTTAAGTAACAAATAAAAACAAGCAACAAAAGTGCGACTAGCAATTGAAATCAGAAATGAAATTGAAGTGATTTTATAGAAAGAAGTGTAAACCAAAGTCACACCAAAAGCCACCTGAGTTTTTCTCTATCATACACAACTTCTCATGTTCATTTATGTCATCTTCACAGTGTCAGTTTTCGAGAGAACAATTCTCAGCTCAGCACGACAGAACAGTAATACCGACGGGCATGCAGAACATTAGCATGTTATAAATAAACTGCTAATTTGAGGTGGGAAAAATCATCAAGGCAGCTCTTATGATTAAGAACCAGAGAAAGAAAATGAGCAACTTGCTTATGCTTTCAGGACACTGCCTATTACAAAAATGAACTTTTTCTAAACCCCAATTCCTGAGGGGGGGAAAAAAAAAAAAGAATAAACCCAGTGAAATACCCAATGACCAAACAAAGCAGCCGGTGAAAATACTATTATAATTTTTAAAGCTCTCCCTGCCCCCAACTTGAGTAGCAAGTTGTCTTTTCTACCAGCTCAAGAGGTTTGTGCTTAAAAAGAGTACTACAGTGGAGTTGTGAAGTTTCAGCTTCCTCTCACCCGACTCGCAGTTTTACATAACTCCCAAGAGACGTTTTTAGGCTACAGATACCGTGCAGGAAAAAATAAAAAAAAAAAAAAAAAAAGAGAACAAGGTGCAGAACTATTATACAGCAATTTGGACCTGGGTTACTTGGAGCCGCTCGATAAAAGTCTTACCATGAAAAATAAAACTTTATTCTGCTGAGACGACGGCCAGGATTCTTCGTGCTTGCGATAGCCCTGATCACCACCCTCCGTCTGCCCCGCGCGGGGTTCCCTTCCCACCCCGTCCCCGGTCTGCAAGGACAGATAACGCCCCGCCGCGGCACGGCTGCCACCTCGGGTATTATTTCTGTACCACTCCAGCATTGTCGCCCTGTACCAGCGTGCCACTTACTAAGCATTATTATAAAAATTTCTGCGAATATCTATGTTCGCCACGAGTGGGGATAATGGCCTCATTGCAATAGCCTTGATAAGAGCTCCAACAAGACAGCTTTCAGATATCGCCACACAAAAGCCTTCTGTGAGAGCTGTAACCAACATCAATTCCCGCTATGCAAAGACATTAGACAAAGTGTGAACTAGCTTACTGTACAGGGACAAAAAACTGACTGTCAGTGTGTGGGACCAACACTGCCTAAAAACACGACATTGGCAAGGCAAAATAACACCAGCATATATACATGGTAATTGCCATTTAATTCCAGACTTAGCAGCACAAGAAGACAAGTATTGAAGGCACTATTAGGTTACTAGCATCACTCAAGTCATTGTAATTCCATATAATTCCAACTCTAGCGACTCTGCTTGGAAAAATGACCTTAAAACCAGCAGATGTTAAAAAAGCCCAAGCAGAGGGTGAAGGAAAGCCCAGTTTCCATTACAGAAGCAGTCAGAGAACACAGCAAACCCTTCAGACCTGCTCCTTAAAGCATGTCTTTTCCAGTACACCGCAGACAACCTGATACATGGGAACCACCATTCCACATATGGTATAAGATGAGACCCTTTCTGCACATCATTTTATATTTTTACATACTAACCTACTTACACTGTGGTAGCACCCAAAAAGCCAGAAGCCTACTGTCAACACAAATGGACCGTACCAATATAAATGCGGGACTAAGGGGTTACTTTTCTACTTCCAGACCTGAAATTTGCCAGATGACACCTCTTAAATGGGAGTCTAGGTAGGAGGGATGCAAGCAAGTCTACATGCCAGTTTGTTTCTGAACAACATGCAAGGCAAATTTGAGAGCTAAGTTTTATGGACAGCTTAGTACACTCGTTCTAAAGAGAAGTGTTTCACTCTAAAATTACATCTGTACTTTAAAATGTGTAAAAATGCTGAAATCCTACAGTGCAGATTCAGTGGCTTGCAGAAGAAAAATTATATCTGTTACTGCACTCCAATTTTAGTAAGATTTTGTAACTAACCGGTAGAACCAAAATTAAGAGAAAGTCATATTTTAGAGAGAACTAGTAGAGTGGATCGATTAGCTTGACACAATATATAAGAATTCGACTCTTGCACTGCATGGCGACAGCCACCATTGAGTCCTAAACCAGAAACTTTTAATGTCACCTTAATTAACAAGGAAGGAAGTTTGCCAATGAGTTTCTTCCCCCACCCCGCTTTCTAGCAGTAAGTTATGCAATATGCAACAACCTTTGAACCAACAGCTGTACAACAACCAAAAAACCCAAAACCAGAACAGCATTATAAAGAGGATAAATTCTTTCAAGGAGTTCATTAACGAAAATTACTTCTAGAATCTATGCATACATTAACCAACACACACATACCACAACTTGGAGCAGGAATGCTGGAGCTGAAGCAGCCAAGGCTAAGCAGACACCTCTTGTTACCCAGTTTCCCAATATAATTTATTTTTACCAAAAACAGTTGTTTACATGTTTTCTACCAGTTTTTCACCGATCTTTGTAAAACAACTAGTGGCTTGCAACATCTACATGATGAGACTTTAAAATCCCATTGTAAAGAGAGAGAAAGGAGAGCCAAAATATAGCAGCCTCTGCTTTTAACAGTGGCTTGTTCATATAAAGCTCAAAATACGAAGGACCCAACGTCTGCTGTATTGCAACTGAACATCACAGGAAGCACCCAATACCTTCCTAAAAAAATCCAGTCCTAGGCCCTTGAAGTAGGGCACCTGAAAATGCTGTCAGCCTTAGGTACTGGACACTTCTGGGCCTAGAGATGCAGCCACATACAAGTTGGACGGAATCTTGAAAGTAGACGCAGGTGATCAAATTAAGTCTCCTACGTAAACGAAGCGACAAAACGGGGTACTGGTTTTACTTCTAGAGGCAGGAATAAAGAAAAGCCATGCTTGCCCACGTAACTCAGCGCAGTAACAGAAAAGATGCCAGCTGATTCTGAAAAGGTGATCTTCAATGCTCCACCTTTCCTTCCTAGCTTAGTCTTCAGCAACAGACCTTTGGCACAAAAGCCCGAAAGCTGCAGGGCACACGCGTGCCGCGGTGGCAGAGTTCGCATGTTAGTTTTCACACTGTAACAGGTCAGGTCAACAACTGTTCACATTCATAAGTAGGACAGGAGATACATAGCACATGCCATTAACCTTAGGCAAGTTCAGTTTGTAAACAACTACCAACACATTTGTGAGTTATTCATAGATATATAAAAGAAAGATTGAAATGCACGAAGTAGAAGACTCCTACCGCATAGCAGAGGCCATTTTCTGTATGCTCCAGCTTCACCAACATCTAGTCCAACTCCTGTCTTCTCCCTTTAGAGGGCTTGCAGACAGAAATATTTACCACAGCTCACCCTAAGCCCACAAGGCATTAAGAACTCCACGAATGCCACGAGATCCAGCAAATAGCAGCACCATCCAAGCAGACAGCATAGTACTTCAGGAGACACCCATGCCAGGCATAGCACTTCCAAGTGTGGTTTTGGACCAACTTACTTGAGGAAAACAGAAGTGAAATAGTTCCCTTTTAAAGATGTGATAAATTGGGCAATTTTGCCAAGTCTGTCTTCACACAGGCGACAGAACTGAAATTGAAACCAAGTCCAAATACTTCAGCAGCAGCACCTCAAGCACCGTAACAGCCCCGTCCTGGGGGCACCGGCAGCCTCCCTCCCACCACACACCACCGCCCCCGGGCACTCAAAGGGGGTTTCTTCTCCCCGCAACAGCAAACACCATTCTGCTCTCGAAAAATAATGCTGGAAGTGATTAACTCTGCCAGCCAAAACAAAAAGCCTGAAGTCCAACTTAGTCATTTGTAAGGAGGACAGTTGCCACCACATATATACACACATATATATACACTGCCAGCTGCAAATGGGATTATTTGCAGAGACTGTACAACCCGGAGGCTTAGTTACACTAAGAAGAGCTTTCCATCTGCTGAAGGCTCGCTCTAGGCACAGCTGGATCCACGCTACCACCACCAGCGTGAGAAACCCGTGAGAACTGAAGTCACGGTCTCCAACCAATCCCTAGCAGGCAGCTCCTCCACAAGCCAGGATTAAAGCCTGAGCCACCCTCCCACCCCTCCACACCAGCACCAGGACCAACCCTGCCACCACAGCCACAGCCCTCAGTCCAGCACACACCTTCAGAAGTGAAGCCTGAAGGTTTGGAAGGTGTCATACTTGAAGCTACTAAGAAAAGCTCACATCTTCGTTTCTCACCCAACTCCCCTCTTGGTGCTCCAGACAGGAGGGGTGGGCTGAACTCCCCTCCCACAGCCACACCAGAGGAATGGTGCTACTTATTTTTCCTTTTTTGCGACCTACGCTTTGTAATGAGCCCCTCCCACAGTAGTCAGGCACGCTTGGTCCCTCTGCCCCACACCTCCTGTTTCCCACCCAGGGACAGGTCAAGACTTTGTGAAACAAGCTGGCTCTGAAAGGGTCTCTGGCTCCTGCTAGGCCTGCAAAGTGGGTCCACAGTCTCTTCAAAACATCTTTTGGAGCCACCAATCCACAAAAGCTTGTCAAGTAAAAACTCTCAACTAACAGACATGTTTGTTTCCAAGAATCGTGAGATTCTTTTATAAAAGGATGCTTCTATTTTAACATTAATGGCTTTAATTTCAGGAGAAATTAAATGGTCTATCACTCTTCAGCTTGGAGAGGACAACTGAGGACAGAAGATAAAGATATCATAAACTGTGTTGAGAAACATATATGAGGAAGTAATTTTCCCCTACCGCAATATCTAGGATCAACCAATGACAGTATAGACAACAAGTTCAAAAAGAAAAAAAAATGAGCAGAAACAAAAATACTTTTTCTTCCATACAAGATAACTAAATCCTAGATAGAACTTGTTGCTACATAAGGTCAGAACTACAGTTAGCTTCAAACGGGGATTAGGCAAAAATCACAGGCCATTGGTAGCTATAAAGCTTATCATAACCCTTAAGCAAGGAAGTGCTCCCTCAAAGCAAGTAGAAGGGCTGTCCCGTGCAAGACCTCTTCTTGTGTTCCTTCCTCAAACGTTTGCCGCAGATGTAGTGAGAGAAGTAGCAGCAGGACATTTCATCTTGCAAAATACCGCAGTTCCCAAGTTTAAAGATTATTTTTTTTTAATGCTTGCACGTACTCACAAATGAGCAGTCTGTAAAAATTACCAGAGCAGCACCAACATACCTGGAATGAGGGGAAAGAAAATGGCTTTAATTGCTCAATCAGTTGAAGCAGCCTCTACAGAAGAATAAACTGGTCCTAAAGCGACCCATATCCAGCCTTTGGCAAGCAGGCTGGTGGCAGAAGGAAGATACCTTCACAGTAAGAACAGGCAAGACCAACTTCTGAAAACTGAGGCCCAGTGAGCCAATTTAACAACTCAACACCACTACGTGTGAAAACTCCCGTCTCCTTCCTTCATCTCACTCATCCCATCTTGGGACACGCATGCCTAATACCTACCGCATGACAGACCTAATTGCTCATCAGACCCAACTATTTTACCTTGTTAAAGCAGCAGAAAACCAACCCACCAGCACAGCTGGACGCTCCCCAAGCGCAGAAGGGAAGGAGGAGCACTGCCAGGCCAGGGGTAGGGTGAAGGAGGTGCTACCGAGGAGAGGGTGAGGGAGAAGAAAGCCTACTCCTTCCAGCAACAGTAAAGCCTTTGAGTGGCTCAGCTGCTCATGGAAACCTGCCAGAAGCCCTTATCATCATGGGGAAAGAAACCTACCGTACTTCAGTAGTTCTGGTGCAGACGGAGCCACACCAGCATAGCTGGACTCTGCATGAGGATAGCAAAGCCAGCAAGCTACAGGCTATTCCTGTACTTTTTTTATTAGGATGCCTGCTTTCCACTGGATGTTTGTTGGCACCGTTAGGGTAATCACGATTTATACTTCTTTGAACTCTCCTCAGACAGCTGTGCCAAAGGACCATGTGGTACCTCCTTGGGCTCAGCAGCAGTCTGTCACTGGAGGAGATGGATTTAAACCAAAGAAACTCCCTTAAATGCTATTCAAAAAGCAAAGGCCCCAGACTCATGCTAGGATTCATTCTTACTAACACAAACTATCAGACAAAGAAATATAAAACCAGCTCTGAATATGAAAACACCTGTCTTCTACACTGACAAAACTTTTCATTCCTGCAAAATAAAGAAAAGCTACTAGTTAACTACCCACTTCTATGCAACTTACAGGTTTTTATCCCATACCTTAAATGCTTTCTCAGGATTTATGTCCTATTTGGCCTGCTCCTTTACCTAACACCTAGGAGAAAGGCTGTGTGTTACCCCATTTTTCTCCCCTTCCAGCTGTGGATTGCTGAGAAGGAGGAAGAGGTGCTTTCTAAACTACCAGAAAAATGAGAGAGGTGCTAAGTATTCAGTTTGGAAATGTAAATCCTCCCGCCCCCTTCTGAAGTATGCCGAACCAGCCTCTCCACAGCTCATGTCATCTAAAGGCCACAGGAGTTCTCTAAAGATATTCTTGTTAAGAGGATTTAGCCCCTTTTAAAAAGGACTTAACATGTGGGTGGTGTCTCCATTTAAGCATTTTCTCATGGCTAAGAAAATGGCCCTCTTCTTAAAGGCTTATCTTCATAACCCAAAGACAGTCAGAAATTCTCCACTATTTGAATTAGAAACATTTTGAGCAGCTTGCTTTTACAGCAGCCCCATTTTTGAGTACTAGGATTTGCAAATGGTAGTGACTTTCTCACACCAAGCGAGAAGCCAACACCAGCGAGAATGCTTTTGGGGTACCTCGTCAAACATAAATTACTCCCACATTTTCACAAGGAGACCAGTTGATTCACAAGCTCACTGCCACCAAAACAGCATGGTGTCACCACCCCTGTGCCCTCTCTCTGGCCACTGCCTTACTTTGACAGTCCCTGGCACCTACCAGACCTTCCATTAGCTGGTTCAACCTGCCTGCCCAGCAGAAAACTTCTATTTATTTATTTTGGTCAGGGTTAATTTTCCATCCTGGGAAGCCTGAGCTTCCAGAAGGGAAGAAGGGAAGTGGCACCAGCCTCTGGCAGGGCACAGGGGAGAATGCAGGACCACCTGCTCCTTGCAGCAGCACCGACCCCATCTCTGGAGGCTCAGGCTTTCCCCAGGAGCACAAGCTGATGGTTGCTTCACAAGGGTTAATTCTTCATTACTGCTTGTGTTTAAGACATGGCAGGGGTTCAGATCTGCCCGGTAACACTTTCTATTAACTCCACAGGAATCATGAAAAAGCTCCTCAAGTTGAAAGGGCGGGCAGCCTGGGTCACAGCCCCCCAGAGCCCAGGCTGAGTGGGGTAGGAAAGCACGGTTAGCAGCCCTTGGCCACAGGAGCTGCCGCGACACAGCAAGGAACAGGTTTTGGACAGTATCGAGACACCTGCTTGGGAGATGGAGGAGTGTGCAAGCTCTCATCTCTCTGAGGCTGGAGCTGCCTGTTGTTATGGACTAGGCCACCTTTCAAGGCTTTTCCAGCACAGTGACGCTCACGCAACCATAGATAAAGTAACTACTAAATTCCCAGGCGGGGGAAGCATTAGGGTTTGGCAAAAGAAACTTCTTCATTTGCTGGTGTACTCAAACACCTCCCTGAACAGCCTAAACTATACTGCTGTACTGACTCTTTTCCACTCATACCATAGTTTATATTTGGAAGCGATGGGTGGGTTGCCAGTGCAGTTACATCTGCAAAGATAGAGTATTTTCATAACCCTAACCAGCGCAGGTGTGCTGGCCAAATTTCAGACTTATCCCTATAGTCTTTTGCATAGCAGGGCCTTGCTTTCAGCTGGGGGGGGTCTCAGTCTCCATGCTCTACTTGCGACTCAACTAATCCAGCGTTAAATTTATATTGGTGCTGCTTGCCCGAGCTCGCTGCCTCAACTACCCAGCATTTTCGCACTCCTTTTACCAGGCTTTGATATCAGTTTCTCAAAAACGCTCAGCTAGGAGCCAACCGGGAAAATACCCTCGCCTCCCAGTCCCAGAAAATCCTCTGCGAGTTTTGGGGGAAAACTAGGTGGGAGCTGGAGAACCGCGGAAGGGCTGGATCATCTCCATGCCAAACGGTTTGCGGAGCAGAAAGATGAGGGCACTTCAGCCTTACTTCCCTAAAGACAGGTCTGCGGCAAACCAGCATGGCTCCAAGAGGGGCACTGCTGTCAGGGCCGAGCAGGATGCGTAGCCCCTTTCCTGGCACGTGCCATGGATGGCTTATCGCCCTGGGAGGGTGCCAGCCCGAGCTTATAGATACCGCCGGCCTGACCACTCTCCTCCTCCCCCATCCCACCCCCCTCCCCAAAGTAATCATGGGGGCTAAGGGTATACAACAAACTCATGACTTTTTTGCAGGTGGAGCCCAAAATTGCCTTCCTGCTTCCAAACTTTTTTTTTTTGGGGGGGAATGCTTTTATGGCCAGGAGTTCCTCACATTAAAGACATGAATGCTATACTAAGAAAAATGCACTAAATTCATATTTAAAGCTCTTGTAGCACCCATTAAGGAGAAATTTTAGGAGTCCCCTAGACACCAACATCCCTCCCACAAAAACAAAAAAACCTGTACAACTATTCTCCCAGAATCATCCCACTACATATCCTCCTCTTTGTATTTGCTTACCACCACCTTCTAGGAATCAAACCTTTGCATAAGGACAGCTTTACAAAGCGGCTTGAACCAGCCTGCTTGACACCGATCACTATTAGGTTATGTTGAAAACCAACTGAAAAATCACTTATCTTTTCCAGCAAATATTCTTATAAAAAGAAATAATTAAAAAAAAAAGGTTTGGATGGGATTTGACAAACCTTGAAACTTCCATCACTACCTCAGCAACCAACACCTGCAAAAACCCACGCGTAAGGCAGCTCCTGCCATCCTCACCCTCTCCCCGCCGCACCAAGCTGCGACGCGCTGCTCCCGAGCTCTTGCAAAAGTATTTCAGAATTACAGCAGCATCCCATACCTGGACCATCACCGACTGGATGCGGATGGGGGGGGTGGGGCGGGGGGGGGGAGACCCGGTTAAAACCCCTTTTGCCCGGG
>VUYV01000520.1:111069-121827 GCA_008711295.1 Anarhynchus alexandrinus
TTTTTTTTTTTTTTTATCTTCAAGGTTTTCTTTTTAAAGAGCAAGTTATTTGGGGACTTCTTGGGTGAGAGACAGTTCCGGGGCATTCTGATAGGAATCTGTTTCAGTTTCATCTTCTGGAGTTTTCACCAGTTTTCTTCATTGGAGCAAGGGCTGCAATCCAGGTCTCTGCATCGATCACTTGAAGTCATTTGCTGAGGAGCTGCTGTGACAGTGGTCTGCCTGGCAGTGGAATAGCTCCATTGGAGGGTGCCCACAGCCTGCACAGTCTCCTAGGACAGAAATAAATGTTCAAACCCATTTTCCAAAGCACGCAGAAGACAAATTTGAACCCAGACCTCCAATATCCCTTGTTGTGGGCAAACAAGGAGAGAAAATTTCAACTTCTGCTCAGTAAGTAACTTGCTGTGAAGAGCTGGAGTAAGGACCTCTCTGAAGCTTCCTGCTCATTTGGGGTTTTTGTGGAGGGTGGAAGGCCAGCTTTTAATCTTGGGTGCCTGTTTCTCTCCATGCACTGGATAGGAAGAGCTTGAGTGCTTGGTTCAGACCCCTAAATTTCCCTAGGCGGCACAGGAATAGCTGCTGAGCACAGAGCTACGTGGCAGGAGCCTGGGCTGGGGATGAGGTTAGGTGGGTGGCAGAGGGCGAGGAAGAGCACCGATGGCCAAGTGGCTGGGGGACTGTTTCCTGCCCTGGGTCAGGGCCTACAAGACAGGGACCATGGTGCTTAGTTTATATCCCCTCCATCAATCCAGCTCAAAATTACCTCCTCTTAGAGGAGACAGGAGAAGGACTACTTTATTAGGGCACCATCTCTTCTGTAACTAGAAGATTTTCATCTCTGTGTACACAAAGTCTCCTTTACCCTTCTTTAACTAGTGGGATTGTTGTAGGAAAGTTATACCAGTGGAATGTCTTAATTCAATCCAGGTTTGTTAGGTTTCTTTTCCACATTCATCCAGATCAGATAAATCGCAAGCTGTATTTACTTTTTTGAATGCTTGCCTAAAGAGTCTATGCACTGAGACTGTTTCTCATAATGTGCTGACTTTTGGAACCGACTCTTTATTTACAGGCTTTGGCAAAATGGTTAGATTTATTATTTATTAACCAGAAAACCAACAGCCCTTTCTTTCAGAAAGGTACAGAGTTGCACAAAGTATACTGTGCTACCAAAATTACAAGTTTTGTTCTGGATTTTTTCGTAATTCCTATTATCTATGGTTTGATAAGTATAGTCATTGCCATTTTTGGAGATGGAAATCCTTTTCTTCCTTCTCTTTCACTTTTAAACTTCCCTAACATTTATTGAACTCTTGTTGCATCAAGAATTTTTGTAAAATTTGCTTTGAGACCATAGTTAGATTTTTCTATGCCTTGTGAAAAGGCATTTCTTTACTGTGCTTTTTAATTTTTTCTTAAATAAATCCACCTTTCACTTCAGAGTGGGTTTCTATAAGTAGATATAGTAATCCTCATTTTCCTCTTTATTATGCATGGATATAACATCAGTTACCATTCTTCTTTGGTTTGAACAGTTGTGTCAATATAGCTTTTGCAGGAATATGGCCTTACTTCTCCAATACCTGGCAGCTTGTCCAAAATCTCATACTTCATCATCACAGGGGTGTAACTGCAAGACATACATTTTGGAGACATCAGAAATATTTACAACAAATAATAATACTTTCAAATAATGCTTGAATATTATTTCCACATATAAAGGTTTCAGAAACACACTCTATTTAGAATACAGTGGAAAACAAGTTAGCAAGAGCCCAAGGTTTCCACATGTGGTCAGAGCTATCTCTGTGGGACTATCTCCTGTCTTCCCTCTCAGAAGCTAGGTGCTAACAGAGCATGATGCTCATGAAGACATTTGGGGAATTCCTGCTTTCTGACTTCTGGTCTTCTATTTTGTCCAGAGCTCTTCAAATTAGGTACCTTTTGGAGACACATGAACATGGGATACAGGAAGAGCAATCCAACATTGCTGCAACATCATCTGTACACGATTCAGGCTTGAGCACTGACCCTAACCGCCTCTGCTCTTAGGCTGTAGTTGCATGCACAACTTGAGCAGGCAGAAGCTGTCAGTGCCACCAGAAGAAGCAGTCCTGCCTTTCACTTATCATTTGTTCCTGTCCCTGTGCTACCCCTCCCTTTGCTTGTGGCTGGGGAACTGATCTGAGTTAGAGCCAACTATTATTTGGGCTGGGTTACTCTTAGCTTATATCAGTTCCTGATCTGTTTCACTGCAGGGCTGCACAGAAATTTTTTGTGCCAACTCAAGGGAGGGGACAATGTGGAGACAGGGATGATCCAGGTGCCTGGAAAAAAAGGGAGCTGAGATGCCACCAGCTCAAATAGTCCATGAAACTTCAGCCTTTTTCTTGATTGTGCTTTGCAGGAGTTCAGTTAATGTGTTCAGTTGAATTTTTGCTGTTTTGCCATGTTGAAATTTTGCAATTTTTTGAAATTGTTCCTCATCCATTTCAGCATAACAGGTGATCTACGCTACTTCTCATTCCTCCGGGCTTTTCTCACCACTCCTGCTTTCCAAGGTGGGACGCTGGGAGCACTGAGTTCAGTTGAAGACGTGGCTGTCACAGCTGCCCACATCCCAGGCAGGACAGTGGAGTCTGGTGGTCAAAGAGAAAATTGCAACCAACGAGATCTCACCTTCCACCGTTGAGATCTTCAGCAAGTAGCTTTGGCCTTACAGCCTCTGCCCCACCTGCACAACAGCCCCGCACGGGCTTCCTCTTGGCTGAACCACAGCTGGACAAACTGCTTCACGCCGCATGTTCCTAACAGCGGTCTCTGTACTATGCTGACTGTGGAAGTGATATTAACAGGGCCGATGCTTTCTCTTATTGCTGTGACTCTGGGCTGCGTTTGGTTTGTCAGAGAGCAGCTGCAACTCCAAGTTTCCCCAGACCTGGCAGTAAAAGCTGATATGGCAGAGATCAGCTGGCATTGTCCCACTTTCCAGGACTCTTCTGCATAAAATGCCTTGTAGGGGTGATACCATCTGCCCCCAAACTCAAGGAAAGAACCAGCTGCAGACACAGCTGGGACAAACAACTACAGGAGCAGGTGTTGATCAGCCATTTAATCTCAGTTTTAATGCACACCTATGCTTGGCAAGGTCCCATTTGCCTACTTTTCTTTTTATTTACTTAGGTTGGCCTTTCTCAGAACATCCTCCCACCAAACCATGCCATTTCCTGCCACCACTTCATTGCAGTTGACTTTGCTTTGATCTCACCAGTCTTTGTCTCTTACAAAAATCATCTTTTTATAACTGAGTGTCATTTCACTCTGTAGGTACCGTTGCAAGGAGAAGGATTATAAATATTGGAATAGCTGGCTGTTGATGTTGTGAGTGATAGTGGTGAGATGGGAGGGACTCCAAGTAATATCACAAAGATGAGCAAACCTTTCTCCCTTGCTCTGGAGAACTTCCATATGCAAAAGTGGGGGTGCTATGATGTGGCTGTCAAAGTCTTAGAAAATGATGAAGCTTGTGGAATGGACAGTTGTGACATAAGACACTAATGTAAATTGCTCTGCACTGCTACTAGGGAATAGCTTCTGTTGTGATGCAGTCCTTGCCCACAATGAAATCCTCTTGTCAGGTTTTCTGGTCCCTATATGTCCCCAGGTTTGAGCACAATCTGGTCATGCATAAAGATTTTAAGACTCAATTCTCAAGATGATCAGTCTTGCTATGCATCTTTTATAAAAACAAAGAGATTCAAGTCCATGAAAATCCTCATTAGCTAGACATCAATGTTCTGAGACTAAAGAGAGTAGCTGTTGAAAGAAGAATATACTTGCAAAGCATATTATTATTTATCAAGGTGAACAGAAGGGAAGTGCTCCTCTGATTCTAGCTTTTTTTTTTTTTAATTTTGTGTAAGATATCTTTCTTATTATAATAAGAACAAAGATAATTCATGTCTCAGATTTAAATTCTAAACTTAGCAGAATAGAAAATAGAGTCTTGTGCTCTGTTTTTCATAAACAATTTAGCATTTCAATTTCAGAAAATGTATGATGCAAGTTGAGTTAGCTGTGCTGGGGTATAAATGCATTCTTGTTTTGGTCCTCAATTCACTTTTATGTCTGACTCATCTGGGAAGATCTTGTCTTTCTGGGAAAGAGATGGCAGCAAATCAGTTGGGAAACAGCAGATTTCTTCAGATCTCACATTCATCTGATTTTGCAGCATGCCATTTCTAAGCTTGTGAGACAGATGGGAAACCTTAGGAGCTTGGAAACTTTGGAGACTGTTGCCCTGAGATTAGTGAGATTTTCATGAACTAGTCAACAACTTTATCAATGTTGTATCAAATGTTATGTCTCTTTGCATTCCAGGAAACACCATGGCTAAATATGCAATCTCTCAGAGATACAAGAAATCACTTTTGAGGTAAAGGGCAGCAAAGACAACAGGATAATTGCATACTCCTGATTTACCGAATGGGGCAGCACTACTGAAATACACAAAAAGCCTGTGGAGTGTTATAAAATGTGCTGCTTGAAGATTTCTTTCTTGATCTAAGGACTGCCAGAAGTCTCTGAAAGGATGTCATGCTGCAGAACAAAGAGCCAAGCATCGTATGCGTGTACTTGACACGTTCACATGCTGCTGATGGAGGATACTGGCATTAAATTAGCAGAGAGTTGTAGAAGCAGAGAAGGCTTCTTATGCAGGTGGTTATGACCTGGTTATGCAGGTCAGTCTCCTGCTTGAAGCTGAACTCTTTTCTGACTAGATCAAGTCAGATGGGACCTTGAAATCGAAGTGTCATGACAGACAGCAAGAACAATCCCCTGATTATCAGCTCCCCAATAACCAATTTGAGATTTTGTTTTTCTTCCAGATGCACTGGTCATAACCTTACCCATGCACACTTCCTCAGTTCACTGACAACTCTTTCTTCTCTTCCAATTTATAAAGCCCTACTCACCTACCAAAAAAACTCCATGCAAAATAACAATAACCAAACAAAAAGATATATATCCAAGTCTTCTCAACTGTTGCTCAGAATCCCTTTCCACCTATCACCAGTTTACAATTGTTTTAAGTTATTGTGTACTTAGGGAAGCAAGAATTGCTACTGAGAAAATACTTACAAACCAAATAACTAAGTGCAGTCAAGCTTTTTTAATAGCTAGGTTTCCTTAGTGGTGCTTATTTAGGCTGATTGTGATTTAAGGTTAAAAAAATCATCTGTGCTAGTACAAGTATGAGGTCAGTGAGTAATTCGGTGAATACTGATTTCACAGGAATACCAGCAGAGTACGTTAATAAAGTCAACGCTGAGCAATACAGCTTGCTTTTGCCTGCCATTGAGGCTCTTTGTCTAAAGCAGGGCTGTCTGTTTAAAGAGACTCTTCTTGTGCTCATTGAAATTATAACAACAACTTAAAACTGTTATTGCATCTGCTCCCTCCCAGGCATCTGGAGATAGTCTCTGACAATGTTAAAATGAAGTTACCCTTCATACAGAGTTAACTGGTTACATCAAACCGATGCACAAGCATTAACGGTTTAAATTGGGATATAAATGAAAGGAATAGCAGAAGTAACCTTGCTGTTAACAGGCAGGGAATGGGATGCAGGCTAAGGAACAAAAATCACCCTCTGTTTCCGAGTTTTGATATTTCCACATCTTTTGTTTCAACAAGACCCATTTAGGTTCAGACGATGCATATCTTGAGATCTTTCGGCACCAGGTGTGCAACGTTAACCATCTAAGCAGGGTACATTTAGAAAGCAAGGGTTGGAAGGTGTTGGGAAGGGAGGTGGTTTTTCTTCTTTTTCTTTGCCTGTCCTATGGAGGGGTGGTTGGTGGAAGGAGGGCTCAAAGAATGTAGGACAAGGTGTGGGGGTGGATTAATTCAGTGTTCTGTACTCATAAACTCTTCTGTTGAGTAATTCTTTCCCCTGATTTTTGTCTAACCTACAGTTTTGCTGAGGAAGAGCTTAAGTTTTGTGTGCTACTGAATCATGTGGCATTGCACCTTAATTCCTCTATGTCTGAATTTTTAAAAATTGCCTAATTTGTGCCTTTTTCTGTAAGAAAGAGAGAAACAAACGAAGACACTTAAAAGCAAAAATCTTAAGTGAGGTGATCTGTCCAGAGACTTACGTGTTATTAAGAAATTGAAGAGCATCAGGGAACACTTCTGGTCATGGATTTTTTTTTTTTTTTTTAACTTTTAAATTATTAGAACAGTTGCTGGCATGGTTTTGTCCAGTCTAACTACCATTCTCCCAAACCAGATCTGGATATAGTTCAGGAGTAGCTGCAGGCCCAGGACCATTCCTGGTAAATCACTTAAATGTGGCCACCCTCTTTTGAAGGATATTATTAACTCCTAAATTTCACTGATATATCCTACTAGTTCACCCAATGACTTGTGTTTGATTAGAATACTAAACTGCAGTTCCTGGAAAGAAATTAAAACTTGATTTTAATACAAAAAGACTTGGAACATTCCCCACTTTTTTTGAGAATTTGTTCCTCTTAATCATTTGAGCTTATTATCTGTTTCGAAGTACATGGCTCCAGTTCCCAGTCACTGATTATTATTTTTTTTTCTCTTAGCGTATGGTCATTCAGTACCTCCTTCTTCAGAAGATACTTATACACTGTAATCAAACCTGATTTTTATAACATTGTGTTTTTCAGGTCTCTGCTCATAAGGCATTTTCTACGGTTCTGTAATAAATACTGCTGCTCTCTTCTGTATCAACACCCATTTTCAACATCCTTTTAAATAAGGATAGCTAATGCAGTTATGCAGACTTCTAGTGTAGTCTTAGTTCTCAACTCCCTTCTGCATTATTTTCCAAGCCGTGCCAATTCGCAGCATTGCACTTGGAGACTTTGCTCAGCTATAGTTTCCTGCAATTCCTCCCAAAGTCACGGCAGTCCATAGCAGCCTACAGCCTATGCTGTAGGCAGAGCCTCTGTTTCTTGTGCAATTGTATGTTTGGCTACAATTTGTTTGAAAAGGTCCAGGTCATCCCAGAATGACTCAGATCGCTCTGTACAAGTGCCTGTCCGCCCAAGTAACTCTAATTAGGCAAATCTGTGTTATCCACAAATGTTATGGGAAGTGATATTTACAGCCTTGAAACAATTTTACTGTGTTCATTTAATAATAACCACAAATATAATACAGATGTCAGATTAACAAGGCCCTGCAAAAGTATCTTTCTGTCAACAGCAATTAATTGACCTTTATTTCCTATTTTTTTAAAAAATTATTTAATTTTTATTCTACATTGGTTTGCTATCTCTTCATCCATTTTCCATTTATGAAACATTTCTTTGAATACTGTCCATTTTGTTGTTAATATGGGATTTTTTTCTTTAAAAAAAATTATTCAGCATATATTTAAGGAGCTGCTACAAATCGGACGCTTACTGATGACATTCAGATTTCAGCATCATATTCTTTGGGACAGATTTCTGTGAGTATGGAGGGGTTTCTCAAAACTAGAAAAGCCTTAATAAGGGAATGTCCTGCGCCACTTTCACTGTAAACTACAGGAGACAATGTCAAAATGGAGCTATCTGGCAATGAAAATAGTATTTGAAAATGCAGATAGTGTGGAGAAGCTTTTGCCTGTTCAATTCTGTATTCTCACCAAAGTCTTTTATAAAGTATCCATCTAATTCTAAAAAGCAATGTATTAGAGAGAAAAAAAAAACAATTTAACCTAAGTAGCAGTTGATGAATGTGACTGCCTGTAAATCTGGAATAAAGTCTGATTGTAAGTCTGGAGTAAAGTAGAAGTTAAAACTTTTATCCTCATCTGTTCTGATATATCAAACACAGAGCAGAGCCCTCCATGAAGTTCAAGGTTCTCAAGTTTCCTTAGGCCAAAGACATACACATAGTTTATAGAGTCAAAATAAACAATTAGCACAGCTTTGAAAAAACAGCTAATCCATTTCTATTTGTTATTAGCCCAGCTGCTCAATTATTTGCTTCTCAGCATGCCTGCTAACCATCTAGAAGTTTCTACCGTTATACTCCTGACATATACTCCTATAACATACAACGTTCACTTCTAACTATTTACAATAGACTTCCCTTTTTACATGTTAGCTGTTAAATAGGCTCTTGGAATATTTGCTTGGAATAATAAGTAGTAAGTATTTTCAAATAAGTATTTGAAACTTTTCCCTGATCACAGTCTTGAATTCAGGAATGAAGTTCAAGTGCAAAAAGCCTTTCAGTTTTACTTTTCAGCAGTAAATAACTGAGGCTATCTCCTAAGTTACAGAACTCTGCACTGTGTAAAATGCAAGCCAAACACAATCTTTAAGTATAGTCACATATTTAGGAAATAATTGCTGCATTTCCTTATACCTATGAAGCAGTAGCTGCGTTTTTCTTGTGCTCAGCCCTCTGAGGCTGAGGAACCCCAAAGATGGTGCCAGAAACTTGAAAGGTATTCAGTG
Source organism: Anarhynchus alexandrinus (assembly GCA_008711295.1). Taxonomy (NCBI): domain Eukaryota; kingdom Metazoa; phylum Chordata; class Aves; order Charadriiformes; family Charadriidae; genus Anarhynchus; species Anarhynchus alexandrinus. Next base: position 119,562 of record VUYV01000520.1, read on the forward strand.
ATGCACGGGGCAGCCTCAGGCACATCCTGCAGAGGTAAAGGATCATTTGTTTTTTTACAAGGAATATTCCTGACAGTAAAACTATTGCAATTTGCAGATAGCAATGAGTATGTTATGCAACAGAGTTAGTACCTACTGAAAGGACCCCACTTTTAGGACAGTGTGATTTTTGGATCCACTGCTTGTTCAGAAACCTTAGTAAGCTGGAAGAACTTGATGTCACAACAAATTTTTTAATCATTTAATCACATCCAACCTGAGTTGAATTAAGCAGAGGTAAATTAGAATGGGAGTTGCAACACTAGGTCATGTTTTACCATCCTGTACCGCACAGGCTAGTTTTAGCCTTCCAAAAGTCTAATGTAAAACTCTGGGATGCTGTTACCAACCTGCCCTTCCACTCCCATGCCCAGAAAAACTTTTCAGGAGGAAAAGTTACTATGCAAAGCTATGGTTTTCCAATGTGGAGAGGACAAATAGCCTTACTTTTCCTCCCACCCCCAGTGTCAAATCTGCAGTGTAGGGTAAAGTGTGGAAAAGCTGGCAAATCCAATGCAAAAGGGAAGCAGGGACTGCTGAGCAGGGACACTCAGAGTTAATTTACTTTCAGCAGTATTAATTCTCTGTTGCACCCTGTTGTTTCCTTCTGCATGTCACAGGAGTCAGAGTGCCTTGTAGGGAGAGTCAGGCCGTGACAGCACAGCCACTGAATAAGCTCCCCTGTGGTGGCTGAGGAAAGCGCTTTGCATACATGGGGGTTTGGGACTGGAGTCCTGAGTGTTGCTCTTTTTCAGATACTATCCCACTACTTTTTCATTTCACTGATCCCACAGCCTGGATGAAGAGAAGATTCTTCCCATTGGTAGACACAGTGGAGCAGTGGAGCCGGAATCACTTGGTCTTTTTCAAGACAAACACCACTTGGATGCATCCCTCTGTTTACAAGGTAAATGTAAACTGCCATCCTCCATGATTTGAATTTAAACCAAAATCATTGAACTGCTTGCTTTCAAGACATGAGGGAGCTCTCCCTAAAAATCTCTGGCCAGGCCCCTAAAATCAGTAGCGGCATTTGAAAAAACCTACATAGCTAGAATGTATATGGTCCATAGTGGCGCTCAGCAGTGAGCTAGAGCAGCAATCTATAGGATGCACCTGCAGCCTAGCTAGAGAAGATAAATTCAGGTTAGATAAAAAGCCTAAATGTTTCCCTATAGGGATAACTCAGGGAAGCAGCAGACTTCATTGGAAACTACCGCAGTTCAATAACCACGTAATGGCGATCACCCTTACTGTCAACCTTGGCTATGCATGGGATAGTAAAGGAGATCTTTCATTAACTGTATAGGAGGCTGTCAATACACCAGATCCGTATCATACTCTGTCAAGTAGAATGCAATTTGTCAGTTCCTGTGTAGCAAAATATGATGATATCCGTTTAAAAACATGTTTGCAAGCAGTCAGCTGGCAAGCGCATTGTATGCTGGCCCATCTGTTACCACAGTAATTGGGTCATCCACTTCAGAAGCAGCTATTTTACCCATGTAGTGACAGAAGCAATGATCTCATATGAAGAAAGCCTGTACTGGACCAGGGATTCTAACAGTGGGATAGAAGGAAGAGAATACTCATATAGAACCAACTGGAAACAGCAGACTCCCATTAGGCACATGTTCAACTGAGGCTCTGGAGCAGGTCTAACTGCCCCTCAGAAATGATGCTGAAGGAAAACAAGGAAAAGGGTTCTGAAAGTTACCACTACAGAGGGAACTGCAACCTACCTAAAGAGAGGGTTGCCAGGACTAGCTGTCTTCCTGTCCAGCACTACAGATCACCAGCTTCATTACTTGTGCAAAGTAATTACAACTGTTCCAGCCAAGACACGGCTGAAGTGCCTCTATGCAAATGCACGTAGCATGGGGAACAAACAGGAGGAGCTAGAGATGTGTACACGCCTCCAAGGCTATGATCTCATTGGCATCGTAGAAACATGGTGGGATGACTCCTATGACAGGAGTGTTGGCATGGAAGGATACAGGCTCTTCAGGAGAGCCAGACAAGGGAAGCAAGGAGGCTGCGTTGCCTTATATGTCAACGACCAGCTGGAATGCATGAAGCTCAGCCTAGGGATGGATAAAGAGCCAACTGAGAGCCCATGGGTCAGGATTAAAGGGAAATTGGGAGCAGGGGACATTACAGTAGGGGTCTGCTACAGGCCACCCGACCAAGAAGGCCGAGCAGATGAAGCCCTCCATAGACAGATAGG
>VUYV01000520.1:122942-142108 GCA_008711295.1 Anarhynchus alexandrinus
AGGGCATGTAGTGATAGGACGAGGGGGAATGGCTTTAAACTGGAAGAGGGCAGGTTTAGATTAAACATTAGGAAGAAATTTTTCACTTTGAGGGTGGTAAGGCACTGGAACAGGTTGCCCAGAGAAGTTGTTGAGGCCCCATCCTTCTCTCTCTGTCTCTCATGACGATTATCCATCAGAATAACTTTGCTAGGATTATACCTCTTCTCTATTCCTAAAAATTTTAAAAGCTGGAGTACCCGCCTTCCTTAAAGCTAGGCTCTAGTCTGAACATGAAAAAGTTGTTACAAAAAGCTTATGTTCCCTCATCAGAGCAGATTTTTTTTTCAGTCTTTAACCCCTGAACCTTATAAGTTTCTCTTCTGAGACAAGCTCCATTACTAAGTGTACAGAATGAGTTTTTGAGAGTTCAGGTGTCCATGGTGCCTTGGCCACCTCTGCAGTGCAAAGTCAGGTAAGAGATTTTTGTAGTGAAACTCAACATTTTCTCACTGACACAGATGTTTGGAAAATATGTACAACAAATTGAGAAACTAAGCAAAACTTCCCCTCAAATATAAGGGAAGCATCTGATAGCTTAGTTAGAGATTAAGCACCAAAAATACAAATGTATTCTCTGAATGAAGTCCAAAACTGATTCAGTGGAATGAAAGCTAAAGTAGGAAGACAAAAGGAAAGTTGAATCCTTCTAAAATGAAGCTTCATACATTGTATCCCCCACTAGTTCAGACTTTGTGACCACCGGGGTCACTACTGGCTTTATAGCCAGGGAATATCCACTGCCAGCAATGTGTGAGTGGAACTTTCAGCTACCTCAGCAATTTTCATCACTTCTTTCACACTGGACTTTTAAAATTCCCTGAAGTATTTAAGTGTCATCACTTGAACAAGACAACAGTTGCTGAAACTCATTAATTTTTTGACTTAATCTAGCAGACTGCATTGCTGCCAATCAATCCATTTCTTAGACGAGCCTGTAAAATATGCAGTGAAAAACATCCAGCAAAGACAAGCTCATCACTTTTCTACCAGCTCGGGCAAAGGGCTTGTTGCTGGTGGTAAGGGAGATGACTTTTGAAAGAGGAGCTAAATGGTAGGACTGAGGCAGACAGGGCAGAGGCATACATCTTTTCAATACATGGTGAGATCATGTTATCCATGTAATATCAAGCCCCTCAGTGCAAAAAAAATCTTTGTGTACTCTTCTGTTGCACTGTGGCATTTGGAGGCCCAGTTTTCCACGCATCTGCACCATCTTAGCCTTGTGGGAAATGCATGCTGTGTTATGAGATTAGCCTAGCTGGACCACTAATAAAACTAAACACTTATTTGGTTGCCTAGCTTTACAGTAGGGCAGATGATTACTTTTTATTTTCCTGCACTGCTAATAAACATGGAATTTCATCACATACAGTCACTTAATACTGTAGGCATGGTAGTCTCTCTGAGCAGCTGCTGAGGCTGACAATGCTCAACTTCATCTAAATTGTTTTCCTTAACCAGGTCTCCTTTTTCCTACAGAAGTAGCCTCACACTTATGGGACAGCCAGAAGGTGTGCCAACAGTAAGTTCATAAAATATCTGCTGACAGATGTGATTCACAGGAGACTTTGAAGGTGAAGGTCTCAGTTTCTCTTCCTTGTAGTATCCACAACCTTTCTTTGATGATCCTGGCTTGAGGCAGCGACACGAACCGATCTGCACAGGAGGGTCTGTTAAGTGACTGCCTTTAAAACAAACATCATCAATGTTTTACAGATCAGCCAGCAGGGGTCCTGCCTTTGCCAGTGATGAAAATACACTTAAAGGTCTCATTATTAATTGGGTCATGTTCTTTCTGGTGGAGCTTACTGGGCGTTGAATTCAGTCCTTTTCTCCATGCATATAAACATTATACTCATAATAATAATCACAGCAGTAATACATTTATTATGTTTATTATCACTGCACCAAGCAGCTGTATTCGTGGAGGAAGACCCTATTTTGCTGGATGTTACACAAGCCCAGAATAAAGCAGGCGGCCCCAGCTGAAGGGGCTAATGATCTAAGTAGGAGGCAGGATTCAAAGCTGGATATAGACCAGCTGGCATAGGAGGCCAAGGAAACAATAAGACAGCACTAATCAGCGAATATGCTGTGATCTCAGCATAACAACTCTCTGTTGACAAGCTTTCAGTGGAAAAGCGTCCGTCCCCCTCCTGTACCCCCCCCCTACTTGAAACAATAAGAAAAAAAAAAGTTTTAAGAAGTAATTAAAAAGAGGATAGTATATTAATCTTGTATGTTTATTGGGGTCAACTCCTAATTGTAGAAGGGCAAGTTCAGAACAAAACCCAGGAGTGCTTGTTTGAAAATCTAACATAAGGGCTAACGCTTGTCTTAGGGTGGATGGACAGACAATGGGAACCTAGAAAAGGAAGAATGACACAAGACAGAGTAAAACAGAATATGCAAAAATAGGAGTGACATGTTCAAAAAGGGGAATTTGGGAAATACACTTTGCAGTAGCATTCTGATCAGGCAAGGGTAAATTTATCAATGCTGCAGGAAAAAAAAATGTTTCAGTAATCAAAACAAGAGACAATGAGAGCCTGGATGAGATTTTAGCTGAGCACGCGTTGACTAGATCTCTATAGATATTCACTCAAATAGAGTAATGAAGTACCAATTTAAAGTAGAAAAAGTCAATTTCTATGAAACAAACAGATTTGAAAATCTTTACAATCCAGAATTTCTTGTATTTACATAATTAATATATTGGTCATCTTAAATCAGCTTCAAATTGTACTTATCCATAATTTCTTTTTTCCTTTGGACATTAATTGAAAAAGTCATTACTATCCACAACTAGAATACCCATACACACAATTAGACCTCTTTAACAGTGTACTGTAGGACAAAGTGTTCAGTTAGCACTAGTGTTACTAGATATCTTATTCAGGCTACACATGTTGCAGAGCAGTGGAGTTAGCTAACTGTTATTTGATAGCAGTAGCAGACAAAAAACTTTGTAGATCTTGGCTTTCTAAATCCACACAACAGTACTGAATTCCTGGAATGTAATTTAATCTTTTCCATGAGACTTTTAACTACAATTGAAAGGGCTTTTTTTGCTTATACAAGTTTAATTTTTCTTTATATAAAATTGAAGTATTACACCTACAGCTTTAAAAACACTAGAATAACTTTCTGCTAACTGTAAGTCTTGACTGGTTTCAACATCTTTTTTTTTTTTCCCACCTATTATATTTACTGCAAAAAGTATTTCTGGGAAACAATTATGATATAAGGAATTGGAACTATTTGTCTAACTTTCTGGCAAAGTTAAAATGACTTTTCTCTGTGTTGTACAGTTTCCCCTCTAGATGGTAGAAGAGAACAAACTCTAAGGTACTTGCACCGTGAAGACCGGGATGATACTACAGAAAAACAAGTTGCCAGTGAAGTACAATGCAAAGAAGCTGAAAAGTCATGCTATATTAAATTATCTTTGTGTTCTGTTTTCATTTGACATAGGTAAGAAGAGTTATGCTGGATACACTGATGGTTCCTAGTAAACTTAAACCTGGAATTTTGAAGGAATGTTACTATCAGAAACTTTCGTGCACTACAATTTGCCTTTACATGACTGCTCCGCAACTCCTTTCTTAAGAATACAAACATAATTATTTAAATAGCTTTTCAATATAAAACATTATTTCAATACTCTTGGACATCTTTCGTTGTCCTTATAAAATCCTTCTCTTGATTTCCTTAAATGTAATTGAATTGAAATCTCCACGTGTCCAATAGTTACTGCCTGGATCCTGAACTATTTCCACGAACCTTTACCTTTTTCGTATTAGTTGTGAGTAATTCTTATTAAACTTCAATTTTTGCAATTTCTCATTTTGTAAACCACAAAATGCCCTTCCACTGTTTTAGTTTTAAGCTGTATTACAGAGTCTTCTACATCTAAAATGAATGAAGAAGAGTAGAGCTCACTAAAAGATCTGATATAAACCATCTTCTTTTGAATTCACTAGTAAATGGAAAAAAGAATTCTATATTTACACATGCCTGCTGTATGACCACTGGTTTTATTAAAGTCAAGAGATCCCTCTCAGCAGCACAAAAAGAAACTAGGCTGCAAAATTATCTCAAGGCTGCACACAGGTGGCCTCATGTCAGTAGAACAAATCACAAGCTATAAAGTATATATAAACCTCTGTTCATTGTCTTCCACTATCTTTAATTTTGCATCAATAGATTCTGATTCTAATTCACTATTATTTTAAAATATTAAAAATCTTTATCGAATGATCTCTGAAGCCTCCTTCAGCAGATAACATTCTCTTTTGATACTGGTGAAGGCCATCAGTGCTACAACTTTACAGCCATGAGGATGTACAGATGTTACCTAGAAAAAAATAGCCAACCACTTTCTCTCTCAGTTGCTCAGCTTTGTTTCTTGCAATATCATCTATCTTCTAGACCTGCAGTTCATCCACAGGCCACCATGGTCCCTATACCTAAGTTTCCAATGTCAAAAGGAATCAGGATTTAAAAACAAACCCATTCCCCTTCATTTTGAAGCTAAAGGAGCACAGGAGTAATTTCTAGCTCACCTCTGATGAGTTTCATTCACACACGTAAGATACATTATGGGCACTTTCACATCATTATTTCCTTAACTGCGGAATCAAATTCTTGGTTTCTCCCTCCTTTCCCCCTTTTCCAACCTTTTCTGGATTCTTCCAAAATTATTATTGGCAAGGCCAGAGCTTAAAATATCTGTGCAACGATAAAAGGGACTTTTTAGTATCAGAGTAAAATTTCTATTGATAAGATCACTCTAGTTGTCTTTGAATGTTGCTACGCTGTGCTTGGGTGCTGCACCGGCAACCTTCATTCCTGCATTTCCTAACAAATTACTGTCTCTGTGACTTCTCCACGTTGGCCAGTGAACTGTCTTCTACTGTTTAAATCATAAAACAAAACCTTCCACTGAAGAGTAACACTCACCATATGGAACCGTATCAATCAGGCAGGATCAGAAAATCACAGAGCGGGACTCCCATACGCAAACAGGCAGAAACTGCAGAGCAAACGATGAAACGAGTAGACACCCAGGTAACTACGATATAATGGGGAAACTATAGCCATTGTATAGAAGTTATACATCACAAATCCATTAGCATTCTCTGAACACTGAGGGTGATCCTGTCAAGAAAGCATATTTGTATTTCCAGATTATTGGGGGTAAGGTTTCACACCCACGGAAATAAAGCAATCACAGAATAGTAGGGAATATTCCCTCCTGGAAATAAATAAAGGATGAGAATAAATGTTGAGTTGGAAATTAATACGAAGGAATCTGTCCTGTTGAACACATTAAGTTTTTGGAAAAGGAAATGAGAAGACAAAGTTAGCAAGGATATGAAGTAAGTCAGGATAATCAAAGTTTCATTATAGAGTTGCAACACATCAACAGATACAACTTCCACAGATCACATTCTTGTATTGTGGGGCAATTTAAAGACTGTTAACACTTAATATTGATAAATGTAAACAGGAAAAAGCAATTCTTGATTATACATACACGTGAGGCTGTAAATTACCTATTACCTTTGAGGTAATAGACTTTGAAGTCACTGGGGATGATGTTAGGAATTCTCGGTAAAGGAATACAGAACAAAACATTATGTTACCACATAAATCTAGTGTCTCCCTTTCAAAAACAGAAACAGAAAAGGGTGAAAAGGAAGAACAAAGATAGCAATGACTTCCATATAATGAGAGATTAACTAGACTCCTCAGTGAGAACAAGAGACAACACGGGGTATACAAAGTTATGAATAGCATGGGGGAGGTGATTAAGCAATTATTACTCACTTATTTCTCACAACACAAGAACAAGACAGCACCCAATGAAATTACAAGGCAGCTGCTTTAAGACAAATCAAAGGAAGTACTTTTTCATATAGCACATAATTAAATAGCGGAACTCATGGGATACTGTGGAGGTAAAAAATATAAGTGAATTCAAAAAATATTAGACATGTAACATAGGCCCATCAGTGGCTATTAAACGTGATATTCCAGATGACATTCCCATCTTGGGAAGTCCTTATGGCTAGAAGCTGGGAGAGTACAAAGTAAAAGGATTGCTCTGTATTTGCGATGTTTCTTGCATACCTTGTCTAAGCATCCACAATTGTCACTGTCAGAGACAAGAGACCTAAATAACCTTTTGGTCTGAAAGGTATGGCTACTTTTATACCTTGTAGGTGGTCTTGCCAGTGGAGAAGGGGGCAACAGACAGTGACATACAATTTCCATGTGCAAATTAGTTTATAAATCAAATACGGCAGTGATGCAAAGACACTCAGAACGGATCCATTCAAGCATGGTATGGTGTAGGAGAGCATTCCAGTCTAAGTGAATAAATGTATCTTTGCTGAGCCAGTTTGGGTCCAGCAGTGCGCTCAGTTGGATTTAGCCCTGTCAAATGTCCCTTGGCGCTATGCAGTGCCAGTTCAAGTGTCTCTTATAACAGAGCTTTCCTTTCCAGGAGCACAGACTCTGCATAACGCACTGCACTGCTGGCTCCATGCATCTGTACTAACCTGTAACCAAGCTAGAAAAGCTCCACCAGAAGGACGAGCACCAAAGACTGCATTGAGGAGACATTAAACCAAGCTCTCCTGCTGACAGCTCAGGTTTGGAGGCAGAATCTACTTTCTCCTTCTTTTGGGATTGTACCAGCCTTCCATGACTATATGCTGACAGTATTTTGCTTATGTGTTTCAAAGCTGCTCGATAAACAAGAAAAGGAGCACTGAAATTCTCAAATAGTAGTTTTCAACAATAATTTTTCTTTCCTCCCCTGTTGCCACTCTCAGCTTCTTCTGTCTCTCTCCCCAGTGCTTTCACCTTAATATTATCTTGCCTTTCTTCTCAAACTTCTGTCCCACCCCCTTCTTGCTAATAGACTTCCCTCACCAATTCTGTCCTCCTAACCATAGTTCGTTTTGCTTCTGTTCCTTTATATCTGTAGCCAACTTTGCTCTAGTTCCCATCACTGGGCTTCTTGTGGTAACCCACTTCAGAATCGCCATCTTCCTCCTTCTTGTGCTCTCGCTCCTGGCTTTCTCCATCTGTCCTTTTCTCCTTCCAGCTGTTTTCCGGAGCAGCTGTTTCCATGACCACACAAAGCCCAGATGGCTGAGTACTGACTATAGAGAGACAGCTGTGTGATATCCCACTCTGCTCCTGGAGTGGCAGAAATAGATGGAGTCCAGTCACATGGCAGAAATGTGGAGAGCTGAAGAATGCTTATGGTCTTCAGAGATGTTATATGCTGACCCCCTGAGTCTCCACATAGATTACGTGTGGCTTTTTCCCCAGAACTCTGGCAGTTGGTCACTCTTGAGTAGTTTCACAAAGACAATGAAAGGCATTCCCTTGATTCCAGGAAAACTACCACATCTAAACCTGAAGTCACTGTCCCAGAGGTACAAGATTTCCACAGTGAAAAAAATCTTTGAGAATATCTGTAATGTGTGTGTAATAAATCTTTTTTATTCTGTTCCCAAAAGCAGGTCAATGGTTTTAGACGAAGCTCAACAAGCAGCCCGCTTGTGGCAGACACAGCCCATGGAAAGTTCCATCCAGATCGTTTCAGGCCGGCAAATTTTAAACAACTGGAAAGAGGGACTTCTAATGGAAAATGTTAGGAACTCTTATGCATGGCTACCCAGTCCTTCCAAACTGCTTACTTTCCTCTATTTAAAGAGTGTGTGTGTATGTATGCATGTATGTATATATATTTTTATATATATTCAAACTGCCACCACTAAAACAATACTATTAAGAGAACATTGTTGCTGTAAAACTCCTTCCCTACTGAACAATTTTTGCCTGGGTTTTCCAGCACAGCACTCACTTGCACAGTATAAGCAGAATACTTTGAACACAGCACGCAACGGTTTTAAGCCACAACTACAGTTTCAGCTTCCACAGTCAGCAATTATTTGAAGAAGAGAAAATGATGGGCCTATTAAAGAGCCTGAAACCGAGCCTGTGAAAAACCTTTAGGGTATTTGAGGTTCTAAGCATGTCAGCAGCACGAGCTGAACAGAAAGCTTTGCAACGTTGACCGAGCTCTCCTTGCAACACAATACTACATTGTCCAGGGCCAGTGTAAGAACACTCCTCCTGCAGATAGATGATCTTGGCAGAGGTACCTTTTTAATGACCATATTTCACTTACAAGATAAGCATATCACTTAAAACTCTTACTCCTTTTTAATTTTTTTTTCCCCTATCAAGGAAAAGTCGCCATTTCCCCAAATCACATGCATCGTAGTTTCCAGCGATGTGAACCACAGGCTGAACGCTTGGTGACTCTCCATTAAAAAAAAAAAAACATTAGTACTTTTACGAGCAATGACTGAAAACAACCTGTGTTAATAAAAAAAAAATAAAAAATTATAAAACTTCCTACAACTGTTCCGGCTGTGAAACTCCAGCTCCACCCCCCCCCCCCCCCCCCGGCTCGGGGCAGGTGTGAACCGCCACCTCGGCCCCGCAGGTGTCAGGAAGAGCTAATGCTTCTGAGAAGCAGCCGGGGCAGGGGCACCACGGCGACCTGCCACCGTCGGCCCCGTCCGTGGCTGACTGGCGGCCCGCCCGGCGCACCGTCAGCCCGCCCGCACCGGGCCCACTCGCCAACCACAACCACACCCCGTGTGCCAGCCCGTGGCATCTCCGCTCCGCTCCTCCCGCTGCCGGCCACGGCCACCGAGGCGTTAACCGCTCCGCCCCGCTCCCGCTCCCGCCCCGGGGCTGCCGGGGAACCCCCCGGGAGAGGAGTTGTGGCGGGGACGCGCAGGATGTTTTTCACTTCCCGTAACAAACACGGCGCCGCCGGGAGGGGGGTGTGAGGGCTCCCTCAGGACGCAGCGGTTGCCTTTCAAATTCGAATCCGGCCGTTATAACGGGCCACCCCCACGCGCGCCACCTGCTCTACTCCCCCCCACCCCCCCGCCTCACCTTCTCCTGGCGNCGGTGGGGTGCGGCGGGGCGGCGGCTGGTTCACCCGGAGCGGAGCGGAGCGGGCCGGGCCGGGGGGCGTGTGGCCGGTGGGCGGCGGCAGCGGTGGTGGGGATGCAGCATGGCCGAGCCGCCCGGCGCCCCGCACCGCACCACCGGCTCCACCTTGCTGCACCCGCTGAGCGGGCTGCTGGGCATCCCGCTGGACCAGGTGAGGCTGCGCGCTGCGCCGGCGTGGGGAAAGGGGGTGCCGAGGCGGGGGGGGTGGCGCTGCTCTGGTAGTAGACGAGTATCCCGTCGCTGTCACGCTTTGCATTTGCCAAAGGGCCTCGGAGAGGGCGTGGGGGGGGGGACCACAGTCCCCCGCGGAAAACCTCGGGGCCGAAAGGGGTTTCGGCGAGGGAAGAGGAGGGCGCACGGCGCGGTCGGGCTGGGGTTGAGCCGCGCGGCTTTGCCGGGCTGGCTGGTTGCCGGTTACCGGGAGAGCCCTCTTGATTTTTCCCGGCAATGCCTGGCGCTCTTCGTCCTCTTTGCAAGAATTCTGCTGCTGGGTGCTGCGAGTCAGGGTCTTAAGGTAACTGCGGCGAAGTTTGAAAGGCTGGAGGAGCTCAGGTGCTTGTCCACCTCTGGTGAGCTGTTTGGGGCCGGGCACTGCGCGGGAGGGCGGCCGCAGCGTGTCTCCTAAGGAGTCATTACATTCAGGCACTGCTCTTGTGGCTACGGGTCTGTGGAAAGGCGGCACAGAAGTCTCTTTCAGCCTGGGGCGAGTGCCTGATGGCACTGCAGAGCACATGTATGGAGATGCGTGAAGCGCACAGGCCGGCGCACAAGAAAGCAGTCTTACAGGCGAGAGCGAGTTCGTGTGAAATGCTTGACAGCGTGATGTGTTTTCGGCTGTGGCATTGTCTGGTTCCTTGTAGCCTCCCAGTTAAGCTGACCCCTAACAGGCAGAAAACGTCTCTCCCCCACCGCCACCTTTTATTGCCTCTCAAGCCCGCGCACCTGCTGTCTCCCTGCGTTCTGTCAGCAAGGAGGAAGTTCGGTCTGGAAGTTTGCGCTGATCTCCACCGAACTGCTGGGAGGTTGAGCTGTGCTCGAAGAAAGCAGGGCAGCAGAGACGTGCTGGTAAAAATCAACATAAGATTTGAGATTTATTTGCTTTCTTCTGTTTGCAGAGTGGCTGGTGCTATGTGTCATTTTTTACTACTGTTTGTTTTTGAAGTTGAGTAAGAAATATGTCATTTTATAGATTAAACCCCTACATCTAACCATGCCAGTTTTTGCTTTTTTTAACAGAAGACAGGTTTTGATGCAAAAAAGAGATCTATTGCTCAACGCTAAAACAGTCAAACAGTAAAGGCCTATAATTATCTATAAGCTATTAATTTAGGAGAAGGCGCATGAATAGTGATAGTTTCTTTTTTTGAGGTATTCTGTGCCATGATTGATGAATACGGGAGCACCAAAGGAACCAGGAATAGCAAACATTTACCGTTCCAGCTTGTTTGTGACGCCATGGCGTACATACAGTGTTAGGCTGACTGGGTCACCGAACAATGAAGACTTGACAGACTGCAGTTTTTCTTTCAAAGCTTTCCAAAACTTGTCCTTCCATTCAGCCAAGGTGATACAAAGATGATGTTGTCCATGGAGAAAATTCTCCCTGTGCTCTTCTGGGGCCTGAGAATGCTTCACTGCATTTAGTTACATGCTGTGTTCATCCCAGGACCCCAGTCTCGTGGGTGCTCATGTTGGGTGCCTGCGTGCCTAGTGGTTTACATCTTGAACCCACACCAGTAAGCGGGGGAGGCGTGCCTCAGGGTTGGTGGTGTGACTGGGCTGTGCATGTGCATAGGTGCTGTCCCTGTGAATGACCCCGCTGGCTCCAGCAGCACTGAGCTGTGCTGGGCTGGGAGGAAACCGCCTTGCTGGGGTTCATCTCAGAACTGCAGCAAAGCTGTGCTGAAATGCAGTTTTCCTCACCTGAAAATCATCTTCAACCCCCCTCCCCCCTGCCCCCCATCCTGCTTAATTGTCCCCGTGGGATTATGCTATCAGTCATTTAAAAAAGTCTCCCCCTCTTTCCTCACTGCAATGTGCTGGACCATGCCAAGCAGTGATTGGGATGGCCCAGTCAGGGATTTCTGCTGCCCTGAAGTAGGAAATACCCAGATCGCTGCGTGGAAGCATTGTGCCACCGCTGTCCCCTTAAATGACATGAGTTTCATCTCCAGCCTTGCAGTGCTTATGCCCACAGAAACAAAATAATAACACTTTCAACACTTTCATAGAGCTCTTTTGCCAGGTGGGTTGGTTACCTTCCTCATTAGAATGAGAGGGGGCTTTTGCTGAGGGGGAAGAGAAAAGTTCAGTCGCTCCTCTGCAAAGAACGGAGCTCTGCATATGAAAGACTATTTTGCTAGATACAAATCCCATGTGTAGCAGGACCAGTCCCTTATTGCAATGCTAACAGGCTCTCTATGCCTTCCATATGGTGTCTAGGCTGCAACAGGGGAGATAATCTCTGGTTTGTCGCTGTATGTCAGCGTCCTCATGCTTGGCCTGTTGGATCGTGACAGCCTAAATCTCCCTCTGGTCTGTGTGGCTGGTGGTTCCCCATGGCTGGCCCTGAGCTTTCAGAAATGCTGAGAAGCGCCCAGAGAGTGAGAGGCAAAGGCACACAGGTAGAGTTTAGACCCTCCAGATCTCTGTGGTACATAAAAGCCACGTGTGTCTGCCTCTGTTCAGTGCACAAAGGACTTGTCCCTTCTTTTATAGAGATGGTTTTCCATGAGGTCTGTGCTATGAGAGAGATTTCAGACAATGAGAAAGACCAGAAAAAAAATTGAGCTGCAGGTCTGAAGAATAAATGTCATAATCTTTACCCTTTCATAGCGGTGGCAGAAAAGCTGGAGCAATGGTAGGTGGAAAATGTTTTGTCATCTAATAAGCAGCTATTGTATCACTCGCTATGGGAAGCATGGATGAATATGAAAATGTCACTTTTCCCATTGGTGGTTTTCTTAATTTTAAAAAATTACAACTTAGGTTTAAAAACAGTGCAGAATTACAGAGCGCAATTCCTGGTTGTGCTGTGTACCTGGCAGACTGTTCACATTCTATTTAGTAGACAGAGTACTGCATGAAAACATTGAGATGTTTTCTGCCTTAGATGCTAAAATAATCCTGTTGTCTCAGTGTGTGTTTGTGTGTCTCTTTAATGGATGAGTTATCTTTGAATTTAGCATTGAAATATTATTTTTTTAAGAAGTGCTATATTCAGTAACAAAATTAATGAGCTTGAAAGAGGATGAAAAGACTCTCTGTCTTCAATTCATCATCATGTCCCAGGAAAGCAGACTTTGAAGTTTGGCTGACTTGGCTTCTAAAAATATCTGGCTAGGTCAATGACACACCTCCAGCAGCATTTGGAAAAGAGTTTTGGGTTGTTTTTTTTCTTGTCGCATATGCCCCAAATCGCTGATTCTGGAATGTCATCCATCCAGTGTGCTTATACAGTAAGGCTTGGCAAAGTATATATTTTTTGACATATATGCCCTAAATCACCAATTTTGAGACATCATCCTCTAGCATTAATCTTTAACTTACCGTATCTCACTGATTTAACTTTTAATAGTGTAATTTCTGTAAACAGAGTGCATGTGTGTGTAAATACAGTGAAGAAATATGTATAGTATTTAAAGGTATATTAAAAGTAAGTTTAATGACATTGTTTATCCACATGGAATTTTTACCATTCCTTCCTAAGACCTAGGCATCTCTAGAAGTAATTCAGATTAAAAGAGTTAAGACATTTAATTAAAAAAAGTTTCACTTCTTAAGGTTATTTTGCAGTACCTTAGATATCCCAGGTTACCTATTGCCTTGGAAGTAGCAGTCCAAATGCAAATCCTCAACTGCTGTACCACAAACCTTACATTTTAACAGGCCTTACCCTAACCTTTGTTAGACAGTACTAAGTTTGTTGACTGTCAGGGTAATATGTTCTGTGTTCAAGGGTGCTCTCTCTCTCTCTCTCTCTCAAAAAAAAAAAAAAGAGTAATATGAGCATCTTCTCATGTTTATATCAGAGGGCTTTTAAATTAAGTGTTTTCATTGATGAGGCCAGACGTGTTTCCCCAAAGGGGAAAAAATGTCCACGTAAACTTAATTTTGGATGCTTTGGCTGCTGGTTGTACACCTTATTTTTCATTTTAATCCTTTCACTGGAGCTGGTTTGCATATTTATATTTTGGCAGCAATTTAAATAAAACACAAACTCTGGGGGGTTCGTGGGACATGCCTCTGAGTCTTGGGATAGTTGAAGTATTAGAGATATCTTCCCACTATTCCTTGAGTTTGAATAGCTCTCTGCCCAAAGCATGCTGATGAATTGGTTTTGAAAGGAGAAAGAAGAGAAAAAGTATATGTATGTTTTTTCCTTTTACAAAAATCAACATGAATTCTGATCCCCAAATCAGGGGTTGTTTGTTCACATTTTTCAGTTCTTTTGCTGTCCAGCTTCAGTTTTCCTTCTACACCTTCTGGTTTAGCTAGTCAGCAGATTTGTTAGTCCCAAGCCTCTTTGCATGGTTTTTCTAATCCACTTTTTGGGCAGTGAGAAGCCAAATAAAAAATTAGCTTTCTAGGAACTCAACAGACTTAGGCTGGGAACTTTAAGGTTCCTTTAATGGTCATCAGTAGGGGCATTAGAAGATGTAATGCTGAAGGAAAAAAAAAATGTTAGAGATTGATAAGTGAAGATGGAAGTTCATTGAAGACATAACTGGGATTAGTATCTTGTTTTTACCTGAAAGAAGCTACTCTTTCAAACTACTCTTTGCCTACTCAGGCAACAGCAACAGTGGTCCATGTTTGGTATGAACTATGCTACATTTTAATTCCCTAATGCCAGTCATTCTGCAGTTGAAAATTCAGTGTTTTCATTTTGAATTGCAGCAGTACTTGTCAGACTTAACGACTCCCTGCCTGACACCCTCAACTGCAAAAAATAACACTGTAACTTTTAGTTATTTGAGAAACAGTAAGCAAAAATGAAATTTGAAATCAACATCTTAAAACACATTTATGGAGAGATATTACTTAGGTTGCCAAAGCCAACTTTAGTTTTGATATTTTCTGACTTTTGAGTAGGCAGATTTTGTAAAACTATCATCCTTTAGAGAAATCATTAGCTTTTTACTACAGTGCCATGAAGGACATAGCACTCGATTTAAAGAACAGAGGCATAGTCTTGCTGACCCTGTTTTAGGTCCTCAGTTAAACAGGTGCCTGCAAGCAGAGCAGTTCGTAGTGCTTGTGAGCTGCACGGCTTCTCTGTGCATTTAGAGCAAATCCACTCTGTAACTTGTTGCACCCACTTGTGCAGCGCCCAAAATTCTGTATGTTCCTGAGGCAGAGGTATGATACTTTCCAAAGATTAAGGCTGTCTCCAAAGCATTACTAACAACTGCAGTAGTACACATTTTCATCTGCCTTGGAAACACATGCTGCCTTTTTCAACGTGTTCTCACTCAGTTTGGCACTGCAGTCTTGAACCTCATGGCTGATGGCTTGGTACTATGGGTGTAAATATTTCCACATCCCTCATGCCTTGAAAACAAAGTCTGTCCTATTAAGTTTTTCATTTGGCAAGGGACAAAAGTGCAACTGGAATCAGCCACTTGCAATTTTCCCCCTCTTAAGCAGTTTCCTTCTCATTTGTGTTAAATGAGATCCGGAAAAATAAACGTTAAAGTGCTGCATAAAGTTTCCTGAAACCTTCTCTGCACATTAATTACACCAGCACTGATTTAGTGGTGCTCTGCAGCTATTTTGAGACAATATAAAGTAGTGACGAAGACTCTTGGGCTCCAGCCTAGGGGTCTAGGCACCGAGCACAGAGCTGGCTCTGTGCTTTCAGGGGAGCCCCTGGATGCTTAGGATTTACTACGCGCTGGCCAGCCTGGCACAGTATTTAATGCCCTGATTGCTCCTTGGCTCCTGTTACCATTCACGAGAATGGGCAGCTCTCGAGACAGACTTGCCAAACTGCAAGTGATGCTAGTAATCCCTGGGCAGGGGAGGCTGCAGTGCTAGGCTTGGCATCAGTGCAGAGGTGAATCCGGCCTTCTGCACTTGTCCAAAACTTGTCCAAAAAGTCTGATGTCAACGGGCCATGTTTCTCTTTAGAGTGAAAAAATCACTCTGTACGTGACCTAGTAGTTACAGGTAACCTTGAGGGTGCCAAACCTCATCTCCTGGATGCTCGGGTAGTCTAGTGACTGTTCTTAAGGAGGGCTTCCAGAAACTCAGGCTTACTCTTAAAAGTACAGCCTGATGCATAAATTTCTACTAATAGTAGGAGTGTTTATGTTAACATGTAGTTTGGATCAGGAGTGTGCTTTGGGAATGAATCTCTGGACTATCCCCACTTAGTGCATTTTGTACATGAAGCGACCCCAGAGCATCTGTGCAGGGTACCTTTCTGAGAATATGGAGCTGAAGGATGTGCCCCAGGAACCTGCAGTGCTTCGGATGCTACAGGGAACATAGCTGGCAGCACCAGATTCAGCTCCTCTGAAGTGAGACCCTCCAGACAGCGAGTCATGTGAATGTGAGCTCCTCATCCTCAGCTGTTTTGCTCTTCAGACCCACTTCTGCTGTGCTGCACTACCTGGTAAGATAGCCATAGTGGAAATCTCTGACCTTCATTTGGTGGTTTCTTCAGAGCATAACACTGGTCAGGCTTGTTTGGTCACTTCTGACAATGTGGAATCCAGTCTGTTCTGCATGGGGCTCAGCTGGGTCAGCCTGTCCTGTCCTGTCCTGCCTCTGCCAATGGAAAGAATAGCATGTGGAGAAAAACAGCCAAGGGAAAACCCTGTGGGTGGTCCCTCCCCAGACCAAGGTGGGATTTAATCATTCTTCTTCTTAAGATCTTGATTGGAAATGTTCATTTTCACCAGTCCTTTTTTCCCTGGCTTAAGGCATTTTAAACAGCTTTTGCAGAATTGTAGGTGAGCACAAAAACAAAAGCACAAGCAATAGTTTCTGACATAAATGGGTTTTTTAGAAGTTTTTTGGGGGACTACTTACAGTATGTTGTATCCTTAATGGAGTTGGGTGGGAAATAATTTTTTTACTGTGTTTTGGGCTTCCCTCATGATAAGAAAATTTCAAGCTTAAAAAAAAAAGAAATGTCAATAATGTGAGAAAAAAAAACCCTTCCAAACATATTTTTGAATCAAATA
The DNA here is from genome assembly GCA_008711295.1 of Anarhynchus alexandrinus. Lineage (NCBI taxonomy): Eukaryota > Metazoa > Chordata > Aves > Charadriiformes > Charadriidae > Anarhynchus > Anarhynchus alexandrinus. Next base: position 139,232 of record VUYV01000520.1, read on the forward strand.
AATTGAAACAACGCCTGAGCGTGTGTATCTGCCTGATAAGTCCCAGACAAAAATCTGGCAATCCTATGGAATAGCGACTTTAAAGGTTATTTGTCAGTATCAGATTATATTCTGCGGTCTTCAGAGCGAGTCAGGCTGGGGATGTATGGGAGGGAAAAAGGAGGCAAGAAAATACTCCTTTAGATCAGTCTTTTGGATTGCACACAGAATACTGAAAAACTAAATAACAATTTCAGGCCAAGAAAGAAACTTCAGCTGTTGGCTGTTGTGCACAGGGTGAGCGTTTGCTTCTTCTACAGGCCCTGGTCTTGTGACAAAAGCTCTAATTGGACTTGAGCAATTTCTTCATTTGTGGTTTCTTGTTCAAGTGCAGTTTGGCACTGGTATGCAGATAGGGCAGGAATGGGGAAGGCAAAATGACAAGGGAAAACCCAAGACGTTTGAGGATCCCCTGCTCCCAACATTTCTCAAATAACTTTCATGCTTGTTTTCATGCTTATGTATTGGTTTGATTTTAAACTTTTTTTTTTTTAAAGGACCGCTGAGTAGAAAAGATTTAATTATTAACTCTTACTCCTAGCTTAAATGACATTATGAACTGGTGAAAGTAGGTTTTTTCCTGTTATCAATGCAAGGGAGTGTTAAAGAGTAGTACAGTATTGACTTTGTTTATCTCATGTGCTCACGCACAGAGGGGAGGTTCAAATCACTGACTCCTGTGATTTTCGCTAAGTATTTATACCAGCAAATTCCAGCTGATAGATCAATGATTTATCTATTTGAGAGAGAGTTTTAGAATTACTTTGTTCACTCACAAGCGGAGTTTAAGTTGTCTTACATTTATACTTCTCACACTGCAGGATTTCTCAGGATATTTTGCCAACTATGCTGTATTGAACGTGAAAAACAAGTGTAGACAAATGGTTTGGCGGCAGTGACTGGGAAGTTAAAGGACTTACTCTTTGAATTAAATCCAGTTTTTGATGGCAGCGTTACACATCCACAGTGAGTTGTAGGCACTGTTAGCACCCACATCTGTTTATGCCTTTGTGTGTATGTTTGTGTTTATGCTAATTCTCTTGAGGCAAAAAATTGTGGTCTGTAGTTGCCACAGCAACAATAACACTGCACTCAGTTTATGAGCGGGTTTTTCCTATTTTATACAAGTATGTTGAAAGTGTAGGCATATTGCTGTGGTACATTGTGAAATATGATAGACTCTTAAGAAAGGAAACATTTGTTTGTTTTTTATTTAGAGAATGTAACTTTGATTTAGTGTTACCTTTATTGCTACTTCTCCGCTAGGGTGCTAGTTCCCAGTTGCAAACATAACATTGCAAAGAGGAAAATGGGCTCAGCAGTTTGGAGAAAGAAAGTTTTAGAGATGTTCTGCTGATGCTAACGAGCAAATAAAATGAGGATTAGAACAAAGAATGGTCCAGGGCAGAGGGAAATGTGTGACATAGTTATATTTCTGTCCCATTGTAGTTGCTCTTGTAAATCGAAAGATGACTGTAGCTCTTTGCCGTGAAACCAGAATGAAAATATGAACAAGATAAAAGAGGAAAAATTACAGGGTAGACTTCTTAAACATGCAAAAGCAAAGTGAGAGAATTGGATTGTTTGCTTTAGAAATGTGACTGCTAAGAGGGATCATGGTGAAAATATACGTGAACAGCATAAATGAAATAATCTAGGACTTCTTCCTTTTTGTCTCCCAGTGTTTCTCCATGTGAAGAGAAAAATGTGATAACATTGGAAGGCTGCAGATTCAACAGTGATTAAAATGAAGGTCTTTTTCATGCAGTCCAGAACTGGACTGTGATACCCATTTCAACAGGAGGCTGCCAAGGCCAAGAACTTGGGCAGAGCCAGTGAGGACTTGGATGTTTATATGAAAAACATGAGTATTCAGAGTAAGATACTTAATAGCTTAAAAGAGAAAGCTTTTGGAAGTATGTATTCTTTTGCTGGATCCTTTCGGGGCCCGTCCCCTCTGCAGGCACCGGTTTCTGGCAGCTCTCCCTCTGGTGTTGCTGATGCTTTTGGGATCCCGAGTCACTGCTGGCAGTCCCAAGGACGACTGCTCCCATTATGGGTGAGTGGGTCTGCTAGAGTCGTCATCCCTTCCCAGGGCTTGACACTACAATGGATTTATTGCTTGAGTTTCTTCATATGGTGATAAAGCAGGAAGCTGCAGATCTCTGTAGGGAAGATCAACCAACACCCAAGAGAGGTTATTTCTCCAGCATCCCACTTTCAAGGAGCCCAAGCTACAGCTATCCTTCTACCAGTTTATATAGAAAGTAATGGCCCTTTATATACTTTGCAATGTATTTCCTTCTTGGTTATCCTCTTACTTGTCTGGTCTGATTTTTAACTCTTGGGTTTTTTTTTTTTGTCCATATGCTGAGCAGTTCCCCCCTGTTCAGTTCATGCTGCATATCTTCAATGCTGTATTTGAGGGTTTAGTCATCTGCATATTCTCTTTGAAGAGGCTACACCAGCAGGTGTCTGGTGTGGTCTGCCTTCATCCTTTGATAGGGTTCTGACGTCCTGATCAGTAGTCTGTTATCTAACTGTTTATCAATCATATGTTTTACGTGCACCATTACCTCAATGGCCTAACTATCTCAGTCAGGCTTCCTGACACTGTCCCACACGATATCCTGGTCTCTAAATTGGAGAGACATGGATTTGACAAATGGACCATTCGATGGATAAAGAACTGGCTGGACGGTCGCACTCAAAGAGTTGCGGTCAACGGCTCGATGTCCAAGTGGAGACCAGTGACAAGTGGTGTTCCTCAGGGGTCGGTGCTGGGACCTGTACTGTTCAACATCTTTGTAGGAGATATGGACAGTGGGGTCGAGAGCA
>VUYV01000520.1:142158-204122 GCA_008711295.1 Anarhynchus alexandrinus
TTTTTTTTTTTTGTCCATATGCTGAGCAGTTCCCCCCTGTTCAGTTCATGCTGCATATCTTCAATGCTGTATTTGAGGGTTTAGTCATCTGCATATTCTCTTTGAAGAGGCTACACCAGCAGGTGTCTGGTGTGGTCTGCCTTCATCCTTTGATAGGGTTCTGACGTCCTGATCAGTAGTCTGTTATCTAACTGTTTATCAATCATATGTTTTACGTGCACCATTACCTCAATGGCCTAACTATCTCAGTCAGGCTTCCTGTTTTTTTTGGCCTGGATAGAGTTGAGTCAGGGTTTAAATGGTTATTAAGAGAAAATTCATTCTGTATCTGCCTCCTCTTTTTCCTTTTTCTCTGACACTTCAGTTTTTGAGCATAGTCACTAATAAGGGCAACATACCAGGCCAGTTTAGAAGACCCTAAATGGCAGGAGTGCCTCTGTTTCATGTGTCTAGGATCGGGTCTTTGCAATTGCTTGGACTGTTTCTGCCTGCAAGACGGTGGCCTCATTTATTTGCTGGCAGGTGGAACTACTGTCTTGTGCCCTGGAGAGACTTTGAGCAGTCAGTACGGACCCAGGTCCTTGGTCATCCCCTTCAAAGTCTGCTCTCCCTGGTGTGGTATAAAGTACATGCTGCTAGTTGCTCGGGTGTCTTCCAGCGTCAGGGAAGCTGATATGCTACCACACTCTGCACTTCAGTGCTACAGTGACAGTGGGAAAAAGTCCATCTGCATTTTGAGATATCTTATGTTTGCTAAAAATCAAATCTGAAATGCTGTCTCAAAGTGCTTCTGAGATAGCCAGATGTTAGTGGTATAAAACCTTGTGATAGAGAGAGAGAGAGATGGAAATAAATTTTGCAAGCCAGCTGTGCGGATCATGCAATGTCCTAGTTCTTTTAAAGCATGTTTTTTTAGGCTTTATGTGTAAAGGGCTTGTTTGAAAGAGAAGTTATAATTATTTACGCAACTTAAAGGATTGTTGAATTTCTTTTCCCTGGCTATGTTCAAGTTCATAGGGTATTTTGAGAAACTCACTTGGAGTTTCTGGAATTTTGTTGCTGTATTTTGTTTCTTGGACAATAATTTGCCTGTCACTGCATAGTAGGAGCATCACAGTAATCGTTCTAAAATGTAAGGGCATTCTTTTCTTTTTTTCCAAACTGTTAAAGGGGAAAAAAAATAAGAGTTATTCCTGTTGCCTAATGATTGCTGTCCTTTGTAAAGGAAAGCAAGTTAAATTAATGCTCTTGCTGACTCATAAGCATGGCAAGAATACACCTGGGAAAAAATATAATACTTTGGCTAAGTAATACAAATGTGGGTGGTTTTTTTCCTCCTAATATGGCAGTTATCTTTAGAAAATACCAGTGTTATAACCCAAAGTTCTGCTGTACTGTATGCAAATAGTAGTATGGAACTCTAGCGGGGGATATATGAAAAAGGCATCATGCTTTTAATGAGGCAAGGAAATGAAATCTTTTTTACTCAAATATACTATAGTGTAAATGAAATTAATTTATAGCAAAATCAAAGTGTCTTTTCTCTTTTTTTATTGTTTACTTTACATTTCTTTATGCTTATTCACCAACTGATACTTGCTCATGCTGTGTGTATTCCTGTTAGTTTTTGTTTTGATTTGGTTGCTAAGTTTGAAAACTAGGATTATTATTATTTTTTTTTAGAGGGGGTAACCCCTGGAATTCATTCAGGGCATGACTTTTTGGAAAGGTACTAATGATTTCCAGATATTTTAGTTTAGTGACGGTTGAGATGTTTGACTTGCGCCAAGTCCTGAGTGCTTGTCATCTCTAAGTTACTTGTGTCTGAAGTTAAGTGCCTAAAATTAGACATGCTCCAAAGTTTAGCTTCCAGAGATATTTGCTGTAGATGTAAGATGCTTGTAACACAGGCATAACTAAACAGCTGGGGCTACATTCTCGTCTTCTTGCGTGGTTCAAGATCCAAAATAAATGAGCATGAAGTGAGCATGCTACAAATTCTGAGCAGAAATAAGGAAGGAAAAACCAGCCACAACAGGATATTGTCACTGTACACGTTTTATTGGTGGCTTCTCTTCCTGCCACAGTTTTGAAGGGATTAAAAATAAGTCTGCAGCCCACATGAATGAAGGTTAGATAAACATATTTTACATTAAACAGCATAGAGCAATAATTTTACTTTTGAGCGGCAGAACAATAGGGAAGGGCAATATTTTACGACTGTGAAATCTCATGATTGTGAAAGAGAGTATCTGAAGTTGGCAGTTACAGAGGCTTGCTAATTCTACACAGTCACTGTTATAGCAAAGGAATGAAACAAAGATAATTGTGCTTGAACTGGAAAAAACCCCACAAACCAAAACATACACAGCTTTTTGGAAATAGGCTAAAAAATTAAGAAAAAAGCTATCTAGAAAATTTGCTTGCCAGCAGAATCAAGGGCCACGGTGGAAATGGGGGACTCTGCAAGCAACCACAGAATATAAAGTTTTAATTGTTTATGGAGACGAAGAGAGTGAGTTACTGACTGTTATGTTTCCAAAGGTAATTGCCAAAATACAAGCTGAAAGTGTCATTTTCCCAGTCAAATAAATGGCTTTGATTAAAGTTTACGATTAAAAAAGGTGGTTCTGCATATATTCGTTCCACTTGTGCCATGCTTTTTTTTTTCTCTTGTGAAAAAACTCTCAATTGTGCATCTGCACAAGTTAAGCTGACTGAAAAGTAACTCTACAAAAAAAAAAAAAAATCTGAGCAGATTCACTACAGATTTTCCCTGACGCTTACTGATGGCTTCCCAAAATCTTTGTGTATCCTCTTCTACCTGTGAGGGAGTTCCATGTTGAAAGGTAGCTGGGAATATCTTCTGTACCTCTTTTAGCAAATTCTGTGGCTCTGTAGTGTTGGAAAGCGTATGGTGGCACTGTGAGATCTGTGCCCTATATTTTGCTAGGTTGGAGCATGGGCAGAAGAACATAGATCTTCACCTCTCCATGTTGATGTACCCTGAAGTGATGTTTTTAAGCTCAACTGAAAGCATTTTCTTTGTTATTCACAAGGGTTTTCCTTCCCTTCTTCTGCAAGTGCTGTTACTGGGTGTTTCAGAGATGCAAAACTGCTTAGACAAGGAAGAGGACAGGAACCGAGGTTTGCAGCACCTGTTTGCAGAAGCAGGAAACCAAGTGTGTTTGACTACACCCATCGCATAGGAGCATTGATACCCTAAAACTCTTCTACACACATATCTGGCAGTAGATATACTAGTTGGTTTTTTTTTTTCCAGAAGTGCCTCCTGGTTGGCACCCTTTTTTTTCTTTTTTCTCTCTTCTCCCCAGCTCTATTTCAGGCACTTGAAGTGGGCTTAGTTTATTGCAGAATACCAGTTTCTGGAATATGACACCATTTTACGGTGTCTTTAAGTGGTAAACCAAAAAGTGGAGCAGCAGGAACTGTGGGTAATTTTTGAAAATTTCATCTCTTATAACCAAATGGAAGTCCAGTTTCACAGTCCAGAGATGTCTTGTTGCTTCTGTTAAAGTTCATGTGTGTGGTATGGCTACTGTTCATCTTTGCAAGACTGCAGTGTGCTTTTCTACATCAAAATTTACTCATCTAGATTACTCGTATAGTAGAAGTACCTGCTTTAGACTTGTGGTTTAGGATTAGATGAATTGCAACCTAGAATTGCCTTTCTTCCCCATCGACAATAAAAGAAATTTAGATGAACTAGCTCAGGTATTGACATCAGGGTTAGGAGAGATAAATTCTATCCCTTCCTCTAGCAAAGTCTGTGCATAAATTTTTAACATGCTGATTTTTACAGTGCCCTTGTTTTAAGTTACTATGAGCATGACTGAGTGTTCAAATACAGGATGTTGCAGATTTTCGATGTGTAAGGGCCTAATAAATAAAAAAAAATATAAATTAAAAAATATAAAATATAATAATAAAAAACATATAAAAATATAAAATATAAATAAAATAAATATATAATATCATTGTGATGTCTGAAAGGTTTAGTCTTTGATCAAGCCACTTAATTCCAAGGATAATGTGCCTAAATTTAATACAGTGATGACAGTTTCTACAGTAGGGGGGAAAAAGCCCAACTTTCTTTTGGTTTAGACTGACTTGTGAAGTTGGCAGTTTTTTTCCCTTTTGATGTTTGTTTCTTTCTGTTGTGTGCACTTACTGGGATATCACTGGGATAATGTGAACAAAACTGCTCTGTTTGTATTGGTGTGTATTTTTAAAGACCACTGACATTTTTCTATAGAAAAGGAACTGAAAATAGAATTGCACAGACATTGCAACAGCAATAATGGGGCAAGTTATTTTAGATGTGCCAGTTCCCATTCTAGTGAAGGATTGCACTTTAAGCCTACTGTTTTATTTTTAAATTGGTGAATATGTGCAGGCGCAAGGCTTTCTTCTGGCCTGGAAGTTAAGCGTGTTTCTGAATTGGGACATTGGAAACATTTTTATAAGCATTCTGCCATTCCTACATTCGTGCAACTCCCATTGGTATTTGGAGAATATAATTTACATTGAATATACATACATATGTCTGTATTGTCTCCCTTCTTTGCATTTTGAATAAATCCACTATGTACTTACATCAGTTACATAAACAAAGTGAAAAGGTGCTTGACTTGCTGTGCTGTGGTGTAAGTTTTTGAAAATCAAACCTTTAAATCTGTGGGGAAAAAAAAATGCAGATCTGTGTTGATGCTACTCTTAGTACTGCTATGTTGAAGTTATTTACTGAAGAATACAAAAGTAGAAACCGGACTGAAATCTCTGGAGCAGTTAATGCTTGAGGCTGGTGAACTTGGGCTGGGTCATGCCTGATGAAACCTGTCTCAGTCCTGCTTCCTTTTTATTGCTGACCTGCTGCCTGTGGTGGATGAGGTGGTGATGTTGGAGAGCAGGGGCTAGGCAATGCTATTGAGAGGTTGTATGAAGATAATTGTTTGAGGTTTGGGAGCACTCATCAGGTCTGAAAAGACCAGTTGGGAACAATACCTGTTATCCAAGAATTAATTTCTGAGAAGATGGGTTAGTGGTGTATTTAACTAATAATTATGAAAACTAAGGATCCAAGCTACAGTTAGTTGCCTGAGCCCTACAGGTGGCAAGGAAAGGGGGGGAAACAGTGCTGTGTTGTCCCTGGCACAGGAGGTTCCTAGGGACTTTCAGAGGAGGCTTTGCAGGCACTCAAGTCTCTGCTTTGTTGTATTTTACTCTCCTGGAGTTGTTGTTTTCCTTGTTGCTATTCATCTTCACTTCATTATCTGTCTCATAACTTTACATATGCTTAAATTGGGTCTTCTGAGTGGACCCTGTGAGAAGAGATGGAGTGATGGAATAATGTGATAAGGTCAGTCTGTTCCCTCTGCATCAGTATGAATCTACACATAAGCAAGAAGGGTAGACGGTACAAGATGCCATCTTTCCTACGAGAAGTACAAGATCCCAGTGACTTCCTATTTTCTGTGGAAGTCTTTGGAAAAGCAAGGCTGGTAGTCCTGGTGTTTTGGTTTTTTTCTGTCAAGATTCCTGTTTAGATAATGACATCTCACTCCTCTTTTGCTGTTTCTCATTAAAATATCCTCTATAGTCTGACCTGCCAGCTGCAGTTCTGCTTTTAGCCATGTCTGCTGCGTTATACCATGTGATAGTATACCTGCACAGAGGTATCTCAAATTATTCTTTTTAAAGTACTCTTTTTGGGTTAAAGGTACTGTAATTAGTGTGCTACCTCACTGCGGAGTAGTCTGAAGAAATGAGGCAGCTCTCCTAATAACCTAAAGGCATTCTGGTTTTAAAAAACCCACACAAATGACTAAAGGCTCCAGCTTGTTTGATTTTACTGCTGCTTCTATTACAGGTAGGAATTAGTGTTGGCTATCTCAGGTACAAGAGAATTTTATCATGCTATGTTTTGGCATTATTCACTGAGAGAACTGTAATTACTGAGTTACAGGTAGTGGCAGAACATCACTGCACATAAATGATCACTACTTAAACATCTGTTCAACATACAGAGTCATTACAGTTCAATGTAAGAGCTGTTGACAGCAAGCTAAAGCTTTTTTTGGATCAGGTCCACACGTTAAATTTATCAGCCATCAAAGGTAAACGTATGGGTGTGTGACTTAGCATTATGATGTAGATCTGACTTCTCAAGCTTACTTTTGAGTTAAATGTTTTTCTTTTAAAATTTGTGATGACTCAGGGTGTAATCTGCTCTATAGCTATATTTATGTGTGTCCTGCTGGTGATTATTCTGCTAGTGGCTTCATAGAGGTAATCCAGAAAGAACATCTGTTTCAAGTTTATAGTCTAAATCATGGAAGGATATTTGACCCCGTAAGCAGGGAAACAGCAGCATTTACCCAGGAAAACAGCACAACAGGCCAAAATACTGTCAATTTGGCATATTCTACTTTACCAACTTCATATTCCACATGCAACAGCAACAAAAAAGCCAGGGCTAATGAGAACTTAGTGCTGCTTCTGAAGAGGACAGTAATCTTAAATTAGTCATGCATATACACTTCCCTCTGTCTCCCATAAGAGAAATTCTATTTTCAGACTTTTGCTTCTGTCCCCTCAAAATCTTCCATGGGACCCCAACCACACAAAGTCAGAGAAATGAGTAGTTTCAGTATAATATTGGAGATGTGACTTTTCAGTAGTCTTATCAGTATTTCTCCAATGTAAATTAACGTCTCCTCTCTGATCCGTGCTGTTTGCAATTCACAGTGCTTGGATGTAGACATAAAATGCAGCATCTTGCAAGTGACAGTCAATTCTGATTTCTTCACAAATGGCCATTTATGCTGGCTGTTGGTGCACTGAGCTCTGTGCAAAACGATGCCACTGTGGGCAATAAGGGGAGCTGCACAGATGATGCTATGGGAATACTTCTCCTTTGTGGAAGTTTAAGTCAAAATTCTAGCAGTGGGAAACTTGACATGGTTTCTGTGATATTGCCCTCTTTTTGGGGGTGTTTGCCACCTTCCTGTGTAGAGTTAAGTGATCTCTGCAGAGAATATTTGTCCTTATGGTTCATAAAAATAGTCTGGAAGATCAAAATATTTTGAAAAATTTCAGTTAAGTATCAGATATCTTTGAGATGATCTGATTAAAGAATATTCCATCTCTCATTCTTAACACACCCATTTTAAATATCACAATTTAGATGTTACGAAATGCTATCATAACAGCAGTTCTATTTTTCAACATCAAAGTAGAAATGTCTCCAGCAAAGTGAACCTAAACATGTTGTTTGCCAGGTGTCTTTGGTTATATGTGCAAAATAATCTTTTAAACAGAGAAAACAAGTTATTGCACTTCTGTAGTTCTTCATTTATTCTTTGCAAGAAAGACACCATCCTGGAAGGTGGGGCTGATCTCTGGTAAAGCAGAATGTTTTATTATGGCATCCTTTTTCCAAAATACTGCCCAAGCACTGTTGGACTCCACAGACAGTGATTTGACTTGAGAAGGAGTTGGTGTTGCTCTCAGGTGTTTCTGTTAACAAGGTTCTTTATGCTTTTCCAAATACTGAAAGCAGCTTTCTGGTGATCTGTGGTAAGTTAGTGAATAGAGGAGAAATTCTAATTTGCCAGATAAAAACCCTGTAGCGGTTTGCTAAACTGATGCTCAGTAGCTCATTAGTAGATAGCAGCAAATCTGCTGAGTATCTTGACCATGGGCTATGACTTCATCTTTATACTGAGCCACTGTGGGAGGCCTCTGGTTATATACTTTCTTTTGTTCAGCAGATGAAATGTAGATTTAAAGCCTTATTCTCTCATTTGTCTGATAAGCGCAAGGCCTGGAATAAAAGTAGAGGTATCTTCTGCCGTATCTGTAATCTGAGGACAGTCTGTATCATCTGCTGCCTGTTGAAGCAGGCATGGACCTGGATGCTAGCTGGGAATATTCTGGCAACAGAGCTGTGCCATAACACTTGTACCTCTGTCTGTGAACATGTGTGAATGTGCAGCATGCCTGCTTTTTGACCAGAGGTTGTGTGTTGTGGGGGACGCAACAGTGCCTTGTCATCAAACAAGTGACGAATTAGCAGTGTGATTTCTCATAGTGATTTTCATAGTGAATGAATTATAGCATTAATAGGAATTTTGCTTACAGAGGGCTGTCCAGTTGGGGTAATGGACTTAATTGCCATTTGGAGTTTGGAGAGAACTGTGTGGTCAATTTGTTATATCCTCCTAGATTTTTGGAAAGTGAGATCAGTTTTTCTGCTAGTATAAGGGAGGAAAAAAAGTAGTAAAGGAAAAGCAAAGTATTTTTGTGGTCAAAATAGAATGCAGGATATTTCTTCCTGATAGTTAACAATAAGGAAAATGTTAAAAGCACTAAAATAACAGACTACGTGCTTAATCTTACTTATTATCTCTCCCTAAAGTATGATCTAGTAACCCTCAAATGTCTATTACCACTTCTTTAAATAGGGAGATTTGCAGATGTGAGGCTTGTGGGATGAGGGGAATTGAAAATTCCTGAAGCAGGTGGTTAACAGCCTACCATGAATTATGGTGAGTGGGCACCAAGACTATTTGTAATGATTCGGTGGAAGGGTATAAAGCCAGGTTTTGCCTCCTCTTGTATTTTGTTTCCCATCCCAAGAACTTCTAGCTGGGAAAAGCACTTTCCACTTTCTCCTCATAAGATTTTTGTGGGTTTTTTTCAGTCATTTTCCAGTGCACCAAACAACACGTTTACCTGTCTCCTTTTGGAAATGCACTATGGCTCTATGACTTTCCTGTTAGAGGAGTTTGACAAATTGCTACCTTTTTTATTTTTTATTTTTTTTAACCACCACCATGGAGCCAGTTTGCCCCTAGAACAAACGGTGATAATTGTTCCCACTCAGTGTTATTGGCAGTAGGCTCGTGTCCTCCAAATGCTGAGATTTTGAGACATGCATATTTAATACCAGGTGTTGGAACTTTTATTTTGCGACCTGCCAACTGGCTGTTGCCCTTAAAAGTGCCCACCCGCAGATGGTTAATGGAACCCAGTAAAAGAGAAAAAAGTTTTATGGTTTTTCTCTGGTTATGAAGAGATGACTTTCCCATGTAATGTGCCCTGCCTGTTGATGGAGATGACTGAAAAGATTACTCCAGACGCCTAGGAGTTAGTGTTTCCCCTTCCTACAGTACCAGTCCAACATTTGCCAAATTAGTTTCACCCTACTAAAAATGGGAGAAGATGCAAAGGCTCGAGGCAGATGGAACTTGTTATGTACTTTGAGGGCTTTGATTTGGGCATAATAGTATAGGGGGATCTTGAAACCATTATGTTTGGTTATTGTTTTGTCAGCATCCTAGGTGCTTGATCTGTTGGTTTGACCTGATTGCTAGCTTTGTATAAAACTCAGATTTGCAGTCTAAACATCACTTTGATTATAGCTACTACAGAATTTGAACGGATAAAGGGAGGAACTTCCTTTTATTTTTTTTTTCTCGTTCATACCTGGTGGATACATGCTCTGGATCCATCTGACTTTTTAAAGTCCAGACTATTAGATATTAAAAGATTCCTTAACCAGACAACAATAACCATCAACCCAGTTGGGTTGGAGCTGTTCCAGGTTTTCTCTCTCTCCAAAAGTGCAGATATCTTGTTTCTTCATTGCAAGGCTGCCTTCAGCTGGCTGTGACTCAGATACATGTCTTCCAGATGTCGTTGCAGGATACTGTGATGAGACTGCCTTTCTGTCTTCCAGTGTTTAATTATGGAAAATGAAAGGAAGATAGTATCTTGTTTTGGCAACATATCATGTACTCTGATTCCTAATTTTATTACATCTTACTTGCTAGAGCATGGAAGAAAATGACTGTAAAAAGCAAAGGTGTTTCTTTTCTGCTAGCAAAGTTGAAACCAGATGTGAAAAAAATAATTGATAGATGTGAATAGATGTGACTAGATAAAAACACGGGTTAAATGACTTATAGCGGTGGGTCGGAAGGAGAAGTGTTAATTCTTGTATAACTTCTTTTTTATTTCTACGTTATTTTTGTGTGGATACCATTCATCAATGTTCAAAAGCCCTCAGTTTACGAAGTGTTTTTAGCAACAGTGGAAATAACCAAAAGGGTTGTATATATATGAACCCTTTTCTCTTTGGGAAGGGAAATCCAGGAAAGTGTGACTGTTACTTCACTTGTGCTGCAGTACAACATTTCTTAAAATCTTAGGGATCTATTTACTTAGGTACCTTAAATATGTACAGTGAAGAATAAAATGAATGTTAAAGAGAATGCAGTAAAGTCACTGTCAGATGAACTGGCAGTCTTCGTGTGTATGCCTGTGAATGCTGCATATGTTTAAAATGTTACATATAAATAACTAAATAGAGGTGGTAGTCATATGAAAAGTTGTCATATCCTTCTATTACTTTGTGCAGAACAGACCAGATCTGGTCTGGTACCAAAGTTAAAGTTTTAAATACAGAGTTCAGACTGCCAGGCAGAACAAATTTTCTCAGCATTTGGAAAGGAGCTCCTCAGTTTTACTGGTGTCTTGACATTTCTCAAACCTGAGAAACAAACAACTTCCCTCCCTCTCTTTGTGACGGGTTATAGTTAAGAAAAGATTTGGCCTGTTTTATCCATGCTTTTGGCTTGGCTCAGGTAAACGCAGAAGGGATTGATCTACATAAGTATTCTGCAATTGCGTAGCACCTCTATAAGTCAGTCTTGCAGTAAACTATGTGCTGCACCTTGCAGTGAGCTCTGCACAGCTAAGTTTGATCTTCAGACTGAACCCCACAGAAATCAGAGGTGACCTTGGTGCATTCAGATTCTAACTGCAGGCTTATAGGTGGAAAGATAAAAGATGTATTCTCCAATACTGTTCCACAATGTTTTTGTCCAACAGGTACCAAATACCTCATGGATGACAGAAAGGCTTTATCAGTAATTCTTGTATTTACCTGGCTTTTTTGTCCGTTGATATACCTCTCCCAACCCCTCTGCTGATGAATCCTTTAAAACCGATCATGTTGTTTGTAATGTATATGTGTTACTGCAAATACACACACACAAAAAAAGCCCTGAAAGCCTTAATGGTAGACAAAGAAAAATAAATGAAGCATATCGTGTTTAGGGGCAGTGCTGTCTGTCAGAAAAACTTGGCCATGGAGGAGAGGAACCTGGAAAGCTGCTGAAGAGCTATGGTGGCTACAGTTCAGAAGGGAGGGCAAAGGCAAAAGCAGGAATGTCCTCAGCCAGTGAGGAAGAGACTTCTCTTTCTACATTTCAGACCGTATTTTTGTTTTGTATCTGGGAGTCAATCTCCCAAGCAATGTATCGGGTGCAGCCTTCTCATTTTGTTTATGGTATTGTGGTAGGTCACGTAATGTTCAAATGACGCTCGAGAATCCTGATGTGTGTTTGTGCCTCTTCGACACCATCACTGTCATTTACAGATCCTGAAAAGGGAGGTTAATCTTTAGGTTTTTGAATCATATTTGTAACTTTTAATGTTGTGTTGTAGCCATTCTTCTGTAAGGTACTTTCGAGCTTAATTCAGCCCAAAAAGGGTAAATTAGTATTCTGAGATTATTGCTTGCTGAGTACATTGGGTCTGTGACGTTTGGCTGCTCTGCAGAAACAACCAAAATAAATTGAAAGCTGATTGAAATGTAAGGCTAGCGTGTACTTCTGCTTTTATTCTGGGACAAGGTTTTACCCCAGCTCTTGCAGAAACAGCACAGAGGAGAAATTGTCTTGGTTAATTTGCACAACAAAATGATGATGTGATAGTGACATGGTTGGTGTACCAGTGCTAACTTTAATCCAAGTAGCACAGGTAATACATGCTCAGAGGAATTGATAGCATAGGCAAGCAACAGTGTGTGGATGCAAGGCTGCTGTGCTGTCGTATACTGTATGTTAGCTTATGACAAAATCTCTGCTGCTTGCTTTCTGCTGCTGCTGCTGGCGTCACCTGCCCTAACTATGTAAATGCTATCACAAGTGTGTCTGCCATGGGATCTTGCACTTTCATTTTGCTGTGTGTGTGAACCTGTGAAGTCCCAGCATCTTTAACATCTCAAACTGAAGATACAAGAACTGGATGAAAGTAAAAAGTAAATGCTTGCTTATCTCGTTGTTTTTTACTGGTGTACAACTTCCATGAGTGACACTGCACAGAAGGGGGTATTGTCTTTTAAACAATCAGCCACATCAGGTTTCTTGTAGTCTCTGCACTTTCCTTCTTTATACTGAATCAGAGGGGCTCTGCATGCCACAACATTGAGCTGCGCTGGATGTACTAGTATGACCCTAAGTGAGAGCAGGCTGAGGTGGGATTAAGGTTCACTGAATTGTCATTGATGAATTGGCATCCATCAGTCTTGGGAAATTGCTTTTAAAGGATACAATCAGAGCAGCCCTGCAGGGGATGTCCTCTCTTCAGCCATTTCTGCGATACCTCTGGCTGTGGAAGGAAGGGAGGGAGGAGTTACTGTTTTGAGTTTAACTGTGTGGTAATAGACCAGATGAGAGTTTGGAATTTGTACTACAGCATCTGGGTTTTGTGAAACCAGTGCAATTTTGTTCTTTTACTTTTTATGTCTTGCACGGAAAATAAGAATTGTTGTACTTAAGTAAAGTGTAATGTATTGTCATAATAAGACATTGCTAATTACTTGCTTTTTGGGTATAGTTCTATGATACTGTCTGTTATAAATGCTGATTGCTTACATGAACAAGAAATAAATGGATATTCTCTGCTCTAAAGAACTAAAATCCAGCATATCTAAGTATTGAATTACTCTGTTGCGTGGCTGCCTGCATCACTGAAATAAAGAAACTGCAGCAATGTAGGCAACAAACCTTTAATAAAAGCATTTGCTTGAACAGCACCCTGTTGGATATAGTCCACCAGAATAAAAGCAGTTTGGGGCTGTAGTGTCTTGTTAAACACATTGTAAATGTTTTTGACAAGAAGCCTGGCTGAATCCAACCACCTCTGGACAGCCAGCATGTCAGAGCATTTCCGAGTGAGATATATCATCCTGTCCTGGACTGATAGCTTTGGATAATCCTCTAATCCAAGTGATTGCTTAAATGTTGCAGCCTATTTAGTTTTGCTCAGTCTAGGATGACTTGCTGCTGGAGAGCTTAGGGTGATTTTTTTTTTTTTTTTAAAAAAAAAAAAGACTGCAGCTGAATAAATGAATTTAACTCCAGCTGTCTAGGGTCCAGGCTGGTCTTACCGATGTCATATCCTAATGCTGTATTGCTGTTTGAGACAGCTCCTGAGCTTTGTTGTTCCTCTGACTTCTAGGATTTTTGCTGAGGCTGCCAAAGATACAGTGACAGGAAGAAGGCAGCTTGGTTTTGGTTTTGCTCTGAGGACACTGAAGCTTTTGCTTCTTGTCCTTGTGTCTGATAGGAGTAGGCTCTAATCATGACTGATTGCCCTCCACACATACCTGTCTTGTGCGCCCACTGTCATTGCTACCTCCTTACAATGGGGTCAGACTGCTTCCCATGCTCTATAGAGACAAGCAGTAGCCAAAGAACAATTGAGAAGCGTTTTCCTTTGGCTGTCCATGTGATGGTAGAACAAAGTTGTTTTCTTTGCACTCTGGAACTGCAAAAAAAATGGTAAGTTGAAAGGCCTGCTTGGAGGATGCTGTGAAGTGGAACATTTCAGCTAAGGCGGCTGTCGCTGTCCAGTTACTGCTTGTGAAACATCGCATCAGGATTGTTGATTTTGCCCTTTTTTGGGGGTTTGTGGAGAAAGTCAGGCACTGGGGCAATGCTTCAGAGTCCCAGTCTGCTTCTGGGCCTCTGCCTCCCACCAAGAGTACAGAGAAGGGGGTGATGTCCTCTGCACCTGGATTGGGCTGCAGAGCAGAGCCCTGCCCCAGGAAGGGCGAGAACTGCCCAGAGCCCGCCTGTACCACGGGCTGCTGGAGCCTGCTCTTCTTCCTGTCTGCGTGTTTGGGTGGTTACGTGCTTGTTTTATCCCTTCTGTTGTTGGCCAAGGAAAGTTACGGATTGGGCTCCCAAGTGAGAATGCTAAGAAACAAAAGATTCATTGGTGTCACTATTTCCCCCCCCTTTTCCTGGTCCCACCCTCTATTGTTCTGAGAATGGGGAGACTCCTTCTCCCCCTCCAAGAATCACAACCATTTTTTGTTTTGTTTGTCTTTTACAGATCAATTTTGTAGCCTGTCAACTGTTTGCACTTTTGGCTGCGTTTTGGTTTCGTATTTACTTGGGTCCCAGTCATGCCAGCTCTGCTGTTCGCCATGCATTTGCCACCCTCTTTGGAATATACTTTGCTGTCTTCTGCTTTGGGTGGTGAGTATTTAGTCACCATGTAGACAAGGTTTGGGTAAAAATATTTTTAAACTTCATATCAGCTTTTCTGGATTACATCTTTTTAGTCTTAAGGCACTTTCTGTGTTATCCTAAAAAAAAAAATAATTCATAACCAGCATAACCATCCCAAATTCTCAAAGTAAAATGACCCACAAAGGTATTTTTAAGTGAAGTGTTTAATCTGTGATGTTTGTTCTGGAAGTTAAAGCCACACCAGTCTGCTGTGAAGATACCTCTTTTTGGAAAAGATGCATCCACTTTGAATGTGCACTTTGAGCTAGGCTGCTGTTTCTCTCAAACAAACACATTGACATATCTTGTCAATAAGTATTAATTTTTGTTGGATATTCAGGCTATAAAGATGTCATTGTGATAATCCATGTTTACTGATACCCTGATATGACATTGCATTTATGTCATTTGC
Source organism: Anarhynchus alexandrinus (assembly GCA_008711295.1). Taxonomy (NCBI): domain Eukaryota; kingdom Metazoa; phylum Chordata; class Aves; order Charadriiformes; family Charadriidae; genus Anarhynchus; species Anarhynchus alexandrinus. The sequence goes on from VUYV01000520.1 coordinate 156,961, forward strand.
ATGGAAAAATATTACCTTGCTCTGAACTGCCAGCCCTTCCAGGTCATGTAGAAATTATCTAAATACTCACTTTGTTGTCTTCAAGGTATTCCATTCATCTTTTTGTCCTGGTGATGATGAACTATGGCATTATGAATATGGCGAGTATTCCCAACATCCACAGGTGAGCTGATGTGGCTGCAAGTCTGGAGCTGCCCCTCTGACAACTTCTCTCCTTTCATGGAGAAGCACGAGGGTTTTTTAGGACTACCTTCTCTTCTTTCCTGTTTTTCTTTCCCAGTTACTTGCTGGAGCTTTGTTCATTCAGTTACAGAAGCAGCTGTAATCTCAATTTGTGGTTTTTGCATTGATATATTGCATTTCCCTACGAAATTGCTGGCCTTAAAAGTTGGCTTTTGCAGGCTTAATAATTTATGCCCAAACTTCTGGTTTCTTAAACATAATGAAGTCATATTCTCCTTGGTCTTGTGTCCTTAAGGACTGCTTTTGATAGTTCTTTTTAATGTGTTTTCCCCCTTGCTGTTTGGCCTTTAGGTATTTTCCACTTATTCTTGAGTTAGGTAGTTCAAATAAGGTCACTGCGGCAGCTTAACTTGGTGATCTACGAAATTAAGTCTTGCATTTGTTACTGGGCTTTGAGCTTGAAAAAGTAGAAAGTACCAGAAATGTCATTGCTTTGGAGCAGAAGCTTATGGCATCATCATGAGAAGTTCTCGACCATGGGATCTCTCTTTTCCCTTTGCAAATATCTTAGAGGAAGGAAGACACCTAGACTCCTTTATCAGTGCTTTATCAAAGGAGTGCTTTCCTGGCCAAACACAAGTGGAAGTGAACAAATGAAATAAACTACATAGTTTAACCTGCATGCTCCTTTCCCTGGTTATTTTCTGCTAGTTTGCTCTCTGGTGAGGCTGCCAGCCTTCAAGACCTATAAATGGACAAACTAATCCAGCATCAGAAATGCTCCCAGCTGCAGCAGCAATTCAGTATATCTCTCCCTGCTTGCCCCCCTTCCAATCTAGGTGATTTACACTTAAGCATTGAGGCTTATTTTAGCTGCTTTATCCTGTCTATCACCATTACATGTCTGAGCTGGGTGACTTGCCTTTGGAGGGATGCTTGCCATTCTCCACTGATGAGGGGGAGCCCAGGGACCTCACTGAGGCTGGACTGGATGCCTGACCCAGATAAAATAAGACAAATTCTGCTCTAAATCTGAAGAAGCTGTCATGCCCCCTCAGTCTGCTTTTCATCCAGCTGTTTGCTGTGGGCCACGTGACCTGCAGGTTGCCTTGCGATCCATCACTGTTACTCAGACTGCAGTTTATTAGTCCCCAGGGAGGAAAAACTCATTTCTTTTAATGCCAGCCGTGGTTTGACAAAGGCCTGGCTCATTTTCAGTCATCTGCTGACTGTTCCTCTTGTCTGATTTCACCTTTAGTTCCCCACCATGATCAATCCTCCCATGGGTCTGGGGGGATGCTGCTTGGCAACGTGTGCTTACCAGCCTGCCTGACCTCCTGTGGCTCAGCTCTGCTGGGTGTGCAGGATGTGCAGTCTCATTCTGTAGTTTATACATCTTTGCATCTTCTCCCCCAGGTGGCTAACTTCTCCTGGTGCAGGGGCATCAGTAGACATGGTCCTGACCTGTCTGTGTGATGCAAGCCTTTCATTCTGGTGTCCCAGCTTTCCATTGCACTGTCTAGTTTGCTTCCTGTGTCAGTCTGTTTCCAAATATCCATCCGCTTCTTACCTCCCTAGCATCCTCTTCCTTGCTCGGGTAAATACAGGGAGAAATTAGTAGTATGAAAGGCTGCATCTGCCCTACCTAGACACTTCAACACTTCCAGTCCTCAGACTGTTCAACTCTTAAGGTAGAAAGAGTCATGCTACTGCCCTGCCTAACATAATTTTGTGATCATCTTGAAAACCAAAGTTGTCACACTTCACTTAAGGAACGCTTCTTCAGTCAGACTCAATGATCTTAAAGGTCCTTTCCAACCTAAACGATTCTATGATTCTTCTGGAGTATGGTGTATTTCAGCATGTAGAGCTGAAAAGATTAGGCTATGTGTCATTATCTGCCTTTATCAAAAATCAGAAGAGAGAAAATACCTTAAACTTGAAATATTTTAGTGTCTGGTGGTTTTGAGGAAGAGTTGTATGTGTAAATAAAGAACATTTACAGATAAAAAAACAGTGGATAACTTCAGTGATGCACGTACAGTATCATCTGGTTTCAAATACTTGAGCCAGACAGAAATTTCAAAATGGTATGTGAGGGTGGGAACTCTGAAATTGAAATGCACAACTTGAAGTGATCCTATTTCTTCTTTTTCTCTTTTCCCACCCCCAGTGTGAGGAGACACCTCTGTAATGCTTCAGCTGGGTACACGAAACCATCAGTCCTCTCTTAAAATTTCTGCCACATCTTGTAACATAGCTTCAGACTTGTTAACAACCTAATTTGCAAAATTCAAACTCTACTCCTGAACAAGCCTAAACCCAATTTGAGTGATTCTAGTTCTTGTTGGTACTTGTGTTGGTAACTATGATTTCTGTATGTTATGTTTTTTAGGTACTCCTTTGTTGTAGCTATGGGATACCTCACGTTGTGCCACATAAGCCGAATATACATATTTCATTATGGTATTCTCACTACAGATTTTTCCGGGTGAGTGAGTCTGCAAGCTGGGTCCTGTGTCAATTAGTATTAGTTCAATTCAGTACTTTTTAAGAATAATTTTTATGTTATCTGTTGAGCACCTGCAATTTTGTTTCCCTTAAGCCTTTTCTAAGACTTTTTTTTTTTTTTTAAAAAAGGAATAAAAACTGGGGGGTGGGGGTTTTTGGGTTTTTTTTTTTTTTTTGTTTTTTTGGTGGGTTTTTTGTTTGTTTTTGTTGGTTTTTTTTTTTTGCATTGACTTCTCTTTTCTGTTGTTTTCATGCTAGGCACTGTCTGGTTAGGAAGGTAGAACTTGGTTAGCTAGACTTCCACCTAGAGCAGCTTGGGAGGATGAGTCTACATAGTCACTCCCTTGTGCTGGGAGTAGTGCTTAATAGCCCTGGCCAGCAGCACGACTGGTTAGCTGGTGCTCTGGTCCCTGGTGGTCTGCCCTGAGAGGTGGGGTGGGCAGCTCTCCTCTCACCTTCCTTGGCACAGCTGGTGGCTCTGGATCATCCTGTCCCCCTGTTATGATTTATCTTGATGCGCCAACTGGGAAGGTCTTTCTCACCCCAGGCACTGCAGTGGGTGAGAAAGAAGGACTTGGGCAGGGGGAGCTGGGAGGTGGATGAGTGGGTAACCTGTGCAAAGAGACACGAGATCAGCTTTCACTCTCGACCGGTCTTATGGGTTCTCTCACGGGGACAGGTTGTGGCCGCTGTTTAAATAGCACAACTTTTTATATGCCATGCATTTCTGTGGAACAGTGTTTCTGATATACACTGTAGTCTCTATTTGATTTCACTGAAGCTGTAGAGGAGGCTTTGCAAAAATATAGACAGCTTACTCTATATACTTTGTTTATGAAAGGAAAGTATACTTTTACGTAATTTAAAAACAGTGTGCTAATCTGTATTCCACTTGTTTAATTGAATGTCTTGAATACAGAGTAATTAGTAACTTATTATGAAAAATCTCTGTAAACTGGCACAGTAAGTTACAGATGCCTCTTCCAAACCTTTATCTTCTTGTAGGCAACTGGAGTTTTTTGCTGTCTGTGTGCATGTGTCTCTGTGTGAGATGGTGGTGGGTTGAAGCATTTAATTGAATTGGAGGGGGGAAGTTCTTCTGAGACTTTTGAGTTTTCTTATTAGAGCAGGGGGCAGAAATGGGAACTCATACATATAGAGAAATTTAGTTCTATGATCTTTTGTGCAGTTCTTTTAATACACAAAAGCGTGTCCTGAAAGAGCATGAACACCAAGAAGCCTATAAATGGGATTGGAATGCTATAGCTCTGTGTGTCTATGAGACATAGAGAGAAATAGGAGAGAGCATTCTTTTCTGAATAGTGCGTTCAGAAATGCACTGTGAAACGTATTAGCTGTCTCCTCTGAAGACATTTAATAAAGATCCAGCTGAGACTGGGGGTGGAAGAAGAGGAATGGTGGTTGTTTATATTATAGACTAGGTAGCATTTTCTGCTCTTGTGATGAAAAGGGAGCTACTCTTATTTAATGATGAGTTTGAGGATAATAATGGTCCTGAAAGAATAATACCTGAACTTACTCTGTTATTTGATTTTGTTCTGATGCTTCAAGATATAAACAAATTCCTAAACTTCAGTCAAGCATAAAACTGCCAAGTAGTAGATAACTGGAAAATGTAGTATGGATATGAACTACATCTTCATGGTATATTTAAAAACTAAGAATAAATAAAAATATTGTAGTGGTATTAATAAAAATTTACTATCCATACTGCTCAAACCCAGGTCAGCCTCATAAACCTGTCAAAATCTGTTTTCCTAAGCTGTAAATAATATGTGCCCACTGAGGCTTTATGCACATACCTAAACAGATGTGATGACCCAGAGAGACAAAAATATACTCCCTGACCACAGTTTTACCATGTGTGAACAGCAACTGAACCTCCTCTTGCTTGTTCTCCCAGGTTTGATGGTTCCACATCTATTGCATGGGGTAATAATTGCATTCAAACAGGCTGCAGGCTGGAAGGATGGCCTTAAAGTTCTCCCTCAGGACTTCAGAAATAACTGAGACAGAATCTATGGAGCAATGTCCCTCTCTCTCCAGCCTCGCATCCTTTTGGGCAAACATGGCTGGAGATATACACTGAGAAGGCAAAAGAAAACACTGGATTTGAGGGAATCTTTTAAGAGGGAACAAAAAGTCTGTCATCTGCTGACTTGTATTTGAGATCTCAGTATCCCATAAGTCTCTGGTGCTGTCTGATTGCAAGGAGGAAGTTTTAATCCACATCACATAGGCATATAGCCAGTTCTAGTGCCATCAGCTTTCCAATGTCGGCTCAATAAAGTGACAAGCTCAATGTTAAATGAGTGTTTCCCAATGTCAGTGCTAAAAGCTGGCATACCTCATTTGCTGTCTTGACCTGCTATGTGCACTTAACAGTTTGCATGCATAACCCTTTTGATGTGTGCTTGCAAATGTATTTTTTTGTTCTTTAGTAATAGTTAGTTGTGCTATTTGTTTGGAGTCCCACTGTTTTGAGAACACAGCTTATAAAATGCAGGTAGAGATGGACGGAGAGCAAGGTAGCTTTTAAGTCATGTCTTAAGTAAAATAGAAAATCAAACTGTGACTCACCACTTCAGCGTTAAGAAGTAAGGAAACTTGTTCTGTACTGATGACTAGTTAATTCTTCTAACTCATGCAAAGGGTAGGTTTGGTCACTGACTCCCACAAACAAAACTGTGCTCAAGCTGCTTGCAGCAATTTCTTGATTTAAGAGTGTTTCATGTATCGCATAGTACTGAGGTGAAAAATCCATTTTTTAAACTACGTGCCAGGTTTTAATGAAAACCAGTTCCAATTTGCAACACTTTAATTCTAATTGCTTTTTAAAAATTGTATATATATTTTATCAAAGTTCTTTCATTTATATTATTTCACAAAAATGTGGTGACATAATTTGGGAATTTTCCCCTGACTAGTTTCTCAAATAAAACTATTCATTTTTGAACACTAATTGTAAAATAACTGAATGCCGTGCTTCCCCCTTAATTCAAATTCTCTCTGTTTGAGAGAAACATGCATATTTTATTTTGCTTGGTTTGCCATGGCATTTATACATTGTACCTAGGAATACTAAATCCTAACTCTTTCTCTCTCTTTTTCTCTCTTATTTCTTCTTCTTTATGCTAAGCGGATTATGCTGGTAAGTTGCCTGGTTTCTATACAACTTTATAAAAATGGTAATACTAACATAGTTTGGATTTTTTTTTTTCTTTGTATCACTGGCTTAGACCGAATATAGTAGTATCATGGCTTTAGGGAGAAATTAGTTTAAAACAAATCAAGGGATCTTGATTGGGATTTTTGGAAACTAGTAATAGGTATGGTTTCAATCTAGCAAGCTACGTGAACAATTGCCATGTGCATATAATCATCTGGATGGAATTCAGAGGAGCTCCTCATCCATATGAAGTTGTGTCTGCTTTAATCCTCTGCTTGATTAAGACCATAGAGCTTTTTGGCTTCCTCTTTGAATTCTTGCAGTGTCTGAGCAAAATTTCTGAATATTGGCAGCTCATTTGGTGAATGTCAGGGAACTATTGTGCATATGTGAGTTTCTTGGTGCCGTTCCTTACAGAAAAGAAACTCAGTTTGTGAAAATCATCACACACTGGCATTACTTTCAATGTTCTGTTGGTCTTGAATTGTCAGGGAGACTCAAGCAGTTTTCCTCTCTACAGATGTCAAATCTGTACCTCTTGTAAAAGTGTTTTGGTGGACATCACTGTCCAGAAAGAATGGGCATCTTTACATGTTCCCTCTATCCCAAATGCAGAATAGAAGTAGCATTCGCAGAAAACGGCTTAGAAAGGGGGTTGTCCTTGAAAGTGCCCTCTCGAAAAGCCATATAAGCAGATACTTTAGTAAGAAGTGTCACTTCAGGCAGTGAATTTTTGTTGGGTGTTTAGTGCTTTGTTATTGGGTTTTCCCCTCTCAGTGGCTTAGTATCAACCACAAAAGAAAGGAGCAAAGGTACAACAGCCGTTTTTTTACAAAGAAAATACGTTTGTTGATGGAAACAAACATAGGTGTACTGTTACCATGTTAAAACACAATTCAGAAATACTAACTGATCCTGTGAGTTCAGTTGGTTATTTTTTTTTTTAATTTTATTTATTTTTATTTTCTTGTCTTTTAAATGTATGAAGTGCAATACGTTGCCTGCAGTGTATGTTCCAGCAGCTCTGGGTAACTTTGGTCCACAGCAGGTCCCCAGGGGCAGTACAGCAGCACACGTGCAGAGTGTGTAAGGGGAGGTCAGTCAGTTCTTCGTGCCTGCTCACTGCTTGGCTGCTCCGCTGGGCGTTTGTCCACTTGAAACTGCGCTGAGATCACTTACCATTGGTTACACAGAAGCCCTGCGAGAGCTGCAGTGTGGGAATTAGCCAGAATTCAAGCAGGCAGTCGCTACTAGAGAGCTCCACAGATCTAGTGCATCCCAGGACACTTCTCCAGAAGTAAATACTCTTAAGTGAAATGCTTCTATCATGAAGGCATAAGAAACGCTCTTTGGGAGCTTTCACCAAAAAAACCCACATGAATTGAAGTTGCTTTGGAGGCATGAGCTTGTTTAGTGAAGTATTTTTCCTCTGTGTGCTTCAGCACTTTGTTTTGCTGTCAAAAGCAGAAGTAAGAACCTGCTGCCAGTGAAGCCATTGTGTTATCTCTGGCTCTGCAATCCCCTCGGCAGCATGTTTAATGTTGTAGCAGAGTGTGACTGTGTGAACTTCTCATCATGGCTTCAGGGCTAAAGAGATAAACCTGAAATAAATGTTTGCTGTTTTGCACTCTTGTCTGCAATGAGCCTTTTGACTCCACCTCTTCTCTTAGTGAAATCAGGTCAGTGGAAACTATTTCTCGTGAGCGTGTGCCAGACTCCTCCATGGGATTACCAAAGGTCAGGCAGAGTCTGCTTGGTAAATGTCTTTTCTCTCATAAGCATCGAAGCTTACTCAGTGCAGAAGCCTGTGATACGGGGCAGGGGGAATCCCCACAGCAGACTACAAACCGATGCTGACATCTTTAGTTCCACTGGCCTGTGCCTCTGGGCTAATTTGTTTCACTGGGACAAGCCATGTTTAAAAATGACATTTAACTGGTATGTTTTCATTTGGAAGGTTAAATTAGGGAGGGTAAAACCCTCTATTCAGCATTCTCTGTAAACTGTTGCATCTTTGTTGTCTTGTTTATTTTTCAAGGCATCTAACTTAAGGTAAAGACAGTTTTGGGTTTGTTTTTTTATTTGTTGAAATTTCCTATTTCATACTGACTTCCAGGGGCAATTTCTTGATGTTTTGTTTTGGTTTTTCTTTTTCTTTTAAATTAGAAGTTGGCAACTATAGTTTAAGTGTAGGAGGTACAATGCAGCTACAACCTGAGATTAAAATAGTAGCCAATATATAAAACATAGAGGGGAGGCAAAGAGTCACACCACAGGTAAATTGAATTCTGTGTTTCTGTGCTAGTTTGTAACTGTCGTGCTTAGTAGGACAGGTGAAGAGGAGAGGATGTGGAATCACCACTCTGCATGGGTTCAAGTCATTTAGGCTTCTTAAATGTGTTTTATTTCCTTCCTAGGGGTAGGTCTTCATGTTTCATCTGTAAATGCAAGTATAGTAGGTAGATTTTCTTTTTAAATTCAACCTAATATTTTGCCCCACTCCAATAACCTGTGCATCTCAAAATTTGGGAGAAAGAAAGGTTATTGGAAGTTTTATAGTTTTGTTAACTCCCTTTCTTGTTTGTAGCACTACTGATTTTTTTCGAGTAGAGTCTAAGATTTAAAATATTATCATGTTGGAAACAGTTGACTATATGTGATATAATGCTGTATTGACAATTCAATACTCTGGTATTGCTGATTTTTAATAATCAAAATTCACATGTGTATTGAGGAAATGATGAAACTATTTTTTCCCCCTAAATTAAATGTATTTTTCTTACCTAATTTTTAATATTTCAAGACTTGCATCCTCATGCATTGCTCTGCAAATATGGGGGAATGGAGGGCTATTTTTCATTCTGAAGAAACAAAAACATTCTTAGACTTGCTTTATGTGTGTGCGTGATGAGGAGAGATTGGTGAGTCCCCAGGGAGGAGTGGGACAGGTGTGGGTGTGCGGAAGGTGGGGGGCCTCCACATCCCAAAGGGGTACCAGAAGGAGGGAGAGCTCCAGTACTGCCATTGTTTGTTGTGTCCTTTCCTGCAGCGAAGGCTTGGTTTCCCAGTGAGATCAAGTCAGTGTGGGTAGATGGGTGAGGGAGCAGGAAGATGCTCCCTGTTCACCTGAAACCTTGCTTACCCTTTGTGTGAAGCACTTAATGATATCTGATACTGATCTTGTGAAAGATTTAGAGGGTGTCATCCCGTTGCCACTGTACAGCAGATTTCCACCTTCCCGAGTAGGGTACAGAAAAGAGATGTAGATGTGTAATGTGATGGTGGCAGGAGAGAGAACTGAAGGTATCTCAGATGCAATTTGTGGGTCTCCCTCCCACCCATGGTGTCAGCAGCGTCATTTTTTGTGCTCCATGTCTCTTCTGGAGTTAGGATTTCAGGGAGGCAGACCATCCGTCTTTTCTGATTAAAATGCACGAGAGGCTGACTTGTTCTGCTGGGTTACAGTGTCCCATCAATGAGGCGATGAATTCCTAATATAGATGAAAAGAACCTCTCTCTTCTCTGTGTTTATACGTTATATGACTTTAGTGCAGGCTGCACTTCTGTTTCCCTCGGTTAATCAGCACATCAGGATTGTTTGCATTTTGGTTCTCTCTGGCTTACGGTGGGAGGCCCAATTTTCTAAGACAAGTGTATAAATTTAGGCACTTAAAGGCATACGGTTTTGGCTCTGAGCCTGAGGTTTAAAGTTACCCACTTCAATATTGGCATAAAGCGCTTGCCGTAAGAAACATATGCAACAAATTGAACCAAGTTGAAACAAGTGTTAATACTCACCCATAAAACTAAAAGGTCAAGCACTGACAAAATAAAAATCTGTGTTTATTGCAGTAGAACTGCTGGTTCACTGACAACCTCTGTCTTTCTTAAGGATTAAAAAAATCTGCTTTTTCATATGCTTAAAAGATTGGGATTTATGTATCTTTGAAAGCAAAGCTAAACTTTGTCTGAATGGGAAAATACTTTGAGGAATAGGATGTTGAAGATAATGGTGAAAACAGCTTATAAATAGCTTTTCTTGAAAGATGAATTGGAATAAAAAATAGAATGACTATTTCAAAACATTGGTGTTGTCTGGAAGGTGAAAAGTCATTGTTGAATTCGTCCACTTCTTAGCTGCAATCAGTGGTCTAGGTGACCCAAGGAGAGCTGCTGTACAAACCATTGTGTTACAGTTGTATTCCAGACCTGTGTATATTTAAGCTTGTTCTGGATTTTATGTGTAAGCTTTTTTACTGACATTTCAAGTAGAGACTGCTGAAACCATAAAAATAGTTTGTGATTAAGAAATTGGCTGATACTGCATGTTCTCTGTTTTTGGGCAGAAAATGCAAATTACCCACGCAGAATTACATGCAGACTCTTGAAAAAGATCAGCCATATTTAACATTAAAAAAAAGACCACTTAGGATGAATGTTGTTTTCCAGTATTCTTGTGTTTACCATGTTTAGCATATTAATTATCTTGAAAATCAGTTTGATTTGTCATAGTGGGATAATCAGATTGCAAACAGTTTATCTTAGCCACTGGATTTATATTCGATTGCAACCAGTAGCTTGATTTTAGTCAAGGATGATTCAGAATATCTTGAAAATCTCAGCAGAACATGAATATTTGACTGTTATTTTAGACAGAGATATCATTGAATGTAACTTTTGCTCTTTTTTCTTACTTCAAGAAATTGGTGGGAAAAATGCAGTGCTCAAACTAAAAAAAAAGCCTTCAACTTTTTTTTCTTTCATTGGATTCAAGAAAATATATTACAATGTTTAAAGTGAATAGCCATAATATTTGAAGTAATCGTCTATGTCTCTTTAGAAAGTTCCGTATACCAGTCAAACTCTGTAAATAGCATGTACACAAACTTGGGTTTTAATTTCCATGTTGAAGACAACATTTGTGTTCAAGCAGAAATATCTGTATGGTTTATGTTGATAATTTATCACCAAATCAAGAAACAATCCATTGTATGAATCCTCAGAGAAGACAAATCTCTTCTGTGGAACTGGTTTTACATATAATCATTGCAAATAAAGGTTAGAAAATAATGATGTATCCTCATCACCCATTACAACCTCCTAGCTATTGCAGTTGTGGAGGTCTTGTAGGTAGTGTGAGATCTGGGCACCGTGCTGGTGTCCCCAGTGGCAGAGATATGGGGAGAGGTAGTGTTAGCAGGTGCTTGTCCCTCACTTTACCTGCTATGGGTCCTTCCTGATTACAGGTGTTGAGCGACGGGTTTTGGGTTTAGGGCTCCACAGCCCTTAGAAGCTGTATGTGGACCACAATTAGCCGTGGAACCTCTTCCTATGAGGGACTGCTTAGTTGTCCCCATGGTTTTCCCCACATCTTTCTTCTTACGTACCTCTGAATGCTCCTGGCTGTCCCCTTTACTCTCATGGGGACCAGCTCCTGATGCCAGCAAGCTGAGTTTTACCTTTTTTTTTGTTTCTTAGCTACAGCAGCTCACCTTTGCCTACAGCGCTAAGAAGCTCTGTAAAGCTGGATGTGGGAAGTATAAGCAGCTCTGTTGAACGTAGTGGCTATTCCTGTGCTGCTTGTTTGGTTGGCCCCAAAGCTGCTGGGTTGTTGTAGCCTGTAAGTGTGGCTCAGGTACAGCTAGCTCATGTTTTTGGGAGGCTCCAGATCCCACATGCCCAAACACCCCTAATTGGATGGTACATCTTGGACAGGCTGTCCACAAGGCAGTTACATGGCCAAGCAGCAAGTGGGAAATTCTGCTGTGCTGACAGCTATTCTGGTATTTGCACGTAGTCCTAATTGATAGGGCTCTTCATGTAGGGAAATAAGCATGTGTATGTGCAGAGTTGACATTTTTATAGGGCACTAAGGAGACAGACAATAGGAGAGTAACAGTAAGGAGAGCCAGAGTTATGTTACAGCAGCATTGCTGTATTCTAGTGTTGTGTCGTACGGGGCTTGAATTTGGTCTTTGCCTGAAAGGAAGCTCAGTGGACTGCAGAAGCTGGTATTTCCTAGTGGTGTGATTTCTTCTGAATTACAATTTGCACTGCTGCAGGATGGGGAGACATAAAATAAGGCTTTGTGCGCACTTAGCAATTAAAAATTCCAGTGCAAGTTACTGTGGGGTTGTTTTGAACCCAGGCAATTGTCTTATGCCTGAGTTCCTCCTTCAGTTTTAATTGGATGTTTTCCACTTGTTGCTAATACAGTTATGCCTTTTAAAGGGATAAAGACATTCAGTAGGAAAGTTGGGAGTAATTTGTATTACAAGACATGTAACTGTTGTTCCTGTCTTTGTTATAGTCCGCTGATGATAATTACACAGAAGATCACAACACTTGCATGCCAGTTACATGATGGTAAGAAAAGGAATCTCTTCCCATGTCCTGAAGACAGCCTTTTTATTCCAGCACATTCTGTGGTTGAGTTACGGAGTGGATGAATGTAGTTCAGCGAGTTGCTCCAAATGAAGAAGAAAAATGCTTTGTGGAGGAAAACGAGAAACTTCAAGTTTTGATCAGTTCCCTAGGATCAAACTGTTTTTGCAGTAACGAAGACAACTGTTTTCGCCTTTGGGAGCTCTGCTTCCCTGAGGCCCAATTTGGATTTTAGCTAGTACCAGTATCCACTGTTCAGATGCTACAGTACGTTTCCATTAAGCTATCTGAAGCTGTTCTTGAGTTGTATCAAGTTGTATTTGATACATTAACATCATTTATGCCATTAATGTCAGTGTAGCAAAAATATGCTATCACTGATATATTCAGTGATAATATACTCCATGAGTTGCAAGAGATGGAATTCAATAGCTTTTTCCCAGTGCAGGGACAAGCACAGTTGCAAACAAAATAGCATTGTCTTCAGTCTTGTGCTGTGCTGTGACAAAGAGCAGTATTATTTCCCAGTAAAATGCCCATGTCTAGTACAGTGCAAAGGCTAGAAATGTCAATTGTCATCAGTACTGTTATTGCTCATGTCTCCTGATGGTGCAGTGTGAACTACTGATGGTCCGAGGCCCATTGCATTATAAGCTGTGGGTGACAAAATAAGTAGCCTGCCATAGAGTTGTTATGATCTAAGATTTAGGTGCACACCACAGAGTGCAGGGTCTGGCATTGTTCGCAAGCCAGGTTTACACAAGTGGGTCTAATGCTTTTAGCTGGCTATAATGGGTGCAGCTTGAAGCTCAGCTAATTGACCTTGTCATTGACATTCATGTTGCTGGGGCTTCTCTGCTTCTGTTATTTAAGCTAGCCAGCTCAGGTATCGTTGTGTGCCACAGTGGTGTGCAGCCTAGATGCACACCTAGGATATTGAAGGTAAACGAACAGGCAGAAAGGAAAAGAGCAGCAGAGGCAGAAGCATTTTTAAGCATACCAGAAATCCTACAGATTAACAATGGTGGAAAAGGCTCATTACGCTGTGGACATCCATATATGGAGCAGTAGATATGGAGGCAGCTTGCAGTTCAGGCATCAGTGACAAATCTCTATTTGTAAAAATTTAACACAGCTGCCCATAAATGGAAACACAGAAAATACCCAGCCCTTTAAGTAATTAAGTGCTTAATTGTTTCCCTGGAACTCAAGCCCTCCCAGTATTTACAAACTGAAATAGTGGAGAGAGAATGGAAATGAGCAGCTTATCAGCAGTCTTTTTAGGAAATGTCTCTTGTGTATGTGTATTGGTAATTATGGCCAGTATGTTTAGAACAGTAGTGTTAATTGATGCCAAACCCCTGATCTTGTGAAGATGTATATATGCATGCTCAGCATCGAGTGCTGTGACTCATCCCACGGTGAGTTGTTCTGCTGAAGCCAGTGGGATTCCTCACAGTATGTGCAGCTAGAGCTTCAGAGTGAAGGTTTTGAGATACTTGCTATGATCAACATCTGCTTATTCACTGGCCATCATACAAGATTTTTTCATAGTTTTCCTGGGACAGCAAGTCTGTGCTCTACCTCTGGCCCCAAAGGTCTTGTGCACTCAACAGGAGGTCACCCTTCCAGTCTGGACCATGTACAATTCCAGATTATTTCTGATGTGTGTGTTTAGGCTTGCTCCAGCAGCAGGCAGCCAGACTGCTCGTTCACACCAGTGGAGCTTCTGTTCCTGCGAGCATGTTTCTCTTCCACTGCCTGCTCCTCCTGCTGTGAAATGCTCCATTTCTCACCAAGGAGCCAGCAGGGGGCTTGTCCTTAAATGAGCCAGTGGCTTCTGGGAACAGAGGTTTTTCCAGCCCAGGACTGTTAGCAGAGGCTGCTGGGGGTCACTGCCAGTTGGTGGCATTGTGAGTTGCATTGTGTGTGTGTGAATGCTATGACTGCTCTTCCTGAAAGTGTAGAAGGGTGAGAAAAGGGGAATGAGGTAAAGAGGTAGGGTGGAACATGAATATACTTGACCTAAAAGTTGGGAATTGAGCTGTATTACAACTGCCTGTGACAAAGAAATCTTGAAGCTTACGGCTTTAGAAAGTTATCTGTGGGATGCAAACAGAGGGCTTTTGGGCGTGGCTTTCACTGTTTGGCTTTTGGAAACATCTAATGTGACTTTTCTTTCTTTCTAGGAATAGGGCGACAAGCTGAGGAACTCACTGCTGAGCAAAATCGGCTTGCTGTAAAGTAAGAATTTAATTCCCCTAACTGATTTGTGTTTAATTGCATCCAAAGAAATGTAGGGTTTGGGTTTGTTTATTGTCTTTTTTTTTTTCCTTTGCAATGTCGGGACCAGCTTAGTGGCCTGACCATGAAAATGTTCCCTGCTTCTTCCCAGTCCATGAACAGGCAAAAGTCCTACCTGCTTTTTCTATTTGCTTGAGCCGTTTTGCAATGCTGTTGTCAGTGCCCTCCTTACACAAACACAGCTTCTCTGCTGTATTCCTTATTTCTTCAATCCAGGACTTCTGCCTTTATCACCTTGTGCTGGTCAGCAAAGCAGTAAACTACTTGGCAACTTCTCATTGACTTAAATATATACTCCACATACAACAAAACTAGTTTTTGCTGAATCAACTCTTTTATATGCAAGCTAAGACTGTACTGTACGGACTTTTTGGCTATTCTCTTCATCCTATCAGTGATATGTTATTTTTGCAAGTAGAATACTCCTCTGTCAGCAAAGCACTGTAAAAATCCATTTTGGTTTGTCTCTGACATGTCAAGTACTGATTTTCTTTGCCATAATTATCAAACACAGAAATTTTATTTTTCTTGTCTCCCTCTGTAATGTTAATGCTCCTAGTCCTTCATGGTATGTGACTAGTCTTCTCTTTTTTCAGAGGGAGACAGCATGTTGATCGTATGTTTGAGCGCCTTTTTTTTTTTCTATTTTGTCTCTCAATACAAGTGCAGGATGGAGGTGAATTCTTTTACTTTTTTTTAGAATAATTAGTGTTACAGAATTAGCCTTAGAACCATAATTACCTTTCACCATGAAGTGTTTGTTTAAGGACAAGGAAATTATTTCCCTAATTTCCAAAGCAGAAGAGTCAGCCATCAGAAAATCTGCCTGTGAGCTTCTAAAAGTAAGAAGGGAGTAATTTCTTGACAAGTAAAAATCCTGTAGGGAGACTCCTGTAACTTTTGCTGTGACCCATAGCTTTGTGTCTATTTTTAAAGCTCACAACATAATGTTTAACTGCACTGGGCCCTTGTGACCATATGATTAATTCTAGTCAAATTCTCACCAAACAGGCTTTTTTTTTTTCCTTGTACAGTAGATGAGCTCATAATAGAAAAGCACATGCCAATAGCTCAAGTGTCGGTGGCAGACAAGTCGTAACTGAAGAGTTTTAAATCCCCTTTGGTAATACAGCCTTTTGTCTTCCCTCCTGTTCTTGGTCTGTTTTTGTTTCTCACTCATCCTCTGTACATTCCTTCCTGCATTGCTCATGTCTCCCCACCCACCCATGTGCAGAATCTAAGTTGAAACTAATGACTTTAATCTTACTGTAGAGCTCAGAAGTCCAAATCATGGACCTGATTTTGCAGAACAGAACGATGAGTCTTGTCCCAAATTGTTCACTGCATCTTTCTGTGAAATGCTTTCACCAGAGAACCTATCATTCAGGCACTAACATCTACAATAACCACCAGGGTGAATGCAGAAAATCCTGGCTAAGCTATCTGTTTATTCAAACTAATTCCGCTTCAGAATAAAAGTAGGCAACAGCAAATGTTTAACTGTTGCTTAGTTTTTCTGCGAGAAATTTATGTTTTGGTCTGAAAGAATTTTAAGTGGGTTTTGGTTTATGCGTGTCCATCTGTGTCTTGATAGTAGAGCCCTGAAGCACTGTGCCCTAGTTTCTGTTCTCATCTGGGGAATCCTCATTTACTTGGATGATGACTATTAGCACATTCATGAAGAGCACTATGTATCTCAGTGCAGAATTTGGATGTTGGTGTTTTCTCCCACATAAATAAAGCAAGCCCAACAATTACAAATTGCCCTAGTGGTGAGAGGCCTGTGCATCTTTCTTTTCCATCCTACTGACCTGTAGCAAGGGCAGAGGATCTTCTTCATTTTACATCTAATGTAAAACCCCTGAAGGAACTTGTGGGATATGCTCTTGCAAAATGGAAATAACAAACGCAATGGACTTTCTTTGACTTTCATCTTCAGCTGTCTTTTGATTTATCTGTTTTTTCCCCTTAGTTCCTTTTCCTGTTCATGATGCAATACAAGCAATTACTTCCTTTATTTGCACAGTAGGACAGAGTGCCTCTTCATTCTCTATGTCTCGAATCACACTTCCCGTTTCTCAAAAGGCTGAACTGAAGGGTGGGTAAGAGCTCCTCTCAGGCCTGAGAGTCCTGGTCTTAAATGCTCCCTGCCCTGTGGTTTGCATAACAAGGCAAAGTACTGCATTGCACAGCTTGGTGAGACCAGTGTTACTCAGCTTGTGGTCTGCCAGCCGTTACTGGTCCCTGACATACTGGACAGATGTCCAAAAACAATTACCAGCTTCTCACTGCTGGCCTGTTCAAAATGTTTGAGAGTGGGTATTTAAATTTATGACTGTTTTTAACTAAAATGTTTCTAGCAATGAGATTACAACTTTACAAATCAGTAGCATTCGTTCACCTGTAGCTTAAGGACCTCCAGGTTATCCTTGTTCTGACTGCCATCTGCCAGACATCACTGGGATATAAGTAGAGGCTGTGCTTCATTTGCTCCAAAACAGATCTACTGAGCTTTCAGCTGGGGGGCGGGTGGTAGGAGAGAGTTGGAGACTGAGGCAGACAGTACAACAAAAAGCATACCTGAAAGCCTTTGCTGTGTTTTACCTTGTTTTTTTGTTTCTGTTTGTTTGTTGTGTGTGGATGATTTTCACAGGACAAGACCTTCTTTACTAGAGTATTTAAGCTATCTCCTCAATTTTATGAGCATCATAGCTGGGCCTTGCAGCAATTACAAGGATTATATAGCCTTCATTGAAGGAAGGCATGTGCACATGAAACTGTTAGAAGTGAACTGGAAGCAGAAGGGTTATGACAGACTTCCTGATCCTTCTCCAACTGTAAGTTTTAAAATGACAAAGATTTATGGCAAAGGGCAGGAGAGTACAGCTTTGTACATGATTCTCATAATTAAAAACTAAGAAGAAAAACCATTTTTGGATTGTCTTCCCAGTAACCATTACAGTGGGTTTTTTTCTCTGAAGTGGCTGCTGTTTTTATCACAGGGTCAGGGGTGAAGGGGCTAGTGTCTTCCTCATGAATTCCCCAAATGCGTTTTGCTTGAAAAACAGGTCATTGGTTAATGGGTATCCTTTGTGCAGCGATGGGAATGGTCTGCAGGTTCTGACAATGATGAGTTACAGTTCAGTTCCAGACAGAAGAGGAAATGTCAGGGGGGAAAAAAAAAAGTCAAATCTCACCCGTAGTACAGGAGACGTTAGAAGTACATGAATCATGGCTAACCAGAAACTTTAGCTTGTCCAGGTGCTTTGCAAGAGAATCTCACACTTTAAGATGACTTGGAGGTCATTTTTCACATATTATTGACACAAATTTTATTTTATATATATTTAATATTACTTAAACCTTAAGAAATGACCTTCTTGTAAGGCAGGATAACGTAGAATGAGAACCAGATTTCTCTCTCTTATCTTAAGGTGACACTGAATGTGTAGCTTTGTGAGTGTGTGCGGAATATCTCCTCTGCAGTTGAGTATGTGCCTATGCATATCTGATTCCTGTTGCATGCAGTTTTATTTCTACTGACTTTAGCGGCGTTACTTCTGATTTACATTGGTCTGACTGAGGTCAGAACAAGGCCTATATCATGTTAGATGCAAGTCAGCAGAGAATATTAAAATTTGCATTAAAGATAATTGCATATTAGTTTATTCCAGAATATGGAGAATATATAAAAAGAGCACTTGGGATCAAAAAATGCATTGTTCTTTCAATAGTATTTTGCACTTTTATTAGTCTTTTAAGAACATGAGTCAATTTTTACATGGTACCTAAGTGGCAGATATACCTTTTTAATTATGACTGTATCAAGGAGAGTTTACTCCTGATGCGTATTTGAAATTGAGCTTCAAACTATTGACATGATTGTCAGTAGTAGTATAGAGAAAGCTAGGGAACTGTAACAGAAAACTGGGGCATAGCAGATATCCTATATCATAAGAAGGTATGCATGCTGTGGAAGATGTACACTTTCTGGACAAGTGATTTTTAGCAAGACCTCTGGATGGTAGGAGGACAGTAAGACCTACTCTTGTGCTGAATACCAATGCTTTTGGCTTCCAGGAGGAATCCAGTCTTCAGTTCCAGGAGATGACTACATATAGGGAAGATTTCTGCTTTCCATTGTAGGGTTTTGTTTGTTTGTTTCCTTTCTCATTTTAGGACCTCCATGATGTAGGAGTCTTTCATGAAGTTCATCACCAATTTTGACTTCTGATTGTCATTTGTACCTATCTATAGGTAGTTCAGTAAGCCAAATTAAACCAAAGCTTTGACTGTGGCCTTGTCTTTGTCACTGCTTCTAAATTAATTATTGTCAACTTTGTCACTGTTAACTTTTTATTGGTTCTTGAAGTGCATTGGTTTTATGTCATGAGCACTGCCTTTTTCTTCCCCTTAAGCAAATGTTTCTAATGAATGTGTCATTGTTGTTTGTGCTTTTTAGGGAGCAGTGATGTACAAGCTGTGTATCACACTAGTATCTCTCATTTTATTCTTGACACTTACCAAGAACTTTCCTATGGCATATATTATTGATAACGAATTTCTTGATAAAACACCCTTCTTGTCAAGACTTGGTTACCTGTATGTTGTAACACAGGCAGCAAAACCAAAGTATTACTTTGCATGGACGTTAGGTAAGTCTGGCTACATCATTTATTTTTGTGGGTAACTTATGTTCATAAATAGGGGAGGGGGTCTGAAACATTAGGGGTGGGGAGGAATAAATTAGTCCCTGGACCTGTAGTTCACACAGGAGATGTACATGTGTTCCTGTAGGCAATGGATCCCACTGAAGTGGGGAGATGTCAAAAGTTTTGAAAAATGTGCATAAAATACCTTCTAGCTTGTCTGACATCCCATGCTTCGGGAACTAAATCTGCTTTTCAGCTTCTTGCCAGTAAGGTCAATGTAACAATTTCCTCTTACTTAGAACTTTGTAATTGTACCAAAATAACTTTTACAGAAATTCTTAAGGGAAAAAAAAAAAGTATGCCTCCTCTAAACCTTGATTTTTATGCTTTATTCATAATTTGCCACTTATATCTGTGGGGTTAGGAGGTTAAAATTTGTCACACTGGCTTAAGCTTTACAAGTACATTACAGGACTTTACAAGTACATTACAGTGCAAACAGACCTCTCTCTTCCTTTAGGGACATCTTTAGCACACGCATCTGTATTAGAAAGCTGTAGTGCTTGTTGGGGGGCTGAAGTTAGGCTTTGCCTCTAAGGTGCTGTGGAGTCCTGTATATACATTAGCTTTGGGCGGTCAAGAGAGAAAACTGGAGAACCATGGGGAGGGTGAGGAACAAAGGATGTGATGGGGTGGACCCCAGAATCTCTGCAAGCAAAAGGAGAAGAGGAGGAAGAGGGCTCATTATAGAGAGAAGCAAACATCTTTTACCAGCCAGCTAGACAGGTGGTCAAAAATAATCTTTTTGTATTTTAACTTCTTCCTTTTAGAAGTCACCTTTCCCATCTATGTGTGAGGAGTCAAATCCTTCTAGGCCAGGCTGAAAATTGAGAGACTAAATTTTTTTTGCTGGTGGTACAAGACTTTGTACATAGGGGAGATCCTGAAGCCCATCCAGCAATGCATACACCTGAAACTGAGAAGAGTGCCATTGAGATGGCATGGAAAGAGCCAGGGAAATTCATTGCGAGGCTATGATTAAACTGCTGGGAATAAAACTGACAGATTGAGGGAAGACAGTCAGGACTGGCGTGTGTGGGATGGGAAAGGCTTTGGGATAAAGAATTACTTGCTCAGAAACTTATTTTTGTGGGATCCAATTTTAAATTGTTGCCTCCATTTTTCTGGCATTATAGTCCATTATCGAAGATATAAACTGAACTTGTATTTGTGACATGACTAAGTTGTAGAGGCTGTAGAAATATCTTACAAATAAGGGAGTTCAGGAAAAGCATGCATTGCATACTGGAGGGTGAGGCCTCTACTAGTCACCTTTCAAATCCAGGCAGCAGAACAGCAGACACTTTACCCTGTCGCAGTTTAGCTCCTGGTGGCATGGCCCAAGGCGTTAGAAAAGTGCCTGCTGAAATGGCCAATAAGTGCTTCCTGTCCTCAGAAAAGGACAGGCACGCTTTTGTGTTTGAGCCATGCTGCTGAATTCTGCGAGATCCATGGAAAGACAGAAAATTCTCCTTTTTGCTGCAGTAGCAGTAATCACAGGAACGTGGCTGTAAAGCTAACTCAGAGCTGTCAATGAAACCAGTTTGGGACTGAGCACCCGCAAACGAGGAGCTGCGAAAGCGATACACCAGAGCTGTTCAAATCAGCAGGGAAACCTCTGCTGGGCTTTGTGGAGGTTGGGGTTTTGTGAGCAATTCAAGGGTGGACAATTGCAATTCTTCTGCGCTTCACACCTTGCTCTGCAGGCAGCAGCTTGGGAAGCAAGAGGTTGACGGTTCTGCTGTATTATGTCCCTGGATTTCTGGTTTCTTGCTTTTAGCAAAGAACCACTAAGCTGTTCCTGCCACCCTTGGAGCAAGGAGGAGCAAATCCAGGAGTCCCCCTGCTCTGGGGTGGCAGTTTAGTGCAGCTCCAGTCTCTGAGATTGGGCAGGGTCCTGTGGGCCAATTGCAGGCAGGGTTGTTGTTTGTTGGCTTTTTTTTTTTTTTTTTTTNCTTTTCCATCAGTAAAATCTAGCTCTTTTAGAAAAGTGGAAGGGGAAAAGTTTCAAGTTAGAGAAGGTTGTGCATTTGTTTATTTATTCTTAGTTTAGCTGCTTTTTAATTAGGTTCTCTCTCTGTTTTTGTGCATTAGGGCTTCTCCATGAGTTTGTGCCTGTACTCATAGCATTTACAAAGCAAAATCAGTTTGCATTATTGGAAAAGAAATGCTGACCTTTTTAAAGCATAACTTAACCAGGCTTGTATTTTGTAAATGATCTAGAAGGAAAAGTCTTACCTGCATTTTTGTTTTCCTTTTTCTTCCAGTAATCCTCAGTGTTGGCTACACCTAGTGATCCAGACATAATGAATCCCTTCTGTTTTCTTAGTACTCTGAGACAGGATTTCTGGCAGGGGCACGTTAAAAAGCAGAATCTTGAAACTCAGTGATGAGGTGACTCCCAGGCAAGGCTGAGAGGGGAGGTAGTTGACCAGCGCCCTGGAAAAGAGCAGGAGTGCAGCATGTGAAATACCTACTGTTACCCAAGCTCTTATTTGCACTTAAAGTAGTTAAGTCCGTAATTGAAGGTACTCAATATTTGATTTGTAGAGATGCTGAAGTACTTTAGTGAGGCACTGAGCAACAGGATTAGCAAAAGGCTTTGTCTGTGGAAGTCTGAATGAAAGTCTTAATTAAAACAACCATGTTGGAACTCTTAATAGAAATGGTAAGCATGTCTTTGAGACACTACAATTTTTCTGAATTCTGGAAAATGGTGTGACATCCAGGTGCCCTTTTGAGGAAAATGCTCATTCATTTTATGGCACTTCTTGTATATCTATCTCAGATAACAAAGGCAAAATAATAGGAAAAGTGATTTCTATCCTCTTTTATTTTATTATTTTATTTCTTCTACCCAAGGAGTTGCTAGTCATTCCTCTCGAGGAAATGACTCTTGTGTTGCCTTATAGCAATGCCCCTTTGCCAAGAGTAAGCCTCTCTTTGAATGAGAGGATGCTAATTGCTACAAAGCTGGCCTGAATGTTTGTTTAGTGTCATACTGACTTGTAAGAAAACACAGCTCCTCCAGCAGTCTGATTTGACCCGTTTTGCTTTAACATTGCAGCAGATGCAGTCAACAATGCAGCTGGTTATGGATTCAGTGGAGTTGATGAAAGAGGCACTTTCCGCTGGGACCTGTTGTCCAATTTGAATATCTGGAACATTGAGGTGAGTTAAAAAAGTGACTGCATTGGCATAGTTATAGAGAAATGGGCATAATAATGGGGAGAAGCTTTGCTGGAAGAAAAATAAGTCCATGTCACCAGGCTGCCCCTCTTTAACGTGAAGAGTATTTTATCTTTTGGGCAGATAAAAAGCATCTGTCACATAGGCTTCATCACACTCTGTATTCAGGTTGCATTCCTAAATAGTTTATAGAGAGCTAATAAATGATTAATCAGATGCTTAATAAATGAGCAGTCAATTACTGTAGATTGTGGCTGAGTTCAGCAGGTCAGTAAATTGCTCACAGCTATGGTTCTCCACCATCTGTGGTGTACTCTGTTTATTTACTTCTAACAGTCTTCCACTTTTGTAACCCAGTTGAGATGGGTGGTGGTAGTGAAAGAGGCTGCCATAAGTGGGCGTCGTGCAAGCACTTGCAAGGGCTGGTCCCTGCACATGCCCGGAGTGGCTCTTGTAAATGCAGAAAAGCAAGGGTCAGAGAGATAACAGGTAGAAACTGAGCAACCTGAATGGGAACTGGCAGAGCCCCCGAGAGCTTTGATGGCTGCTGATCTTGAGCTCCATCCAGCAAACCACACTGTTTCTCAAAACATCTGTCACACATGTTTCTCGTGACTGCAGTATACTTTTAACATCCATTAGTCTTTCGAAAGCTATTTATGTTTGTTTCTCTAATGCAAGAGATGGCCAATGTAATTTGTTTGCCCCGAAGAATATTTTGTGAATGCCAGTGAGATGTGAAAATGTTTGTGTCAGAGACTGCTTTCTAAAGGCTTCTTTTCTTCAGAAATAGGAAGAGCTTCCCCCTGTAATTCTGTAGTTATGATTTTAAAAGAAAAAGCAGATGAAAATAAGTTGACTGCTTTATTGCTGAATGATCTTTGACTAAGTGAATGTGCTGTAATAGCTCTTCTCAAAATGAAAGAGCCCCTGTAATTCTTCATTGAAAGATGCCAAAACTAGAAGTATCATTATACATTCTCTTTCTCAACATCCTTTCTCTGTCTCTCTTTTTTTACCTTAATTAATCCTCATTGTACATCTTTCCTTGAGTGGTACAGAATACACAGCCCAGAAATGCTTTACACTCCTCGATAATGGCAGCACCCGAGATACCACTCTGAGATCCTGAATCAATATTTGATTCCGTTTGGGATAGGAAATGATTCGTGCCTTGATGAGCTGAGGCAGTTTCTGCTTGAAGGAGGAAAGTGCAGTGTGGGCAATGCTCTTTAGTCAAGCCGAATTAAGGAAACAGGAGCCTTTGCTCCTCTCTACCTACTGAACTGTAGGCCCCTCAAAACTTTTTTCCTTTCCTGGTCACATGGGCAATAGAGATCAGGGTGGAGAAATTATTTCCAGGAGCATAAACAGAGTGCTCTCCATTGATTTGATCATGTGTGCAATGAGCAAAAGAGAGGCTACAGAGACTGTTACTTTGGGTAAGTCTTGAACTGTCACTTTATGCACCAACAATTCCAGGAGTTGAAGTTTAAGTGTGATTGTACAGTTTGTTTTCGGCAAGTATAGCCATCTGCATATGTAAAATTTCTTAAGAGTTGGGAACTTGAGTGCTAAATGCAGCTAAGAAATTACCTGATCTGTGGTAAAGATAAGCACATGGCAGGATTTGTGAGGGCATTGAAATGTGACAGGGCTAAACGAATATGGGGGACTTCAAAGCCTTGGCAGCACGCATATTTTTACAGCCAGTGAATACTGTCTGTCTTGGTAATGTAAGAGGGGAACTTACAGGAGGCCAAAAGAGAGTGACAGTATTAGTTGGAAGAGAAATTGTATTTTTCTTGGCTTCTCTTGGTGCAGTAATGCAATTAAAATGCGGCAGTAGTGCATTGGGAATTGCTGATCATTTTAACTCTTTAAACACAGAGGATGAAGTGCAAGCCTTCAGGATTCTGCGTGGAAGTGCAAAAATATCTGCATTTTCCCCATGGAAAACTTTGCCTTTGATCCATCTTTTCAGTGTGCCCTTGCTTTCAGCTGATATGAGAAAATAATGTGGTTTCACTGAATCATGTCCATCTTGGTGAGGTCCTTGGAAGTTTCTGTCAGCAGGCAAGGAACAAGGAGGGGCAGGAATGGGGAACCACCAGAGGTGAAGTTGACCAGGATTAGGGGAACTGATACTGAACAGAGTCCAGCAGTCCCCTAAAGCTGGGGGAGCAGGTGCTGTGAGGAGGTACAGGTGGTTCTCCCAGGACCCTGGCCTCCACTCCGGTTTCTCAAGCTGGGCAGTGGGCTGAGAATTAGTTTCTAAGTTTAATCTTAAAATTTTTTGTCTGTGTTTTTCAGTCTTTCCCCTTTCTTCTCCAAATAATAATGCATTTCTTTTCGTTTTCGTAACACTTTGTTTTAATAGCACTCTAGGGATGTCCAGACTGTGTAATGGGTGGCAAGATATCTTTTCCAAAAATGAAGCTGTTTATGAACTGAAGGGAAGGCCAAGCATTTAAAACAAGAAAGCTTTTCAGATTTCCTATAATTTAAAAAATAACCAAATATTGTGTTTCACTTTACAAAACAAAGCGAGATTTTACAGCAAGTGGCAAGTGTTAGCGGTGAGCAATCAGCCTAATTAATGTCCCTCCCAAAACATACTAGTGTAACGATGGACTGTGGCACAGTCTTCACAACAGTTAGCTACTAGAATTAATATTTCCCATGTATCTCCTCTCTAATTTAAAATGCAAGTAGTATTTTACAGATTTCAGTGCTAACATTTTATGTGAACTTCTTTCTTAGACTGCAACAAGTTTTAAAATGTACATTGAAAACTGGAACATTCAGACAGCTGCCTGGCTAAAACGGTAAGAATAATGAAACAGTAACATGCTTGTGAGACCCAAAAACTCTGGATGGCCTGGAAAAACACTGACTGGTGAATCTCGTAAATGTATAGCCTCTTGTCTGTCTTTATTTTCTGTGTCTCTAATAGTTGGTGGGATACAAGGGGTTTTGGTGCTGTAAAAGTTTTATTGCTGCAAATGTAAAATGCCTGCAGTTTGTATATGAGCAGCAAAGCTATAAATGGACTGTTCAGATCTTCCATAATAAAATGTAATAGCATTTTGATGGCATCTCTTAGGCTGATGTTTGCCTTCATTATTCTTGCTATACTGCTTCACTTTGCTGTTACGTTTCCCTTGCGTACTACTACTGGAGGCAAGCCTTGTGTCACTGGGATCCAGTTCAGCTAGAACTGGAGAGATGCTGAAATCTTCAGAGCCCCATTGTAGTCTGGTTTGGAGTTACCAGAAGATGCTAGCTAGGGAGTCCCTGTTCAGGATGTGGAGAAGAGACTTCTTACAGCACTGAGAAGATCTGATTTTAACCCGTGACTGTTAAGGCACTTACAAATTCTAGTATAAGTCCAAGTTTTGTAGATTAAACTGTCTCCTGTAACTTGTTACACTTTTTGGCATGACTAAAGCTCAGCATACAGTCAATGTGAGGTCTAAAATGCAGGCACAGATTTATTGTGGTTATCATAGCTATTTTTGTTGTTAAATGTATACATCTTAAAAGTCAATGTCTACTATTTGTCATTATTCAAATGATATTCCTGATAAGAAGTGCATTATCTTGACTCCTTTCTTTGGAACACAGCATTTCAGTTAAACCTCAGATAGCCAAATAAACCAGTTGGTGTGTTCTTGAACTGATGTCATTCGCTTGCATCTTTGGAGTAGTATTTTGGGCTGCTAAGGTTAGTAGGAATCCCCTGTTTTGCAACAGCTTACGAAACTCACTGTTGTTCCCAGTGTCTGCCAAATAACAGTGCCTAAAAATACCTCTGTTCATCAGTGAAGGGTGGGGTTGCGTCTGTCCTTTGACTTACTCTTGATTTGCCCTCAGAGTTTTGAAGGGTAGTGTCTGATTCCAGATAGAAGTATAAAGGTGAAAGAGAAGTCTTACCTGTTGTTTACCCTGTTATTTATTTAAATGCAATGAGCACAGGGAATATTTGTACAGGCGCTCTTTGGATACTCAGTGCATAAAAGCATGCTTCCTCTTTCCATATAATGCTCCATGTAAACGAAGGGGGAGTGCCTCATGCCCTCGTGTGTAACTAAGGAAAGATAAGACCATTAAGAAAATAGAATAAGACCTTAAAAACAGAGAAGGATTTGAAGTGCAGTGTCCATTGTTCAGTTGTATTCAGCTGCTTCTTGTTTTGTTTTTGTCTTTGCAGTGTTTGCTATGACAGAGCTCCGTGGTACCCTACAGCTTTAACGTTTATCCTGTCAGCCCTGTGGCATGGTATCTATCCTGGATATTATTTTACGTTTCTCACTGGAATCCTTATCACACTCGCAGCCAGAGCAGTATGTACCTTTCATTGTTGTCTTCTAAGGCCCATGCTAGATACTATCCAGCTGTCAACTGCAGCGACCACCCTGACGAGTTCAAGCAGCTTGTCCCTGTTGTGAGCCCTCTTTCATGCCTTTGTGGGCTTGATGTTCACTGAAATTTTGTTCTCTATTGATGCTAATTGTAAAGTACCCCCAGCAGTTATAACCAGCACCAATTCTGCACGTGCTGCAATGCTGTCCTTGGCTGTCAGAGGAAACGTTGCTTGTGAGTGTACAGTT
Organism: Anarhynchus alexandrinus; assembly: GCA_008711295.1. NCBI lineage: Eukaryota > Metazoa > Chordata > Aves > Charadriiformes > Charadriidae > Anarhynchus > Anarhynchus alexandrinus. The sequence continues at coordinate 184,047 of VUYV01000520.1, forward strand.
GGTGGTGCCACCGGCTATGTCCATGCAGTCAGATTAGCTTGGGATTCAAGGTTAAGCTTGAGTCCAGACTTCTGCTGGGTCACGTTGCCTATATGCTGGCATGTGATGAGCTCTGGGTGCAAGCTTTCACAAGAAGCTGTTATGGGTTGAGCATTAGCCCAAACTTGATCTCTTTCATATGGGTGCAACTGATGCAGTAAACTGGTCTCTGTGTTTATGGGCCGCATGCTGGGTAGAGTCACCAAAGACAGAACAGGTTTCATGTCTCACTGTTAAATTTATCACTACTGATCTTTCGGCCTGAACAAGGCAGTTGCTCAGGGCTGGAAAGCACCACCATTGTTTTTCAGAGTTTGACTATGGATAAGTAACCAGGCCAATTTGAAAAGTGAATTAAAACTAGTGATCAGTATTAACTGCTATGGCTAGAGCAGGTTGCTGAACATGTAGTCTTAACATGTGCTTTGCCTCTCATTTATGAGGATTTCATACATGTGAAGCTAAACCAAAATCTCTAGGGAACAGCACATGCTTGCAGGTATATACACATATTTGTTCACTTAAAGTACCTTTGTTTCACCATTGATAACCGGTAAGAAGTCAAAACCAGGAGAGAGGAAGATCAAATCGTAACAACTCCCCTCCCCAAAGATATTGTGCCAGATACCCAGCATGAGAGTCTGCTCTCTGTCATAATCACAGAGGAAACTGGGGGACACTTCTCTGCTGCTGTGGGATCTTAGGGGTGCCAGTCAATACACTTCTGTCTTCTTGCTCTCAGTGCTTTCTAACTGGTGTATAAACTTTTCTGTAATACTAATGCTGAGGATAAGTGGAGAGTCATACATGGCAATGCGTCTGCATAACTTTGCCTGAGAAATGGATTTATATAATTTTCTGTTTACTTTTCCCTGATCTGCAGATAAGAAACAATTGCAGACATTACTTCCTCTCATCAGTGCCTCTCAAGATAGCCTACGACATTGTTACCTGGGTTGTCACTCAACTGGCCGTGTGCTATACTGTTGCACCATTTGTTATGCTGGCTGTTGAGCCCACGATTAAATTTTACAAGTAAGTTCTCTTCTCTTGACTGTTATTCTCCAGACCAGCACAGGCTTTTATTAAATAACCCAAACCACACTGAAAAGCAGTTGATATTTCATCGAATTTTAAAGGAATTCAAACAGGATGTTTAATAATGTGCAAGGGGTGATTTTTGCACTCCTGTAACTTAATGAGATAGTAATAATGCCAAGGCAGAGCACTTCACTTCTACTTAATCTTTCTGTATCCTTATGTGACTTTTCACGTATTCAGTTTCCTTTTTCAAAACAGCCAAGTCTCAACCATTAACAGTGACCGAGGCTGGAGAGGTTAAGACTAACATGAGTTGGCAGTAGGAAGGACTCGATGAGAAAAGGCCATGTTTCCAGTTGCCAAATGCATAGAACAGGAGATGTGATTGGTCAGCAGAAGATAAGGAGGGTGCCTGGCAGAGCATTACTTCTTGAAATGAGTATGCTTTTCTTTTTGAATACTTCCATAGGCAGTGAATACTTCCCTAGATTCCTTAAAAATAAGAAAATGCTGGTGTGCAGAGCATATTGGATATACTCTAATAAAAATAATTTGAAATAGAGAAGTTGAGAAAATAATTTGAAAATTGCCTTACTTTACTTTCATTCTAAGTGAACTGTCAACATGTAGTAACAAGTTTTGGTTAAGAAGACAATTCCCTCCTCTAGCGTAAAAGACATAAAACTGGTAGTCAAGATTGCTGCTATCAGTAAGACTGTTTGAAGAGGGTTGAATTTTGACATTTTCTATTGCTGTTTCTTAAAACATTTGATTTCAACACAGAAAACTTACCATATAAAAATGACTCCAAATCATTCTTAGATTTGGTAAGATGCTTTCCCAAGTACCTTATTAATATCTATTTTTTCTGTCTTTCAAGACAAAAGTAGTAAACAGCAATCAGAACAAAAAAAAAGGAGAGAAAAGACTAAAATATTAAACTGGTTTATAAATTTGCCCTCTAAGGGAAATTGATTCCCTTTGTGCTACAAAAGGCCATTCCATGTAATAAATATTAATGTAATTCTTGCATATACTGAATTATTTGTCATAAAAAATACCTGATATTGAACAAGATATCATAGAATGGTTTAGGTTGGAAGGGACCTTAAAGATCATTGAGTTCCAACCCCCCTGCCACGGACAGGGACACCTTCCACTAGACCAGGTTGCTAAAAGCCTCGTCCAACCTGGCCTTGAACACCTCCAGGGATGGGGCCTCAACAACTTCTCTGGGCAACCTGTTCCAGTGCCTCACCACCCTCAGAGTGAAATTTTTTTTCCTAATATCTAATCTAAATCTACCCTCTTCCAGTTTGAAGCCATTATACATGCCCTTGTAAAAAGTCCCTCTCCAGCCCTTCAGATACTGGAAGGCTGCTATAAGGTCTCCCCGGAGCCTTTTCTTCTCCCGGCTGAACAACCCCAACTCTCTCAGCCTGTCTTCATAGGAGAGGTGCTCCAGCCCTCTGATCATCTTTGTGGCCCTCCTCTGGACACGCTCCAACAGGTCCATGTCCTTCTTATGTTGGGGACTCCAGAGGTGGATGCAGTACTCCAGGTGGGGTCTCACAAGAGTGGAGTAGAGGGGCAGAATCACCTCCTTTGACCTGCTGCTGGCCATACATCTTCTGATGCAGCCCAGGATATGGTTGGCCTTCTGGGCTGCAATCGCACATTGCTGGCTCATGTTGAGCTTCTCGTCGATCAGCACACCCAGGTCCTTCTCCCCAGGGCTGCTCTCCAGCCATTCCCTGCCGAGCCTGTATTTGTGCTTGGGATTGCCCCGACCCAGATGTAGGACCTTGCACTTGGCCTTGTTGAACTGCATGAGGTTCAACATGCAGTGGCCCATGACTTGGGCCCACCTCTCCAGCCTGTCCAGGTCCCTCTGGATGGCATCCCTCCCCTCCAATGTGTCTACCTTGCCAAACAGCTTGGTATCATCGGCAAACTTGCTGAGGGTGCACTCAACCCCACTGTCCATGTCGCCAACAAAGATGTTAAACAGTACAGGTCCCAGTACCAACCCCTGAGGAACACCGCTTGTCACTGGTCTCCACTTGGACATGGAGCCATTGACCGCAACTCTTTGAGTGCGACTGTCCAGCCAGTTCTTTATCCATCGAGTGGTCCATTTGTCAAATCCATGTCTCTCCAATTTAGAGACCAGGATATTGTGTGGGACAGTGTCAAACGCTTTGCACAAGTCCAGGTAGATGACATCAGTCGATCTTCCCTTGTCCACTGCCGCTGTGACACCTTTGTAGAAGGCCACCAAATTTGTCATGCGTGACTTGCCCTTGGTGAAGCCATGCTGGCTGTCACCAATTACCTCCTTGTTTTCTGTGTGCCTCAGCAGAGTTTCCAGGAGGATCTGCTCCATGATCTTGCCAGGCACAGAGGTGAGACTGACTGGCCTGTAGTTCCCCAGGTCTTCCTTATTTCCCTTTTTGAAAATAGAGGTTATGTTTCCCCTTCTCCAGTCGGCAGGAACCTCACCAGACCGCCACGACTTCTCAAATATGACGGCTAGTGGCTTAGCGACTTCATCTGCCAGTTCCCTCAGGACCCGCGGATGTATCTCATCAGGTCCCATGGACTTGTGCACCTTCAGGTTCCTCAGGTGGTCTCACACTTGTTCTTCACCTACAGTGGGCGGTTCTCCATTTTCCCAATCCTGGCTTTTGCATTCTGCATCGTGGGCAGTGTGGCTGCAGTCCTTGCCAGTGAAGATTGAGGCAAAAAAGTTATTGAGTACCTCGACTCTGTCTCTGTCCTGGGTAACCAGTTTTTGCGTTTCCTTCCAGAGAAGGCCCACATCTTCCCTAGTCTTTCTTTTCTTTAAGTATGTCAGGAAGAAAGATTTTTTTTGTTTGTCTCAATGTCCCTGGCCAGATTTAGTTCTATCTAGGCTTTAGCTTGTCTAACCTGATCCCTGGCTGCTTGAAAAATTCCTCTGTATTCCTTCCAGGCTACCCTCCCCTGTTTCCACTCCCTATAGGCCTCCTTTTTCCTTTTGATCATGTCCAGGAGCTCCTTATTCATCCATGCAGGCCTCCTGGCTTTTCTGCCTGCCTTCCTCTTTGTAGGGATGCATCGCTCCTGAGCTTGGAGGAGGTGATCCTTGAATATTAACCAACTGTCTTGGGCCCTTCTTCCCTCCAGCGCTTCATCCCATGGCACCATACCAAGCAGATTCTTCAAGAGGCCAAAGTCAGCTCTCCCAAAGTCCAGGGTTGTCAGCTTGCTGTGCACCTTCCTCGCTGCCTCGAGGATCTCAAACTCAACCATTTCATGGTCACTGCAGCCCAGGCTACCCTTGAGTTTGACACTGTCTACCAGCCCCTCCTTGTTGGTAAGAACAAGGTCCAGCGTAGCTCCTCTCCTCATTGGCTCCTCAACCACTTGGAGAAGGAAGTTGTCATCAATGCAATCCAAGAACTTCCTGGATTGCCTGTGCCTGGCTGTGTTACCCTTCCAACAGATGTCAGGGTGGTTGAAGTCGCTCATGAGGACCAGGGTCTGTGAACGTGATACTGCCCCTATCTGTCTATGGAGGTCTTCATCCACTCAGCCTTCTTGGTCGGGTGGCCTGTAGCAGACCCCCACTGTAACGTCCCTTGCTCCTGATTTCCCTTAATCCTGACCCATGGGCTCTCAGTCGGCTCTTTATCCATCCCTAGGCTGAGCTTCATGCATTCCAGCTGGTCGTTGACGTATAAGGCAACACCTCGTTTCCCTTGCCTGTCTCTCCTGAAGAGCCTGTAGCCTTCCATGCCAGCACTCCTGTCATAGGAGTCATCCCACCATGTTTCTACGATGCCAATGAGATCATAGCCTTGGAGGTGTGTACACATATCTAGCTCCTCCTGTTTGTTCCCCATGCTATGTGCATTTGCATAGAGGCACTTCAGCCGTGTCTTCGTTCAGTATCTCAGCTTTCTCCATGTCCTGGGTGACCAGGTCTTCCGTTTCCTTCCTGAGTGGGCCCACGTTTTCCCTAGTCTTCCTTTTGTCACTGAGATACCTATAGAAGGCTTTCTTGTTGCCCCTGATGCCCCTGGCCAGATTTACCTCTATCTGTGCTTTAGCTTTCCTAACCTGATCCCTGGCTGCTCGAACAATTTCTCTGTATACCTCTTGGGCTACCTGTCCTTGTTTCCACCCTCTGTAGGCTTCTTTTTTCTGTTTGAGATTGTCCAGGAGCTCCTTGTACATCCTTGCAGGCCTCCTGGTGTCTTTGCCTGACTTCCTCTTTGTCAGTATGCATTGCTTATGAGCCTGGAGGAGGTGGTCCTTGAATACTAGCCAGCTTTCTTGGGCCCCTCTTCCTTCCAGGGCTTTATCCCACTGTACTCCAGCAAGCAGATCACTGAAGAGGCTAAAGTCTGCTCTCCTAAAGTCCAGGGTAGCAAGCTTACTATGCCCCCTCCTCACCACCCTAAGGATCTCAAACTCCACCATCTCGTGGTCACTGCAGCCAAGGCTGCCCTTGAGTGTGACATTCCCCACCAGCCCCTCCCTGTTGGTGAGAACGAGGTCCAGCATGGCACCTCTCCTCGTTGGTTCCTCTGTCACTTGGAGAAAGAAGTTATCATCAGCACATTCCAGGAACTACCTGGATTGCTTATGCCCTGCTTAGTTCTGCCCTTCCAACAGATATCGGGGTGGTTGAAGTCCTCCGTGAGGACCAGGGCTTGCAAATGTGAGGCTGCTCCTATCTGTCTATAGAGGGCCTCATCCACTCAGTCTTCCTGGTCAGGTGGCCTGTAGCAGATCCCCACTGTAACATCACCTGTTCATGCCCTCCCTTTAATCTTGACCCACAAGCTCTCAGTTGGCTCCTCATCCATCCCCAGGCAGAGCTCCATGCACTCCAGCTGGTCCTTGACATAGAGGGCAACACCCCCTCCTCGCATCCCCTGCCTGTCCTTCCTGAAGAGCCTGCATCTGTCCATTTCAACACTCCAATTATAGGAGCCATCACTCAAATTAAGATATCTCTGAGTAGTTGTTTACAGAAGGGTTGTGTTTCTGAAGGCATCATTACCTGATCTTCCCCGGTTAAAAGTTGAGTGTTCTGATTTATTTCAGATCTCAGCACTTGGAATGATTTTTATTTTCTTTCTGTCACTTTTTATTTTGGGTTTTTTTTTTTTTTGAACTTATTTAAGTTTTATGTCCTATGCCTGAAGGACGTTTCTTCAGAAAGTAGCCTTGTATACTTTAACATTAGAAGAGTTATGGGCTGAATAAATCTAGGGTTGAATTACAGGGGTTTATCTGAGCTGTTAGACTTTGGATTCTGGAGTTTGCTGATTGATTCCTTGCCTCATTAACATCCACGGCAACATTTTCATTGATGCCAGCGGATACCACATGCATAGGCTGTGTGAAATTCAAGGGTGTGTTTTTGTGCTTTCTAGGTCAGGTTCATACTTTCTGCGTTCATCCCTTAGCACTAAGCTCTGCATGGACTTACTGAGGTTGCACAGTTCATGCTATTACTGACAAAAATGTAACATTCTCTTTCTGCTTTTGTTCCCAGATCTATGTATTTTCACATGCACATTCTAAGCATCCTGGTGTTACTCGTCTTACCGATCAGACCTCAAGCCAACTCCATAAGGAAGCCTCGGAATCAGGCCATGCAGAACTCTGTTAAAAGCAAAGTCAAATGATGCCTCCAAAGAAAATTGCTGATATTGGGAAATCGAACTGTCATATCAGAAACAAACACAGAAGAAGAAAAACGGGTGGGATGAGGGTCAAAATAGAAGAGAAGTGGCATTTCTATCTTAAAACCTTACTGGACAGGGCAGAAAAGAGCCTGAATGACTGTATTTCAAATTATTCCAGTTAAGAGAGATTTTACAGGCAACGTTTACAGGCTCAAGGGGCATTTTGATTTTTTTTAGTAAATATTTTTATGAAGTGTTTTTATATATTTAAACTTTTTCACACAGAGAGGCATTTTTGCTCTTTTAAAGAAATATATGATTATTAATCAGTAATCTTGTGATTGGAGGGACAGGAAGCAGCTAGTACAGAGTTAGACCAGCTGCCTGATAGCCTGGTGCTGTGGGCAGCTGGCCCGGGAAGCTTTGCAGCTCTTGGCTATGGAGAGAGATGGTGCAAGTAGAAAACTACAGGCATGGGATTGCTCAAGGTGCTGGTGCTGACTTCTGCCCTCTCAGAGAGAAGAGGGACCGGAACCTTCCCCGGCAATCCCCATAGCAGGGACTGCAGCCTGAGCTCGGCAGCAAGAGTGTTTCACATCCTTTCAGTGTGACACCTGCTGGTAATGAGGGCGAGACAAGTCCTTGGGAATAGGTGTCTGGGAGCACTGGCAACTGGCTAGGCCAAAATCGAAAGCCAAGTAAAAGCAAAATGAAAAAAACCCCACCCTTTAGAGTAAAAGAAGGGACATACACCCTGTGTTGTGCTTCTCTAATGACGTGGCTGGTGCTTATTGCTACATCAGCCTTACTTTGCAGTTTTAGAGTGATGCAGCACTTCCATTTCAGTATCAAAATAACTGAGGAGCCATGCAGGCTTAGTGTTTTAAAGCTCGCAGTTATGGGTTAAATCTGAAAAAAGTTTGTAATGGGTCAGACTGTTCTACTCAAAAACATCCTGTCTTATGGAGGGGTTACTTTCCAGCAGGATAACACTAATATGAAACCTGAACGGTAATTATCATAGTCATAATAAATCATTCTCTACAAAATATTGTGATGTGATATGATCATCACAAGAGTCGAGACCAAGTCCTTGTATAATCTTGACGTGTGACTTAGCCTGTTGATTCAAGTTTCCCTGCTTGTAAAGTCCTTGGCTTACAGGGATGTTTTGAGGCTTAACTTCTAAGAGCTTGTGCATTGAGATAACCCGCTGCAAAATACTGTGTCAGGTTTTTTTATTTCATTTTTTTAAAATCCACATACCCCAATAAAACAGGCTGGTATGACATATCAAAACCAACTAAAACATTTTTTTAAATGACTGTTTTCCAGGAATGTTTTTATCAGGATTTTGTAGAAGCAGTTCCCTTGTTAAAGTATTGGTATTGCTTGATGATCATTTAACTGATGTGTGATTGAGCAAAGAATCTGCTGCTTACTGCATTCTGATTTTTGTGTCAGATTAAAATTTGGGAAGATTAACGTTTTGGGGAGAAACAAATTGGTGAAACCAAAACGAGTTCCAAAAAAGTTTGATTTTTTTTTTTTTTTCTTTTCTATGGTGGGAAGTTTTTGTCCTGTGACCAACTCATGGTTTAGAGCATAGTTCATGGAAGAGTTTATTTGGTAATTTATTTTGAAGGTGAGATGGGATTAAAAGGTTCATCAGAATAAACGAACTGCTTTGTGTCACTGCCTGGCGTTATTAATCACAAACATCTAATGTGAAAACGAGTGAGTGGGTGTGAGATCCCTCACACTTGTGAGGGGAGACATTCAAGTCTGCTGGATTTTACAGAGCAGCTGGGCTTTACATCCTGCTCCTGCTGAAACGGAGACAAGATGACCCCCGTTCATTTTTCATGGCAGCTTTGTCTTTAACTTGGCCAGTCTTTATTTGTCCTCGTGTGTATATTCTTGTGGCACCGGCCTCAGTTGCATCTTGAGTACCCAGAGTTTCCCTTGAGGTCTGTCTGGGCCAGCTCTGTTTGTTGTGGGAGAGAACCAAGGCGCATCCCCAGGGAGGACAGGGGCTTGGGCGCTGCTGCCCGTGGGATCCCGTGGGCTGAAGCCAGCCTGCATTTACCTCCCAGAAACTGGAATGAATCGCTGTGAGTGCTGGCAGAGCCAGCATAGCGCACATCAACTCCGGGCTTCGGCAAGCCTGCAGAAGGCTTGTGTTTCTAGCAGGTTGGCTTTAGCGCCTGCTTTGGAAAATAAATGCACTCAAAGGGGGTTGTGGGTTTGTAGCTGCTGCTCTGTGCCCTGAGAACTGCCTGTACAGCCCGTGCCCTGGTCTGCAGCCCTTCCCAAACTGTGCAATCAAGAGAGGACGGATATTATCAGTGGGGTTACTTTTCCAGTAAGTGGAACTTGCTTAACTCTAATGCCATCAACTTCTGTTGTAGTTTCAGCTTCTACAATGTGATAAATTAGTCAGGGCTAGTGAGCAAACTCTTATTCTCCTGTCACGTTGTCTTCTCAGCCCGAACCTCTCCCTGAAAACAGGAACCCCAGGCTTTAATGAGAACTGGTCATGTGGATTTAATATGATATTACAAGAATTAAAATTGAAATTGTCTTTGAAATGTTGCATTTACAGGGAAACTTGCTGGTTGAATTAGTGTTAAAGCTGGGGGGGGGGTTGGGGGGGGTGGGAGAAGAAAATTATCTAAAATCTTTGCTGTACTGCATTACCATGGAGTAGGCAGCTTACCTAGCCAAACACGCCAGTCCTGCAAAGCTAACACAGACTGGATTTAAATCACTGTAAAATTTTCCTTTGAAAAAAGGCTGTTAGCTTTGCTACTACCTTTCTCAATCCATTGTACTGAGTCTTCCTCCTCTTCTTCTCAGGGGAAGAAAATTTGGTTTTATAGAAAGACTGCAAAAAGCCACTACTATTTAGAGGAGACTCGTGCTAGTAGTGTGCATCTACGTTGTACAGGAGTGCATAACTCTTAAGACCCAAAGTAGAAATTCAGGTGATAAAAGTGTGATGTTGGGAACTCAAGTATTGGCCTTGAATTACATGGTCTCTACTTGGAATACTGTAATTTGAGGATGTGCTTCAGTGATTAAAATACATGATTGTGATTACCAACATGTTATTAGTCTCTAATCCCTCTCTGGGTTCCTTGTGCTGCAAAAAGCTGAGGAGATGAAGCTTCTAGAGAGATTTGAAGACACAATTTTGATGGTTTGTAAGAGAAATATGGGCCTATCAGACAAAATGAAAAAAGCAGACTGTACTGGATTAACAAAGGTTGTATTTTAAATATAGGAATACCAAAAAGACAGTACCACCATCACCCCCTTGGATTGAAGGAAAATTATAGCTGTTCTTTTTCATCACATTTGGCTGCATTACAACGGAACTAGAAGTTGAGACGTACTTAGGAGAGGACTGATTTAAGAATAAAATTTCATTTCAGCTTAACTATGGGTCTGGTATGTAAAGAAGCAACAGCTCAGCAATTTCCTCAGTAGACTGGAAGCACAAAGTACTTTCTTTTACTGTCCTGTGAGCTGTCCCCCTCCTTGAATACATTCCTGCGTGTCCCCTTGGAGCATGCCAAGCAACGGAGGCAGCACAGAAGTAGGATACAAGGTGGGCAGATATTTTTCCTCCTTTTTTGGCTGCTCTGTTCTGCATGCATACACTGCACATAGCTGGGATTTTTGCATCACTTAAAATGAGGTAGGCGGGCGAGAAGGCCATTGATTTTTACTCTTTTGGTAGGTGTTTGCATAAACCTGCACTTACCTCTCTGCGCATGTAAAAGCAGGCTCAGCAAACTAGATCTGGATCCTGTCTTAGAAATACAGGTTGAAATCCCGACATCCAAGGAAGTCTAGTGAGGTCACCTATCAGTGAGGTCAGTGTCTCTGATACTTAAAGCCTTTATCTCATTATCCCTAAACTGGGGACTTTAGAAAAATATTCTGCTGGCTGCAGTAGTAAAGGGACAAAATGGAAACTTGCCTTTAACATTTAAGAGTGCATTACAAGGAATGCCTGTAGTCCACATGTTGCGGACAGAGGAAGAGCATGTCTCTCCTTATCCTTGCCCAAGACAAAGTGACATGCATGGCTGCATATTGAAATATCAAATATCCTTTGAGGTACCATTCTGTTTCCTTATGTCACTGAGCTGATGTACTTCAGCTCTCAAGGGCTAGAGGCGTTCCACTGCGATACAAAGTGGGAAGCCTTGCCTGACATCTCAGCGTGAGTACGAATGCATAGTGTGTGCTTTAAAAACGTATTCTTTTGTGCGGCATTGGCCTGCTGCTCCCTTTCTTCTTAGAGATGACAGTAATAATATGCATGAAGCATTTGGATTTGCTCTGGGTGGAAACCGCAGCCTTTTTGAGTGCTGATGTGACATGAAGTGGCAGTGCGTTTGCTGGGTTCCATTTGCGAGTGGTGCCCTCTGTGGGCGACTGGACCTCGGCGAACGCTCGAGTGAAGACTGAAGTGTGCCGAGGGGGGGGGACGCTGCGAAGGCGAAGGTTTTGCAGCGGTGCAACCGCGCTAGCTGCAGGACAGCTGGTGGTTTTCGCATGTGCGATAACAAATGTGTTTTGCTTTGGGGCAGGAGAGCAAGAGAAATTGAAAACCTAAGTAGACTGGAAAGAAATATTATTACGGGAGGAAATGCTGCCTTGTTGGTAGAAAAGATGGTGTTTATATGCCTTAAGAACTTGGGGTACACTTTTGTTCAGCTGAATCAAATAAGGTTTGTGGAAGGGAACCACAGGATGGGGGAAAATCAGTTCTGAGAAGTGCCCTGAGACGGCCCTCAGGACCCGATTTACTGTCTGTCCCTAGAGCCGCTCTGAAAGTGAGACCGCAGATTTGCCTGGAGGCTTTTCTGCTGCAGCATGGTTCCCTGCACACCTGGATAAGGGGCTGTGCAGTTTGCCTGTGAGGCCCTGACACGACTGGCAGGCAGCAGGTCTGGGAGCACACCATGCTCACAGTTGGTTTTCCCGATCCCTCTGTCAGATGCTGTACGGGTAAATACTGTGCCCAGCGGTACTGGGAAAAGAGTTTGGAGCATTCCAAGGCTGAACCAGTCATGGTGGGATAGGGTGAAGGGAAACACTGCCAGGGCCCAGACATGCTAAGCAGCTCTTGCCTTGTTCAGGGATGGAAACTGGTACCCCTCTTCATCAGCAACATCTGCAGATGGTGACATTGGCACTGCTCTGAGACACATGGATTTCTCTTTGTTCATATTTAGTTTTGCCTTGATGGCTTCTGTATTAGTGCACTTCAGTTTTTCTGCTTTAATTATTTTATTTGTGTTTGAGAAAGACAGTGTTAGGTGGCTATTTTATGTCTGTTCAGGGAGATACACAACTAAAGGCAACCTCAAAAGGTGTGGTGAATAATGTGAGTATAGGAATAGATAACATGAACACATTGTAGGTCTATGAATTGATTTACCTGTCTGTGACTGATGTGGGGTTTTTTTGCCTGACTACTCCTAAATGACACCTTCCAGAGTGCAGCAGATGGTTCAGGTTTCCCCTGGAGGTGCCACGGGATGCAGCTCGGACAAAGAAGCCCATTTCTGACACCCACAGCCCCCCCCGGCTGGCCTGGTCCACGGTCCTCCAGGGCAGCCGGGTAAGGGGCTGCCCAGGATGCTTTGGGGCAGCTTGGGGTGCCGTGTGCCTCCTCCTTCTCCCACCCTGTGAACACGCATGCGATCCACGGCGTGCATGTGAGAGAGAGAGAGAGAGACTGCTTGCAACTTCAGTCCTCAATGTGCAAACCTGGGTGCAGGGCCCCACGGGTACATGAAATTATAGACAATCCTCGCACAAATCGTGAGCAGAAAGACAGATCGCTTTGGGCAGCAGACAGCAGAGATAATTGCGTAGGTGGGGACTGGAGGTACAGAGAGATTGTGACAAGGGACCGCGAGCAGGCAGCTTGTGCCACAAGAAGGAGCAAAAGGCGGCTTTCCAAAGTGCCAGCCTACGGCTTCACGTCTCTGCCGCCAGAGATGGTGGCAAGGTTTGCCTGCTGCTTTTGGAGGAGTCCGTGCTGGACCCAGCAGTGGCGGGGCTGGACGCAGCTCTGTGGGAACAACTGTCTGCCGCGGCATAACCGCAGGACCTGTGGGGCATTGACGGAGGGGACTGCAGCCTCGTTAGCTGCCGGGTATATGTGTGTGCCCAATTGCCAGTCCTGAGCGTTTCAGATCCCGGGCTGGACCCTCCCGTGCTTCCCCCCACGCCAACAAAATCAAAGATACTCTTGAAATACGAAATGTCATCAAGAATCTTTAGTGTCTTTATATTCGCCTTCTGATCTTGGCGCCTTTGAAGGCTGCGCATTCAAGCTGTTCCCAGCTGCAAAGGCCAGAAAGGCTTTTGGAAACCGCGGCTGTCAATAAGACCATTTCCATGCTGCGCCCGGTCCCCCGACGTGTTTTGCAAACGATGCAAAGCCACGACGGGCACGAGAGCCGCGACGGGCACGGGAACTCTCCTCTCTCCTCGCTCCCTCCTGCCCAGAGTGTCGGCTGGCAGGAGGGACGGTGGCAGGAACTGCCCAGAGGATGGGAAGTGGCATTATCGGTGGCTTTCAGAGAGCTGGCTTCTGCGGAGCGGTTTTGTTTGCAGCCAGCCACATGGTCCCAGCGGCGTGCTATTGGCCTGCCTCAATTAGGCTTCTTGACTGATGGCCAGTTTAATGAGCCTATGTACAGAGGGTCATTCAACATGGCAATTATACCTATAAATCTATTTGCAGCAGGGCTCAAATAACCTTTTGCGCACAGTTCTTCATAAAATGACTGTCTGATTAATTAACATTAATTTATCCACTGTATGGAACCAGATGCAGTCTGTATGAAAGCCTCCGCTCTGATGTGCAGACGCTGTGTGAACTGGGAGGATTTGGGGATGGGAATGGCTCTGATGTTGTTTAAAGCCTCTCTCTTAGATTTTTTTTTCTCCCCTCTTTCTTCCTCTCTCTCTCTCTCTCTCTGGTCCCAGTTTATTAACATTCCAGGGCAGCATCATATAACAGGGGGCAAAATTCAATTAATTGAATATGAAATATTTATAACCCTACTCTATGTGTCTATCAGAGAAGGGTCCTTAATAGATCTTCTCATTAGCATGGACTGGTGACTCACTTCTCTGCTTTCACAGTCATTTGGAATTAAAATCCAATTAATCTAATGTCCCTGTGAATATTATTAAACTATTTGAAAAACTGCATAGAAGAGATATGAGGCAGGGGGTGAGGGGCTAAGAGAAGAAGAGGGAATATGTCTCGAGCTCATGAAGATTCATTTCTTCTCTGTTAAACACGTAGTCTGGAAAGACTAATTCCCTGTTTTCTGGAAAGTGGATAACTAATTCTTAATAGCAAAAGCCTGAGAACTTGCTTTCTACAAGCAGAACTGTGTCATTGAACAGGCAAAGAAATGCCCTTACCTCCTCCCACCTTTCAGGTTGCTCCTACTTCTTGGGTGCTAATATTAGCCTGAACCAGCGGACAGATTTACACAAGGTATTTAGGCACCACAAGATGATTTTGGGGCTCGTTCCCAGCTCTTCAGCAGCACTGAGCCGTCTTAGGCTGTGGGGCTGGCTCTGTGGCCAGAGACCCCAGCAGCCCATCCTGGGGCCCGGGAGGGCACCGCGTGTCCCTCCTGACCCTTGCAGGGAATTTCGCTTCCCATGGGAAGGGGAACGTGGGGAGAGGTGGGGTGAGACTGTACCCCCCTGGAGTCAAAACAGTCAGAGCACGTAGATCCCCGGGCTGGGGAGCCCTCCTGGACTGCCTCGTATGGACGCAGCCTAGAGGACTATTTAATTGTTAAATATCTCTGTCTCTTCAGTGGGTAGGGCACTGACCTGAAACTCAGTGAGGAGGGATCTTAGCCATGAATTTCACATGCGAACTTTGAGCAGGAGGCAAGTTTCTAAATTGAATATTCCCCTAATGGGAATGACTTGAGGACAAAATCCTTTAATGACTCAAAAGAATTCAGAGACCGCTGCAAGAGCGTGTAAGTCAGGAGATAAATATTTCTGAGCTGGAAGAATATTCTGGATATCCAGATACAAAATGTTCCTCTTCTATTTTAAAAACAATAAATTAAAAGATCTATCCACAAAGTTCTTTCTGGTGCTGTTTGCTATTTTTTTTTTTAGGTGGAAGTAACCTATTCCTTTGAACACTGACCCTTACTTTTTTTTTTTTTCCTCTGTTAGAAGCTTAGTCCAAACATTACTCCAGAACACAAATACACATTAAGATACAACTACTATACATCCCAATGCCTTTATGAAGCCTTATAAAGCCAGACTTTAGAGAAACTGATCATACTTCCCCTGTCACAGAGGCTCAACCCGTGGGAGACACTGCGTAGTAATGATGCTGTGTGGACCGCAAACCAGAAGCAGGGAACGCTCGTGCGTATTGGGCAGTGGTCAGGCTCAGTCACTCCTTTCCTTCAGCACGTCTGGAGTTTTTGTCACCCCTGTATCGACCTGTTCCGATTTATTTATTGTATCCAGTAAAACTGCAGACTGCGCCTCTGTGGTACAGTGAAGTACAGCACGCAGATCTCAGCTGCTCTGGACTTGGTGCAGCAAATAAATCACAGGTGAACACATGTATTTTTAATTTACTGAGGGGAATCTATGCCTAATGTGCACCTTTCCCCATTATTATAACTCTTAAAGTCATCTAGATCTTTTTAAAGTAGCTTAATTTACTAGTAATGAAAATTTCATCGGCAGTTTGGTTTGGTGCACCGAGGCGCTGAAATCGGACCCGGCAGAAACATATTCCCATTCACAGTAAATCTGAACGAGAAGCCTCTTAATTCAAACCACAGCTTTTCAGGGAGCAGAGGGCAAGAACTGAAATCTTAACCCTCTTCACTCTGGAGAAACCACCGTACCTGAACCGTGGTGGTGCCTCACAAGACAAACCCAGAGCGCCCTGAGGGTGCACCGTTGGTCTGCAAAAAGCTGCTGTCTGGGCTTGGTAGCATTTCATACCTGTTCTATCTGTCTGTCTGTCAATCTATATTTATTTATTGCTGCTGACCTGCTATGATGGATATAGGGAGGTGGCTGAATCTGAACTACAAGCTTAAAATTTTATTATCTAAGGCTCTAATTGGGTTTGCTTTTGATGTTAGAAGAGATTGATTGTGGCAAAACTCTTGACTCCAATCAAATTAAGAGAAGAAACAAGTTTTTCTTTTCTGTAAGTCTGTGCTTTTACTGCAGCTGGTCACCGGACGGTGTCCCCAGTTTATTCTTATTCCCTCTTTCATCCTAGCCGGAGATATATGTGGCAGCCCTTCTCAGTGGCTTCCCTCTCCCTTTGTCTGTTGTTTATGGTCTATGTCCTAGCTTAGGCTCCAAGCCCCAGTGGTCAGGGACAAATAGTCTTGATTGCCCCTTTCCCTGGGATCTTTGCAGCAGGAAAAGGGAGAGAAAGGCAACATAAAGTGCACTTGTTCTTTGTCGTGAAGATTGCGCTCCCACTTTGTGCTGTTATTAAATGACTGCTGCTGATGAAGGGCAGTGGAAAATCAAATCTCTGGGTCTTTTTTTTCAATCTTCTGTAGTCCCCTGCACACTTCAGGCGCTGTATTAATCATTATAATTTCTTCCACATTGCCACTTTGTCTGTGAGCTTCCTTTGAGCAGTGTTTTCTGTTTTGTGCTCTCTTCCAGCAGGCTCCAGCTTTTCTGGAAGCGGCTGCCTGAGCTCTTTCCCAGGGCGAGGGTATGCCAGCCAGTGCATCAATCCACTTTTGTTTTCATTATGCCAGCTTCCTGCGAAGTTTTCAAATTAATTTTAATGCCTCCTTCAATTTTAAGGCCTATAAAAAGACCTCGGTTCTGCCTACCTTGGTGAACTGGGACCTGTTCAGGAATCCGGAGGATGCTTTTGCCTTGGTGCCAGGGATAACCGTTTCCCCCGACTGCATTCAGCGGGTTCTGGCACTATCAGTCCGAAAACATCCGGCCCCTTCCCCAGCACCCCCCGGGTCAGAGGATGGAGCTGTGCCTCAGATGTCGCACCCCTGCCCCGTGCTGTGCTGGGTCGGGCAATCCCAGCAGGGCAATCCTGAGCCTCCGGGCCTCATCCCCGTGCTGGGCCGGCTTGTCGGAGCCAGGAGTGTTCCACAGAAGCCCAGCTGAAGCTGGGGGGCAGCGCTGAGGCTGAAGTGACAAGTGACTTGGGTTTCCTATGCAAGGTCAAAAAAAAAAAATTGAATAAAGGGTTTGGTCTGTGTCTGGCCTTCAAGTCAAAAGGGTACAGCTTGTGCGGACTTATTTATGTTAGCTTTAAACGAGCTGGCTCTGCGGCAACGTAGAGTCATAGAAATGTTCAGGCTGGAAAAGACCTTAGACCATCGAGTCCATGGACCTTGGTGTGGGCTAAGAATTGGCAGAGGCGAGGGGGAATGAGGACATCCTTGTACCCGTGAAAGCTGTCCGTGTTGCACACTAAGTCAGGGGTCTGTGACTTGTGGATGCCTGTGGGTCTGTGGACAACTGCCAAGAACTCTGCGAGGAAAAGGCAAACCTGATGTTAGCCTTACATTTGCAATTTAGGCATCTTTACCACCAGTGAAAAAATGTTTAGCAGCCTACAGATAGAAAAAAAAGCTCACTGAGGGGCAAGATACCAGATTGCACTGGGTAACCTCTTTTCTGCTTTTTGCTCAGTTCATCGCTGAGTATCTTTAACAGCTCCCCTGGCTGATGAAAGAAAGGACATGCCTGGAAAGCATTTGTCTTGCTTGCAATGGGTTGCTAAGTCTGTGCTTCCAAGGGACACCCTCTTCCTTTCTAGGAGCTGTCTCATGGTGACAGGACTTGGGGGGACCAACCAGGCTGCAGAGAAGTAACCGTCCTGTGCCTCTGGAGTCACAGGTCTACGTCAGTGGAGGGCGGCCGTGAGCTGCCATAAGGCACAATGGAGCCAAACAACATTCAGCCCCTTTGCACCGGTGGGAGGTCACAGAAGCAGCACAACTGGGGTGTGGGGGGAACCTCTGGAGGTCGGATGGTCCAGCCCGCCCATTGCTGCTGCTTGGGGCTGACGTGGGGATGGGGGGAAAAGGGTAAAATATTAATGGAAGGGTCCCACAGCCATCTTTCTGTGCCTGGTTCTCCCTTGTTCACACCAGTAAGGGACTCCGCTGGTGAAGTCGGCAAAGTGGCACTGCCAGAGCATGGGTGGTGGGTGGAAGAGATTGGAGGAGAGACTCCTGTCTTTCCCCTACCCCCAAGTACCTTTCACAGTTCAGGTGTTTGAAATAACAGAAAGAGAAGAAACTTCTAAAAACTTTCTATTCACAACAAAGAAAGAGAAACACCTGCCAGGTTTCCTATCGGCTAAAGCCTGGTGGTCTCAACTCAGACATGACCTGGTGCATCAGGAGGCTTTCCCCAGCCAGATGGCGAAAGGAGCTCCTCTGCCAGTGCCCACCGAGTACTCCACAGCCTCAGATAAGGCTGAGGCCTGGGTGACTGAGAGACAGCCTCCTTAATATTTTTTTTCCTTCCCAGCATCAGGCTGCAAACAAAAATACCTTTTCAGCCCTCGTATCATTACCCATATGGATGGCACCTTTAGTGCGTGCTATTCATTGCTATAATAGCTGCACCTGTGTATAGCACGCGCGCTGGAGCTGCGGCAGCTGTGGACTGTAATTGCAAAATATTATTTTCTGTTTCTCCCCTGAAAGCTTTTTTTTCCTTCTTCTTCTTCTTGTTGCCATGAAGGTCCATTTATAATGACTGCAGACCTCTTTCTTTCTGCAGGGCTCCCTCTTCCTATTACACCTATTTTCTATACACTGGAGTTCTTCAAAGAGCACCCGTGCGAGCGCCCGTGCCATCGCACGTGGGTGTGCGCACGGCAGCCTCCACGCGCGTGTCCGGCGGCACCCAGGGTGGACCGGGCACTTGCTGCCGGACCCCGTGCTGTGTGGTCAGCCCAGGGGCCAGCCTGCGCCCGTCATCGCCCCCCCCTGCTGGGCCCTGGGCCTTCATGCGGGTTGGCATGGAGGCTCCGGGATGATTAATTCGTTTGTTCCTTGAATATTCTGCCCCTGGGTGCCCGCGTTACTGGGAATCAATTTAGTACTTTGGGGCCTGGATTAATGCAAGTGCCGATGGAGCATGCACAGGAGGAAGGAGGGGGATGGAGTGGGGGGAACGGGGGGGATATCCAGAACACAGCTAACAACTCTTAAAAATGAAAAATACAGGACGGAGTGCTTTAAAAAAAAAATTTGTTCATTTGTTTTCAGTCCTCTCAGCTATCATGCTAAATTCAGTTCACGGAAAGGCAACCAGCTAGTCACTGTTTCAGGTTGTGCCTTATAAATCAAGGCTGTAGCGAGGAATTTGAAATGTATGTTGACGCTGGCTGTTCTCTTACCTCCTGCTGTAATGAATTCATGTCTGCAGACAACAGACACAATTATTATGGAAATTACACACACACACACTCTCTCAGGAAAACAGGGTGGGTTGGTTTTTTTTTCAGAGCTCTTGCTTTACCGCTCCTACTCCAGGCCTCCAGCACCTGACCGGGCTGTCACGGCGGGTGGCAGGATTTTTGCCCACCTTCTCAGGCTGGAGGACATCACCCGTGGTCCGTGCTATGCAGCTGGGTGTAGAGCTGGGGGGGTGCCACCCTTAGGGATCCCACCACCCGGTGCCCTAAGGCAGAAGTGTGAAAGCCGTGTGTCCAGCTCGGGGCTCAACAGCGGGGCAGCGGCGTGGGAATTAACTGGGCATCCACCCGTCGCTCCGAGGACAATTAAATTAAATAAATAAAACCGAATCCAAACGTTACGCATTCAAGCACAAAGCGGGATACTGTGGCGAGGGAATCAANTCAAAATGAAGCCTTCAGGCGTAATAACACCACACCCCCCTCAGTGGATTTCCACACCCCCCACCCCAATTAATACTTTGATGAAATGTGAGTGCCTCCGCGCAGCGCCGGTGCCGTCGGGTGCCCGCCGGTGCCCCGGCGGCGGGACCGGTGCCGGTGCCGGTAGGTGGCAGTGCTCCCTCAAGAATTTAATTCTCCTTAATCTGAGGCAAATGGCATTTGTTTCTCCTCCAGCCCCAAAGACAAAGTTACGCAGCTTTTTTTTTTTTTTTAAAACCTCAGCTTGTGTCTTTTGGGGTTTTTTTCCTTCCTTTTACACAAGTGTTGGGGTTTTTTTGTTGTTGTTGTTTTGGTTTTTTGTTAGATTTTTTGGTTTGTGTTTTTTTTTTTTTT